>CM048824.1:50218392-50700892 GCA_026586065.1 Dioscorea zingiberensis | reverse complement strand
TGAAACCCCTGAAGCCTCTGAAGCCTTCCTGAACCACTGGACTCCTGAACACTAACCCCAAGCCCAACCTCCCAAAACCCTCAACCTCAACCCCGAACTCCCCAACCCTAAACTTTTCCACCTCTTGCAAACCTCCGCCCTTACCCTTAACTCTTCAGCGGAAAATTTGTTTGAACAGTGTATACTGCTTTACTACTCAGGGGTGGATTTCTCCCTAAACCTAGCTCGCAACCCTTTCGGGACCAACAGAGCTCGCAAAGCATTCCTTTCTCTCTTAGGTATAAGAGCCAATTCTCTCTATTCCCCACTCAGGGTACTTTTCTGAGAACTCCAGGCTCAAACCTTCAAGAGCAAGGACTCTAGCTGTGTTAGAGCTAGCAGTATAACCCATTAAAACATAATCACGCAAAGTTAAGACTATAGTTTGGAAGAGGAATGGATTAAAGGGATATGGTATAGGGTTTACAGGTTCACGGTAGGTTGTCGGGAAGGGAAGACCTTACCCCTGCGGAGATTTTACTCGAACATGGTGAAATTTATGCAAATCTCTTGCTTTTATTTATATCGAAATATATAAACTTACAGAGTAAGAGAAACAGCGAAATCCCAAGGAGGGTTTAGCAACGATCCTTTGAAAGATTTCCAGAAAAGCTTGCCTCTCTACTTAGCTATACATCCCTTTATATAGGGATTACATATTATTTTTTGTTACATCTTAGGTTTCCACCTAAGTCTAAGGCCTAAGGAGCTACATGATAAGGGTGATTAATACAAGATAAGAGTGAGTACATAGCCTCATGCTCTCCGTAGTGATCTTGTAGCTTAAGGTCTTTGATGTAATAGTGTCTTTGTCCTTGAGGATGAAAAGAAGTCTTGGTCTTGAAGTCTTCATGAAGAAAATCTTGTCCTTGTACTAGTAGAGCTTCATTATTCTCCATAGTGCTACATGAAAGGTTATTAGAGCCAATCGTCATGGATGACGTTGGTCTTCTTTAAAGGAGAATAGGTGCTTCAATGTCTTCTTTCTCTTGAGGATTGGTATTGCTGATGTGGCAGGGTCCACACTTGGTGTTGTCATGTCTGAGTAGTTTGCATAACTTCTTCTTTGACTCTTGACTGGAGGGAATGCTGTTGGTCGGAGATGCGTAATAACTGGTTCCTGATCTTGCCAATGGAGGCTACATTCATAGTCCCTGCTTTCCGGAGTAGATACGACCGCAATGCTTGGTGAAAAGGATAGGTCCATGTGTTGCGTTGCTTAAGATCGCCGCTTATCGGTCATAGATGGCTTTTAAGGCCACCGGGATTCTTCGGTCTTCAACATAAGCTTTGTTAAGATTATCGTGATACTTCTGTACCATATATTCTTCATTGGTTCCCTTTGGCTTAGAAATTCTAACTGTACTAGATGTTGAGCAGAAAGAATTCATTTCCTTCCCACCCGTCCGGGCGCTAAGTACTTGCAAATAGATATCTCAGAGTCTTCGCTCCTTCACGAATAATCTAACGGCCTCCTTGACCTCCTCATGGTAGGTAAGTGAGTTCTTGAAGATTTGATGAAGGATAGATCGTCCTGGATGTAGCCAAACTTGAACATTTCGCTACTACTTACCGGATTGACGTTAGGTAGCATCACAATCTTGGATATATGCCGCATGATTAGTGCGGCATTTTTCCTCAATTTCGGATGTCAGAGGCAATTTTTGAAATCCTGGAATATTCATTCAAATAAGATGCAGAATAATTGTCGTTAGATGGAGTATCAATCTCCATATCACTTGCTCCTGCAATAAATTTATGAGCAACTTGAATAAATTTATGATGAATTTCTTCATCATTTGCTTTCTCTTTTTCTTCTTGCTTTTCTCCCGGTGGAGTAATAGATTTTTCTTCAGCTCCCGGAGGAGTAATAGATTTTTCTTCGTACCATAGGTCGCTTTATGCATTCTTCTTTTCAGATTTATTCTTTCTTGTTGAAGTATGAGAAATGCTTCCCTACTTCATCATCAAGCCTTGTTAAGCCTTTGTGCACTAGATCTCCAAAATTTCCATTGAGTTTTGTAATAAATTTCAGAGCTTGCCGCCGCTTAATTGACTCATCGCGTGACCTTCTCCTCGAAAGGAAGTCCTGCAAGATGCTTTTAGATCCTTTAATCAACTCAATATCAAAAGAATATTCAGCAAAGAATGTTTGCCATCGATGAAAACGTTTAAATTCTGGAGTATTTGGAAGTTTGTTAAATATAAATGCTTTTACCTGGGAATTATCAGTCCTTACCAGAAATTTCTTTGGTAAGAGGAAGAACCAGAATTTCTTTATTCCATTTCTTATGGCTAGTAACTCTTTTTCATTGCTGTGGTAATTTCTTTCGGCAGGTTTGAATGTTCCGCTTGTATATCTGCAGATTTGTTCTTGGTCTGTTTTTAATACGGCTCCCCAATATTCTTCAGAAGCATCGGTTTCTAATATTAAATTATCAGTGTCTTTTGGTAGTTTGAGTCTAGGTAGGTGTAAACAAAATTGCTTTATATGTTTCACAAGATTACTATGTTCTTCTTCCCATTTCCATAGTGTATCTTTTTTAAGTAGCTTATGAAGGTTGTTTCTTAGCTTGGCAAGGTTAGGTATGAATTGTTCTATATATGTTAAACATCCTAAGAAGCGTTGTAATTGTTGTTCCCGCTTTTAATTTGTCAGGAAAAGCTTGAATCTTTTCACCAACATGCGGTTGTAATTCTATTCCCGTATTATCTAAAGTAAATCCTAAAAAATCAATTTTTTGTTTAAACAATTCACTTTTCTTTTTGGATAGGGTTATCCCATGTTTTTTAACCACATAAGTGAATTTTTTAAGATGGACTTCATGTTCTTCTTCGGTATTTGAGAAGATAAGTATGTCATCTACATAGACTATACAGAATAATCTTATTGGTTGAAAGACTTTATCCATTCTTCTTTGAAATATTTGTGGGGCATTTTTTAATCCAAAAGGCATGAAAATATTCATCTTCATATTCTTTATACCGAATTGTAATAGGTATATAAACACTATAAATACTGGTGCTATAGATATTATTTTTAACGTTGTCGTTGAATAACAACGAGATGTTCATCTAAGGTGATGGTTATATTATCTTTTTGAATATTATAAGGAAAAACTTTATCTAAAAAGTCTTGTCCTAGTAGTATGGAAGGATTATTGGTTATCTCATTATCCACATATATTCTTATATCAATTAGATATTCTTTAGTTGTTATACTTTTCAACTTTAGAGAGTTGTAAGGATGTGTCTATAATGGATGTCTTTCCTAAGGAATTTTTATATTGTAGTGGTTTGGCTAAATTATGTGTCCTTAATTGTGGTACTAGAATTTTATGAATATATGAAAAGCCTTCACTTATGTCTATTTTGACATTTGCATCCACCCATTGGGTTCCATTATTGTATTGAGCCTTGATATGAAAATCTTCAGGAGGTTGAGGATTTATTTCTGTTAAACTTAAAGTTACAGAGGGCTTTGATATGTATTTTTTAGAGGTTTCTCCTCCTTTACTAGACTCTCCTATAGTTATTAATTTTAGTATATTATTTTCTTCTATAAGTTCTTGTTCAACCTTTTCTTTTAGTAGTAATGGTTTTTCTCCTACATCTAACTCCCATTCTTCTGGTACTTCTATGTTATCTATGAGTTCTCGAGTTATAACATTCTCTACTTCACTAAATATTTCATCTATTTCTATGAATTCATTACTTCCGAATAAATCGGATTGATGGGAATTTGTTAGGGCATAATTTATTATATAGTACATGCCGAATGGCATAGACCCATTTTTCATTAAATCGGTTCTCTCAAACCTATGTGCTAAGCATAATGTTTTGTTGATGTTTTTATCATTGATATTTATAGCATACTTAGGGTATAGGCTAAATATTAGTTTCTGGTAGATTAGGTTTCCATTGATTCCTCCTAGGAATGCTTCTTTTCTTTTGTTTATCCTGTTATCTAGAGCTGCCATTTGTATAGGGCTATTTATCCCTTCTCTAAAATGGGCTTTAATAGCTATTTGTATACTTCCTATGTGTACAAATTTTATCTTCTTTCTTTCATTTTCGGGAATTTTTCTTAATTGTATATCAAGTTCTTCTCTGATTAAGAGAGGTATATTTATTTTTCCAGTAGTTTGTGTTATTTCCAGGGATTTTTCTATACTGGTTGTACAAAAATAACTTATGTTTTTCCTTTTTATCCAAGGAAAATGTCTCTTTTTAAATCCTATATTATTAGCTCGTACTAATTCTCTTCCTTGTATCCTTAAAAATTGTTGTTTATCAAAAAGAATGCTTTCTTTTATATATATGTTTATCTTCATTTTCTTCTCTATCATTATATCATTTATTCTTTTCACTCATTGTCACCGGAAGAAATTTCAGAAATTGTTTCATCATCGCTAATTTCTTCTCCGTGATTCAACTTCAGATAGTTCGTTTTCATATAATTCTATATTTTCTATTTTATTTGATCTCATATTGAATTTTCTTTTCGGGCATTCATTCGCATAATGTCCTTCTTCTTTACATAACCAGCATCTACAGGTCTTGTTTTTTCTCTTATAGTCATTATTATATTTTGACTTCTTGAAATACCTTTTCTGTGCTCTATACTTGTGAAATTTTCTTTTATCTGATTTTCTTATTTTATATCTTTTGGAATAGTTTTTTGAGGAGTATTCACTCTTACATCCTAATTTTCTTGGTTCAAGAAGCTTGAGAGAACAAAGACAATCCTTTCTTAACCGCTTTGCCCATTTTTCTAATGTCGATAGCTTCTTGACACCAATCGGGTCTATACTTAGTTTCCATGATTGTATTCTAGCTCCTAAGGTGTCGGCTTGGGTATTTATGTAGTCCTAATAGTTATTTATTAACTTTATGCTCCAAGGAATAGGTAATTTTCCAAAGAACATGTCTAGGAATATCTTGTTGTTAGAATCAACTCGATAAATCTTATAATAGTATTTTTTCAAATTCACAAACAATATTCTGAAAATAGCACATGTCACATATTTCAAGTTTTTGAAGTTTCCAGGTATTAATAGCTCTTTCTTTTTCTAATTCTTTGGCTCTATTTATACTCCAAGTTTCTCCTAAGAATTCTTTTCGTATAGCATTTTCCACTCTAGTTATTATGTCTATATTTGTTGCATCTTTGGCTACTTTTTCTGTGGGATATCCGGATATTATAGTATTTTGTTCAGTTTCTTTTAATCCAAATTCCACCAATCATGAACCTTTCCTCTAAAAAGTTATAGGAATAACCTGGAAGTGGCTTCGCTCTCAAATTTTGTTGGGTATGGCTATCCATGTGGCTTTTGCCCAACTTTCTATTCCTAAATCAGTGTTTATTATGCAATCTAAATCGAGCCATACTCCACTTGTGTTTATGGGTGTTTCTCTAAAATCCATATAGATATTATCTTCTTTAGTTTTAGAGTAAATGTTATCTCGCTTTTCTCCTATCATCGTAATATTCTTCTACCTAGATGAGGGATTCTCATTGTATAGGTCTTTCTCAGAAGTGTGTCTTTTATAAGGATTTGGGTTTATTAACATGGGCTTCTGGCTTCTTCCATGGGTTGGTCCATCTTTACATTTTGAATTTGAGTCGTTAGATTGCTTATTTCCTTCCTCAGATGTTCTCCATTTCTTCGTAATTTAAGGTCAAGTAAATATTTTTGTTCTAATTCTTCTAGTTTTTGTTCTACAAGCTTAACATTTTTACTGAGATTCCTGAATTGTTGATTTTTCTTTAAAGATTTGTTCTACATCTTTTAGTCCTTGTGTCTTAGTAATCATTCTACACTTTATTAATTCTTTTATCTCTTCTCCTTTTTCCTCTACAGTTTTTATGATGTTTAGGGTTTTATGGTCAATATGGTTCTTGACTTCTCTTAATTTATGGTCAATTAGATCTTCCTTGTTTATCAAATTTATGGAAATAGTAGGGTTTTCTATCTCACCTATTATCTCATTCATTGTCTTCTTCGGGTAAATCCCATGACCATACTATTTCTCTAGTTCTAACGTTTAACGTTCCTCCTTTAGTTTGTATAAACCAATTATAATATTGGAGGTTTAGTATTTCAATCTGCGCTAATTCTTTTTCTTGTGTAGTTACTTTGTGTATTCTTCCGTGTATAATATAAGCAACGACTTCGTCTAAAGTATCTAACTTCAAGCTATTTATGTTTTCAATTAATATTTTATTTATAGGATATGGGAAGTTTAATAAAGATATGTTTATAATATTGTTCTACTATATTTTTTCATAGGCGATTGTTGATTCATAACTTCTTCCCAATATATCTCTATAAGTTTTCTAAAGTATTCTCGCTTGTAGACTTTCAAGATTTAGTGATCTAAACATTTTAATCGTAATTCACCAAAATTCTTGATCACTATAATGATTATTACTTGCAGATGCATGATGAGCAGCTGAGGTGTAAAAGTTACTGTCTTCTTCTTCTGCCCATTCTAACCATTGGAGTTCTCTAGTAATTGTCTTTTCTTCGATTTCAGAGAAGCTATGCATATGATTGCATCTATGATATTTGTAGAGATCGGTTAATACAAAATTGTTTATGATGTTTTCATGTATAATTTTTTCCTATTGGATAAGGGAAAATGGACTAATATGTCTTTGTAATATTCTTTTACAATTTGATTTATATAAGTTTTGTCGCGTGTAGGTGTAAATTCATAGTTTCCCAAGGGAATACACTCTATGTAATTTTCTTAAGAATTGGCTTTCTTTGTATCTCTTCTATACTTGGTAATTTACTCATCTTCGGCTAAGAATGTATGCTCAAATGGAAATATAAATGATGTTTATATTCGTCACTTTTAAAGTAGTCTAATTCTTGTTGAATAATTAATTTTTCTATTTCAGTAAAGCTGTGAAGTCTTCTTAGCCTACAATATTGATAGATTTCTTCAATCGGACTTTCTTTTATATGTTCGTATATAATTCTATTTACCGGGTAGGGCAAATAAATTAAAATATTTTTAAAATATTTCTTGGTTGCTTCTTGTATTATTTTTTGTTCTCTAGGACAATTTAAAGAGTACCATGTGATTTCTTTTTCAGGAAATAAAGATGGTAATCGGAGGTAATATTCTAATTGTGCAGCTTCTATGGATTTGACTTTTGAAGGGGGTAATGATAAATAAATTTCTATTATGTTAGGGTTCGTATTAGATTTTGTCATGATAGGTTTTCTAATAAAGGTTTTGCATAGGGTTCATATGCAAGGGTTTGTAAAGTAAATATAGCGAAATACATACAAGGTTTAGCATGATACATATGGTGAAATGTATACGAGGGTAAAATAACTGCATGTAGCGAAATAACTGCATATAGCGAAATGACTGCATGTAGCGAAATAACTGCATGTAGCGAAATGCATAAAACTATCATTACAACCCTCACCACGCTTGCTGAGCTCTGATACCATTAAACTAAAACCCTGCTGGGTACAACAAAACTCTAAACCCTAAACCCTAAACTCCTAAACTCCTAAACCCTAAACCCTTAAAGCTCCACCTCTACTTCCTCTTACCCTTAACTTTCAATGGTGAAAATATGTTTGAACAGCCAGTATACCGCTTTTATCGCTCAGGGTGGATTTCTCCCCCTCAACCTAGCTCGTGAACCCTTTCGGGACCAACAGAGCTCGCAAAGCATTCCTTTCTCTCTTAGGTATAAGAGCCAATTCTCTCTATTCCCCACTCAGGGTACTCTTTTGAGAACTCCAGGCTCAAACCTTCAAGAGCAAGGACTCTAGTCAGTGTTAGCTTAGAGCTAGCAGTATAACCCATTAAAACATAATCACGCAAAGTTAAGACTATAGTTTGGAAGAGGAATGGATTAAAGGGATATGGTATAGGATTTACAGGTTCACGGTAGGTTGTCGGGAAGGGAAGACCTTACCCCTGCGGAGATTTTACTCGAACATGGTGAAATTTATGCAAATATCTTGCTTTTATTTATATCGAAATATATAAACTTACAGAGTAAGAGAAACAGCGAAATCCCAAGGAGGGTTTAGCAACGATCCTTTGAAAGATTTCCAGAAAAGCTTGCCTCTCTACTTAGCTATACATCCCTTTATATAGGGATTACATATTATTTTTTATTACGTCTTAGGTTTCCACCTAAGTCTAAGGCCTAAGGAGCTACATGATAAGGGTGATTAATACAAGATAAGAGTGAGTACATAGCTTCATGCTCTCCGTAGTGATCTTGTAGCTTAAGATCTTTGATGTAATAGTGTCTTTGTCCTTGAGGATGAAAAGAAGTCTTGGTCTTGAAGTCTTCATGAAGAAAATCTTGTCCTTGTACTAGTAGAGCTTCATTATTCTCCATAGTGCTACATGAAAGGTTATTAGAGCCAATCGTCATGGATGACGTTGGTCTTCTTTAAAGGAGAATAGGTGCTTCAATGTCTTCTTTCTCTTGAGGATTGGTATTGCTGATGTGGCAGGGTCCACACTTGGTGTCATGCCGAAAGTAGTAGTTTGCATAACTTCTTCTTTGACTCTTGACTGGAGGGAATGCTGTTGGTCGAGATGCGTAATAACTCGTTCCGGATCTTGCCAATGGAGGCTACATTCATAGTCCTGCTTCCGGATAGATATGATCGCAATGCTTGGTGAAAAAGGATAGGTCAATGTGTTGCGGTTGCTTAAGATCACTGTATGTGGCTCATAGATGGCTTTAAGGCCACCGATTCTTCGGTCTTCAACATAAGCTTTGTTAAGATTATCGTGATACTTCCGTACCATATATTCTTCTATTGGTTCCCTTTGGCTTAGAAATTCCAATCTGTACTAGATGTTGAAGCAGAAAGAATTCATCTCCTTCCCCGTCCGTCGGCGGCTAAGTACTTGCAAATAGATATCTGCGTAGTCTTCGCTCCTTCACCAATAATCTAACGGCCTCCTTGGCCTCGATGGTAGATAAGTGAGTTCTTGAAGATTTGATGAAGGATAGATTGTCTGGATGTAGCCATACTTGAACATTTCGGCTACTACCTCTGGATTGACGTTAGGTAGCATCGTCAATCTTGGATATATGCCGGCATGATTAGTGCGGCATTTTTCTGAATTTCGAATGTTGTAGGCAATTTTTGAAATCCTGGAATATTCATTCAAATAAGATGCAGAATAATTGTCAGTAGATGGAGTATCAATCTCCATATCACTTGTTCCTGCAATAAATTTGTGAGCAACTTGAATAAATTTATGATGAATTTCTTCATCATTTGCTTTCTCTTTTTCTTCTTGCTTTTCTCCCTGAGGAGTAATAGATTTTTCTCTTCAAATTCCTGAGGGAGTAATAGATTTTTCTTCACCATAGGTCGCTTTTAAGTGCATTCTTCTTTCGTGATTTATTCTTTCTTGTTGAAGTATGAGAAATGCTTCCCCTACTTCATCAAGCATTGTTAAGCCTTGGTGCACTAGGATCTCCGGCAAATTTCATTGAGTTTTGTAATAAATTCGAGAGCTTCATTGCCGCTTAATTGACTCATCGTGACCTTCTCTGGAAAGGAAGTCCTGCAAGATGCTTTTAGATCCTTTAATCAACTCAATATCAAAAGAATATTCAGCAAAGAATGTTTGCCATCGATGAAAACGTTTAAATTCTGGAGTATTTAGAAGTTTGTTAAATATAAATGCTTTTACACATTGAATTATCAGCCCTACCGTAAATTTCTTTGGTAAGAGGAAGAACCAGAATTTCTTTATTCCATTTCTTATGGCTAGTAACTCTTTTTCATTGCTGTGGTAATTTCTTTCGGCAGGTTTGAATGTTCCGCTTGTATATCTGCAGATTTGTTCTTGGTCTGTTTTTAATACGGCTCCCCAATATTCTTTAGAAGCATCGGTTTCTAATATTAAATTATCAGTGTCTTTTGGTAGTTTGAGTCTAGGTAGGTGTAGACAAAATTGCTTTATATGTTTCACAAGATTACTATGTTCTTCTTCCCATTTCCATAGTGTATCTTTTTTAAGTAGCTTATGAAGGTTGTTTCTTAGCTTGGCAAGGTTAGGTATGAATTGTTCTATATATGTTAAACATCCTAAGAAGCGTTGTAATTGTTGTCTGCTTTCTAATTTGTCAGGAAAAGCTTGAATCTTTTCACCAACATGCGGTTGTAATTCTATTCCCGTATTATCTAAAGTAAATCCTAAAAAATCAATTTTTTGTTTAAACAATTCACTTTTCTTTTTGGATAGGGTTATCCCATGTTTTTTAACCACATAAGTGAATTTTTTAAGATGGACTTCATGTTCTTCTTCGGTATTTGAGAAGATAAGTATGTCATCTACATAGACTATACAGAATAATCTTATTGGTTGAAAGACTTTATCCATTCTTCTTTGAAATATTTGTGGGGCATTTTTTAATCCAAAGGGCATGACTTTCCATTCATAGTGTCCATTGGGTACACTAAAAGCGGTTAAAGGTATGGATTCCGGTGTTAATTTTATTTGCCAAAATCCAGACTTACAGTCGAATTTACTAAAATAATTTTTTCCAATTACTGTATTTATTAGGAATTCTTTATACGGTAGGAAATAACCATCAAATTTGGTTTTATCATTCAATTGTTTGTAATTTACTACCATTCTAGCTTTACCTCTTTTTTGCTTTGCATGATTTCTTACCATGAATGCAGTGGTCAAGCTATGAGGACTTGTAGATTTTTGAATTAACTGGCCCATTTTCTAATTCTTTGATTTGCTTTTCAAATTCTATTATATCTTCTCTGGGCTATATCTCATGGGTTTTACTCTTATTATATCATTTGGATTAATAAGTTCTATGTTAGTAGCATAGGTCTTATCTATATCGCATAAATGTAAAGGATTTTCACTAAAGGTGGGTTCCAGTTGCTGTGTTATCTTTTCTAACCAATTCACTTGGTTTTGCAGGACAGGTACTAGTTTTAAATCTACTTTTTCAGTTCCTTGTCTCCTAAATTTGAAGGGTTCTCTTCGGTATGCATCGAAAATTCGAGGCACCGTTAACCAGTGTCTACATGGCGTGTAGAGTCGGACCATGACTCTGGTCTGTACATATGTAATAAATTGTGATAAAAAATCATTCCCAAGTAATATATCACTTCCATGTGTTGTGCTGGCAAATAATAAGGGTATGGTAACAACTGTATTATCTAAAATAGCTTGAGCATTATGAAAACTAGTATCATAAAGAACTACTTTATTATCAATTGTTGTTCCTTTTACTATATTTTTATTCTTCTTCCAATAATGATTTGGGAAAATATGGGGTTTTGCTAAAGAGATTCCAGACCCTGTGTCAATAAAGGCATGAAAATATTCATCTTCATATTCTTTATACCGAATTGTAATAGGTATATAAACACTATAAATACTGGTGCTATAGATATTATTTTCTTCTATAAGTTCTTGTTCAACCTTTTCTTTTAGTAGTAATGGTTTTTCTCCTACATCTAACTCCCATTCTTCTGGTACTTCTATGTTATCTATGAGTTCTGGAGTTATAACATTTTCTACTTCACTAAATATTTCATCTATTTCTATGAATTCATTACTTCCGAATAAATCGGATTGATGGGAATTTGTTAGGGCATAATTTATTATATAGTACATGCTGAATGGCATAGACCCATTTTTCATTAAATCGGTTCTCTCAAACCTATGTGCTAAGCATAATATTTTGTTGATGTTTTTATCATTGATATTTATAGCATACTTAGGGTATAGGCTAAATATTAGTTTCTGGTAGATTAGGTTTCCATTGATTCCTCCTAGGAATGCTTCTTTTCTTTTGTTTATCCTATTGTCTAGAGCTGCCATTTGTATGGGGCTATTTATCCCTTCTCTGAAATGGGCTTTAATGGCTATTTGTATACTTCCTATGTGTACAAATTTTATCTTCTTTCTTTCATTTTCCGGAATTTTTCTTAATTGTATATCAAGTTCTTCTCTGATTAAGAGAGGTATATTTATTTTTTCAGTAGTTTGTGTTATTTCCAGGGATTTTTCTATACTGGTTGTACAAAAATAACTTATGTTTTTCCTTTTTATCCAACGAAAATGTCTCTTTTTAAATCCTATATTATTAGCTCGTACTAATTCTCTTCCTTGTATCCTTAAAAATTGTTGTTTATCAAAAAGAACAGTTTCTTTATATATATGTTTATCTTCATTTTCTTCTCTATCGATTATATCATTTATTCTTTCACTCATTATCACTGGAAGAAATTTCGTAAATGGTTTCATCACTGCTAATTTCTTCTCCAGATTCCACTTCAGATAGTTCATTTTCATATAATTCTATATTTTCTATTTTATTTGATCTCATATTGAATTTTCTTTTCGGGCATTCATTCGCATAATGTCCTTCTTCTTTACATAACCAGCATCTACAGGTCTTGTTTTTTCTCTTATAGTCATTATTATATTTTGATTTCTTAAAATACCTTTTTTGTGCTCTATACTTGTGAAATTTTCTTTTATCTGATTTTCTTATTTTATATCTTTTGGAATAGTTTTTTGAGGAGTATTCACTCTTACATCCTAATTTTCTTGGTTCAGCAGTTTGAGAACAGCACAATCCTTTCTTAACTGCTTTGCCCATTTTTCGAATGTCGATAGCTTCTTGACACCACTGGTCTATACTTAGTTTGGCGTATTGTATTCTAGCTCCTAAGGTGTCGGCTTGGGTATTTATGTAGTCTGAATAGTTATTTATTAACTTTATGCTCCAAGGAATAGGTAATTTTCCAAAGAACATGTCTAGGAATATCTTGTTGTTAGAATCAGAACTCTGATAAATCTTATAATAGTATTTTTCAAATTCACAACAATATTCTGGAAAATAGCACATATCACATATTTCAAGTTTTTGAAGTTTCCAGGTATTAATAGCTCTTTCTTTTTCTAATTCTTTGGCTCTATTTATACTCCAAGTTTCTCCTAAGAATTCTTTTCGTATAGCATTTTCCACTCTAGTTATTATGTCTATATTTGTTGCATCTTTGGCTACTTTTTCTGTGGGATATCCGGATATTATAGTATTTTGTTCAGTTTCTTTTAATCCAGTCCACCAATCATGAACCTTTCCTCTAAAAGTTATAGGAATAAATCTGGAAGTGGCTTCTGCGCCCCAGTCTTTGTTGGCTATGGCTATCCATGTGGCTTTTGCCCAAGTTTCTATTCCTAAATCAGTGTTTATTATGCAATCTAAATCGAGCCATACTCCACTTGCTTTTATGGGTGTTTCTCTAAAATCCATATAGATATTATCTTCTTTATTTTTAGAGTAGATGTTATCTCGTTTCTTTCTCCTATCATCAGAATATTCTTCACCTAGATGAGGGACTCCTGATTGTATAGGTCTTTCTGTAGCAGGTCTTTTATAAGGATTTGGGTTTATTACTGATGGGCCGGCTTCTTCCATGGGTTGGTCCATCTTTACATTTTGAATTTGAGTCGTTAGATTGCTTATTTCCTTCTGTATGTTCTCCATTTCTTCAGAATTTAAGGCTGTTAAATATTTTTGTTCTAATTCTTCTAGTTTTTGTTCTACAGTTAACATTTTTACGGAGATTCCGGGAATTGTTGATTTTTCTTTAAAGATTTGTTCTACATCTTTTAGTCCTTGTGTCTTAGTAATCATTCTACACTTTATTAATTCTTTTATCTCTTCTCCTTTTTCCTCTACAGTTTTTATGATGTTTAGGGTTTTATGGTCAATATGGTTCTTGACTTCTCTTAATTTATGGTCAATTAGATCTTCCTTGTTTATCAAATTTAATGAAATAGTAGGGTTTTCTATCTCACCTATTATCTCATTCATTGTCTTCTTCGGGTAAATCCCATGACCATACTATTTCTCTAGTTCTAACGTTTAACGTTCCTCCTTTAGTTTGTATAAACCAATTATAATATTGGAGGTTTAGTATTTCAATCTGCGCTAATTCTTTTTCTTGTGTAGTTACTTTGTGTATTCTTCCGTGTATAATATAAGCAAATCTACTTAGATCTAAAAGTATCTAACTTCAAGCTTATTTATGTTTTCAATTAATATTTTATTTATAGGATATGGGAAGCGAATAAAGATATGTTTATAATATTGTTCTACTATATTTTTCATAGGCGATTGTTGATTCATAACTTCTTCCCAATATATCTCTATAAGTTTTCTAAAGTATTCTGCTTGTAGACTTTCAAGATTTAGTGATCTAAACATTTTAATCAGACCACCAAAATTCTTGATCACTATAATGATTATCACTTGCAGCTGAGGTGTAAAAGTTACTGTCTTCTTCTTCTGCCCATTCTAACCATTGGAGTTCTCTAGTAATTGTCTTTTCTTCGATTTCAGAGAAGCTATGCATACGATTGCATCTATGATATTTGTAGAGATCGGTTAATACAAAATTGTTTATGATGTTTTCATGTATAATTTTTCCTATTGGATAAGGAAAATGGACTAATATGTCTTTGTAATATTCTTTTACAATTTGATTTATATAAGTTTTGTCGTGTAGGTGTAAATTCATAGTTTCCCAAGGGAATACACGATGTAATTTTCTTAAGAATTGGCTTTGTATCTCTTCTATACTTGGCAATTTACTCATCTTCGTCAGAAGAATGTATGCTCAAATGGAAATATAAATGATGTTTATATTCGTCACTTTTAAAGTAGTCTAATTCTTGTTGAATAATTAATTTTTCTATTTCAGTAAAGCTGTGAAGTCTTCTTAGCCTACAATATTGATAGATTTCTTCAATCGGACTGTCTTTTCGGTGTTCGTATATAATTCTATTTACCGGGTAGGGCAAATAAATTAAAATATTTTTAAAATATTTCTTGGTTGCTTCTTGTATTATTTTTTGTTCTCTAGGACAATTTAAAGAGTACCATGTGATTTCTTTTTCAGGAAATAAAGATGGTAATCGGAGGTAATATTCTAATTGTGCAGCTTCAATGGATTTGACTTTTGAAGGGGGTAATGATAAATAAATTTCTATTATGTTAGGGTTCGTATTAGAACTTGTCATGATAGGTTTTCTAATAAAGGTTTTGCATAGGGTTCATATGCAAGGGTTTGTAAAGTAAATATAGCGAAATACATACAAGGTTTAGCATGATACATATGGCGAAATGTATACGAGGGTAAAATAACTGCATGTAGCGAAATAACTGCATATAGCGAAATGACTGCATGTAGCGAAATAACTGCATGTAGCGAAATGCATAAAACTATCATTACAAATTTCACCACGCTTCTTTGAAGCTCGATACTATTAAACTAAACCCCATGGGTACACAGCCGACCCTAAACCCTAAACCCTAAACCCTAAACCCTAAACCCTAAACCCTAAACCCTTAGCCCACCTCACTTCCGCCCTTACCCTTAACTTTTCAGCGGAAAATATGTTTGAACAAAGGTATATCTTTGCTTTCACGCTTTCAGGTGGATTTCTCCCTGAACCTAGCTCGCAACCCTTTCGGGACCAACAGAGCTCGCAAAGCATTCCTTTCTCTCTTAGGTATAAGAGCCAATTCTCTCTATTCCCCACTCAGGGTACTCTTCTCGAGAACTCAGTGCTCAAACCTTCAAGAGCAAGGACTCTAGCCGTGTTAGAGCTAGCAAAGATAACCCATTAAAACATAATCACGCAAAGTTAAGACTATAGTTTGGAAGAGGAATGGATTAAAGGGATATGGTATAGGATTTACTGTGTTCCACGGTAGGTTGCTCGGAAGGGAAGACCTTACCTCGCTGAGATTTTACTCGAACACGCTGAAATTTATGCAAATCTCTTGCTTTTATTTATATCGAAATATATAAACTTACAGAGTAAGAGAAACAGCGAAATCCCAAGGAGGGTTTAGCAACGATCCTTTGAAAGATTTCCAGAAAAGCTTGCCTCTCTACTTAGCTATACATCCCTTTATATAGGGATTACATATTATTTTTTATTACATCTTAGGTTTCCACCTAAGTCTAAGGCCTAAGGAGCTACATGATAAGGGTGATTAATACAAGATAAGAGTGAGTACATAGCTTCATGCTCTCGGTAGTGATCTTGTAGCTTAAGGTCTTTGATGTAATAGTGTCTTTGTCCTTGAGGATGAAAAGAAGTCTTGGTCTTGAAGTCTTCATGAAGAAAATCTTGTCCTTGTACTAGTAGAGCTTCATTATTCTCCATAGTGCTACATGAAAGGTTATTAGAGCAAATCGTCATGGATGACGTTGGTCTTCTTTAAAGGAGAATAGGTGCTTCAATGTCTTCTTTCTCTTGAGGATTGGTATTGCTGATGTGGCAGGGTCCACACTTGGTGTTGTCATGTCTGAGTAGTTTGCATAACTTCTTCTTTGACTCTTGACTGAAGGGAATGCTGTTGGTCGAGATGCGTAATAACTCGTTCCGGATCTTACCAATGGAGGCTACATTCATAGTCCTGTTTCCGATAGATATGACTGCAATGCTTGGTGAAAAAGGATAGGTCCATGTGTTGCGGTTGCTTAAGATTGCTGTGTGTCGGTCATAGATGGCTTTAAGGCCACTGATTCTTCGGTCTTCAACATAAGCTTTGTTAAGATTATCAGGATACTTCTGGTACCATATATTCTTCATTGGTTCCCTTGGTTTAGAAATTCCAATCTGTACTAGATGCTGAGCAGGAAAGAATTCATCTCCTTCCCAGTCTGGTCCGGCGCTAAGTACTTGCAAATAGATATCTGCTGTAGTTTTCGTTCCTTCACGAAATAATCTAACGGCCTCCTTGACCTCTGATGGTAGATAAGTGAGTTCTTGAAGATTTGATGAAGGATAGATTGTCTGGATGTAGCCATACTTGAACATTTCGGCTACTACCTCTGGATTGACGTTAGGTAGCATCGTCAATCTTGGATATATGCCGGCATGATTAGTGCGGCATTTTTCTGAATTTCGGATGCTGTAGGCAATTTTTGAAATCCTGGAATATTCATTCAAATAAGATGCAGAATAATTGTCGTTAGATGGAGTATCAATCTCCATATCACTTGTTCCTGCAATAAATTTATGAGCAACTTGAATAAATTTATGATGAATTTCTTCATCATTTGCTTTCTCTTTTTCTTCTTGCTTTTCTCCCGGAGGAGCAATAGATTTTTCTTCAGCTCCCGGAGGAGTAATAGATTTTTCTTCAGCCATAGTGTAACGCCCCAAAAACTTTTTAAGGTTAAATTTGAAATTTCCTGGAGAACCCCATAAGCTTAATTGTATTGCGAATGAATTCACTTCTGATTAAGCTAATTTAAGAGAAATTCAGGAGTTAATGGGTCTAAACTCCAGCCTCACAAGTAACTGGGCCTGTGAAGGCCAAGTTGGGTCGGGCAATTGGAATTAGACCCTATTAGATTAATTAAGAGAATTACTAAAGCTTAATTGTAATATCATATATGTTGGTAAATAATCAAAGGAACTAGTCAATACTGATAAAACCAAATAAAATATAAGACCTAATCTCTGTTTAAATTAAGTGGTAAAGGTTTGAAGATTAAATCAAATAAAAAGATATTGGTAGTTTTTACCTAAGTAAAAATAATAATAATAATAATAATAAAATAAAATAATAATGATGATATTAATAATAATAAGAACAATAGAAGAGGACTTAGGTTTTAATAGATTGAAATAAGGGAGAGAGAGAAGAATCAACACCTCTCTCTCCCCTTTCCCCCTTTTCTCTGTTCCCTCGCGAGAGAGAGAGACAGAGCGCTGTGCGCGCGCGATGGAGACCTCCGAGAAACGTGGATCTGGTCTCCTTCTCTCTCGTGGATGTCTGCAGCTTACCCAGGTGAAGCCACGAGGGAGCCGAAATTTGAGTGTGCATAGCTCTTAAGAGGGAACTCTGTCTTCCAATGGGCCTCACAGCCCCACAGACCCCCGCCTTCTTCCATTTCTCTTCTTCCCTGCCTTCCGTAGAGCTGACCGGCGATCAACTTCCACAAACCTCACCGGCGACAGGCTGCAGCATCCATTCCGGCCAGCCAACGGCCGGCGCCTTCACCGAAAGCCCGTGCCAAGAATAAGCAGCTGGCCCGTCTTTGCCGCCTCGACGCGACGCCTCTTGCGCCGCTGGAAGCCACTCGTTGACGCCGCCAACTGAAGCTACGCGCCTGCAGGCCGCCAGATCGGACTCCACGCAGCGCCATCCCTTCTCCCTCTGAGCTTCTGTTCTGTCCGCCGGCGAACAGTGGAGTGTTCCGGCGAGGCCACTCCTCCCTTCCATCTCTCCCTTTCTCCTCACCGACTGCAACACCACATCACCGGAAACAGGTTGGTAAAATCAGGAATTTGAATTGGACTTGGTCTCTGTACCTTTACTGTTTGCCACCCTGTGCATCCTGAATTTAGTTGACAAGTTTGAATTTATGGTGTTGATATTTGAGTGTAGATTATAGTGTTTTGAATCACTAAGTCACGCCAAGCTGTTAAAGATTGTATTGTTGTTGTTCTTCTCCTAAGCGTGGTAACTCCTACGTGACCTTGGAGTCTGAAAATACATTTCCGAAATTTAAAAGGGGATCGAACACCTTGATTATTTTGTGAGCTGCTCGGTGGATTGAGGACTAATTTAAATTGATAAACAGGAGGACCTTCTTATCTTGTATGTCTTGTGCATTAATTAAATTGATTGAGGAATGTTTGTATATTTTTCGGAGCCCCTCAATTAGAGGAGGTGCTGCCGAAATTTTTGTGAAATTTTAAGTGATATAGTGGAATATACCTTCTGTAACCATGATTAGCAACTAAACACTCCTAATGAGCATGAGAGAAATTTCTAGGTTGAAAATAGGGGGAAGAAAAGCCAGTTCTATAATTTCTAAATCTCGTATTTCCTTTTAAAGACAAGCGAAACACTTGCTAAGAGAAATCAAACTAACGTAGTTTAACGAAGTTACCGTACTCTAGCGGGGTCAAATAGAATATAAAATAAGGAATGCGGTTTCCGTATTCTCAAACTCCGTATTATGATTGCTAGAATAAGGGAGGAAAGACCCCTTTAGAATGAATACAAGTATTTTAATTTCATTCCTTATACTTGTATAGGACGAGACTAACAGAGGATCACACGGGAGGATCCGACCAAGTTTAAATAACGAAGGACCAGAGGTGAGTGATTTCACTATACATTGGTATGGGTTCTAAGATCGGATTTGATCGACGGTTTTATTTATATGATTTTAAATGAGTTTTATATCGAAGTTTGTGCAATGTTTCTGTTGCTATTATGATCCTATAGCATTTTCACTGTTATTACGTACATTGTAAATGAAAATATATGTGAATAAAGGAAATGAAGAATGAGGATATGATCAAAACAGAAAGATATTTCATTATTGACTAACATGCACAGTACTTAAGAAAAACAGGTTTTTACCAGAGGGTTGCTGGGGACAGAGATATGTTCCGCCCGGGACTTGTCTGGTATCAAACCTGGGCTTGAGATTGGAGAGATCTGACCTACGTTCTGTGGGAGCACAGTTCGTGGAGATCGGTTTACCAGAGATCCACACCTACGTTACGTAGGGAGCACAGTTCGCGGAGACCGGGTTTATTAAATTAGACCTACGCTCGTGGGAGCATTGTGCGTGTGGAGACCGGGTTTATGAGATCATACCTACGCTACGGGGAGCACACGGTTAGGTGGAGACCGATTTGGACAGATCGTACCACGATTACGTGGGAGCACAGTTAAGTAGAAGACCGATTTAGTAAGATAGACCTCTACGATTACTGTGGAACCTGAGTTAAGTGGAAGCCGCAGATATCGGGGATAGACCTACGGTTACGTGGGAGAACCTGATCCGTAGAGATCAGATTTCTTAATATTGGAAAATGATTACATTGCTAAAATAGTTGTAAGAACATGTACATGTCCATGTGATAACATCGAGGTTTTCTTGTTTTGGATTTATCCGATTTTAATGTGCTTTTTAGCATGTTATTGACAGAGATAATGCATATGAATTGATTAGCATTATTTCGGTATTATTTTACTTGATATTATCGATGTACCTTGTATAGTGATTCTCACTCAAGTGAAATGTGCAGGTAGACGAGATTGAGTTCTTCGGTAGATGGCTCTGACTTAGCAGAAGAGAATAGAATGTTTTTATTTAATGTATAGAATTTTAGAACGCTTCCGCAAGATTTGTAAAATTGTTTAAGATTTTGAATATTGTGTTATTCAATTATGTTAAAAAGTTGAATTATTTTCACCGCCAGGTCTACATTGAATGTACCTTTATATTGGGTGCACTACCGCCCAAATTGGTGTGACATTCTCCCCTCGTGGTCGGGATAGGGTGTGACACATAGGCTGTTTTGCAGATTCTTCTTTCAGATTTATTCTTTCTTGTTGAAGTATGAGAAATGCTTCCCCTACTTCATCAAGCATTGTTAAGCCTTTGTGCACTAGATCTCCAGCTTCATTGAGTTTTGTAATAAATTCAGAGAGCTTGCTGTCAGTTAATTGGCTCATCGTGACCTTCTCTGGGAAAGGAAGTCTGCAAGACAGTTTTTAGATCCTTTAATCAACTCAATATCAAAAGAATATTCAGCAAAGAATGTTTGCCATCGATGAAAACGTTTAAATTCTGGAGTATTTGGAAGTTTGTTAAATATAAATGCTTTTACACTGGAATTATCGGTCCTTACTGTAAATTTCTTTGGTAAAGAGGAAGAACCGTAATTTCTTTTATTCCATTTCTTATGGCTAGTAACTCTTTTCATTCTTTGTGGTAATTTCTTTCTGAGTTTGAATGTTCCGCTTGTATATCCAAGCAGATTTGTTCTTGGTCCTGCTTTTAATACGGCTCCCAATATTCTTCGTAAGCATCGGGTTTCTAATATTAAATTATCGCTGTGTCTTTTTGGTAGTTTGAGTCTAGGTAGGTGTAGACAAAATTGCTTTATATGTTTCACAAGATTACTATGTTCTTCTTCCCATTTCCATAGTGTATCTTTTTAAGTAGCTTATGAAGGTTGTTTCTTAGCTTGGCAAGGTTAGGTATGAATTGTTCTATATATGTTAAACATCCTAAGAAGCGCTTGTAATTGTTGTTCGCTTTCTAATTTGTCGTGAAAAGCTTGAATCTTTCACCAACATGCGGTTGTAATTCTATTCCCGTATTATCTAAAGTAAATCCTAAAAATCAATTTTTGTTTAAACAATTCACTTTTTCTTTTTGGATAGGGTTATCCCATGTTTTTAACCACATAAGTGAATTTTTAAGATGGACTTCATGTTCTTCTTCTGCATTTGAGAAGATAAGTATGTCATCTACATAGACTATACTGTAATAATCTTATTGGTTGAAAGACTTTATCCATTCTTCTTTGAAATATTTGTGGGGCATTTTTAATCCAAAGGGCATGACTTTCCATTCATAGTGTCCATTGGGTACACTTAAAAGCTGCCAAAGGTATGGATTCCTGTTAATTTTATTTTGCTGTAAAATCCGCACTTACAAATTTAATTTACTAAAAATAATTTTTTCCAATTCACGTATTTATTAGGAATTCTTTATAATGGGTAGGAAATAACCATCAAATTTGGTTTTATCATTCAATTGTTTGTAATTTACTACCATTCTAGCTTTACCTCTTTTTTGCTCTGCATGATTTCTTACCATGAATGCAGGGCTGCTATGAGGACTTGTAGATTTTTGAATTAACTGTCCATTTTCTAATTCTTTGATTTGCTTTTCAAATTCTATTATATCTTCTGGGCTATATCTCATGGGTTTTACTCTTATTATATCATTTGGATTAATAAGTTCAATGTTAGCATAGGTCTTATCAATATCCCATAAATGTAAAGGGTTTTCACTAAAGTTGGGTTCTAGTTGCTGTATTATCTTTTCTAACCAATTTACTTGATTTTGTAGGACAGGTACTAATTTTAAGTCGACTTTCTCAGTTCCTTGTTTCCTAAATTTGAAGGGTTCTCTTCGGTATGCATCGAAAATTCGAGGCACCGTTAACCAATGTCTACATGGCGTGTAGAGTCGGACCATGACTCTAGTCTGTACATATGTAATAAATTGTGATAAGAAATCATTTCCAAGTAATATATCACTTCCATGTGTTGAACTGGCAAATAATAATGGTATGGTAACAACAGTATTATCTAAAATGGCTTGAGCATTTTGAAAACTCGTATCATAAAGAACTACTTTATCATCAATTGTTGTTCCTTTTACTATATTTTTATTCTTCTTCCAATAATGATTCGGAAAAATATGGGGTTTTGCTAAAGAGATTCCAGACCCTGTGTCAATAAAGGCATGAAAATATTCATCTCATATTCTTTGTACCTAATTGTAATAGGTATATAAACACTATAAATACTGGTGCTATAGATATTATTTTTAACGTTGTCGTTGAATAACAACGAGATGTTCATCTAAGGTGATGGTTATATTATCTTTTTGAATATTATAAGGAAAAACTTTATCTAAAAAGTCTTGTCCTAGTAGTATGGAAGGATTATTGGTTATCTTATTATCCACATATATTCTTATATCAATTAGATATTCTTTAGTTGTTATACTTTTCAACTTTAGAGAGAGTTGTAAGGATGTGTCTATAATGGATGTCTTTCCTAAGGAATTTTTATATTGTAGTGGTTTGGCTAAATTATGTGTCCTTAATTGTGGTACTAGAATTTTATGAATATATGAAAAGCCTTCACTTATGTCTATTTTGACATTTGCATCCACCCATTGGGTTCCATTATTGTATTGAGCCTTGATATGAAAATCTTCTTTAAGGTTGAGGATTTATTTACATAAGCTTAAAGTTACAGAGGGTTTTGATATGTATTTTTTTAGAGGTTTCTCCTCCTTGACTAGACTCTCCTATAGTTATTAATTTTAGTATATTATTTTCTTCTATAAGTTCTTGTTCAACCTTTTCTTTTAGTAGTAATGGTTTTTCTCCTACATCTAACTCCTATTCTTTTGGTACTTCTATGTTATCTATGGGTTCTGGAGTTATAACATTTTCTACTTCACTAAATATTTCATCTATTTCTATGAATTCATTACTTCCGAATAAATCGGATTAATGGGAATTTGTTAGGGCATAATTTATTATATAGTACATGCTGAATGGCATAGACCCATTTTTCATTAAATCGGTTCTCTCAAACCTATGTGCTAAGTATAATGTTTTGTTGATGTTTTATCATTGATATTTATAGCATACTTTCGAGGTATAGGCTAAATATTAGTTTCCTCGTAGATTAGGTCTCCATTGATTCCTCCTAGGAATGCTTCTTTTCTTTTGTTTATCCTATTGTCTAGAGCTGCCATTTGTATAGGGCTATTTATCCCTTCTCTAAAATGGGCTTTAATAGCTATTTGTATACTTCCTATGTGTACAAATTTTATCTTCTTTCTTTCATTTTCGGGAATTTTTCTTAATTGTATATCAAGTTCTTCTCTGATTAAGAGAGGTATATTTATTTTTCCAGTAGTTTGTGTTATTTTCAGGGATTTTTCTATACTTGTTGTACAAAAATAACTTATGTTTTTCCTTTTTATCCAAGGAAAATGTCTCTTTTTAAATCCTATATTATTAGCTCGTACTAATTCTCTTCCTTGTATCCTTAAAAATTGTTCTTTATCAAAAAGAACAGTTTCTTTATATATATGTTTATCTTCATTTTCTTCTCTATCGATTATATCATTTATTCTTTCACTCATTGTCACTGGAAGAAATTTCGTATATGGTTTCATCACTGCAAATTTCTTCTCCAGATTCAACTTCAGATAGTTCGTTTTCATATAATTCTATATTTTCTATTTTATTTGATCTCATATTGAATTTTCTTTTCGGGCATTCATTCGCATAATGTCCTTCTTCTTTACATAACCTGCATCTACAGGTCTTGTTTTTTCTCTTATAGTCATTATTATATTTTGACTTCTTGAAATACCTTTTCTGTGCTCTATACTTATGAAATTTTCTTTTATCTGATTTTCTTATTTTATATCTTTTGGAATAGTTTTTTGAGGAGTAGTCACTCTTACATCCTAATTTTCTTGGTTCAGCAGTTTGAGAACAGCACAATCCTTTCTTAACTGCTTTGCCCATTTTTCGAATGTCGATAGCTTCTTGACACCACTGATCTATACTTAGTTTGGCGTATTGTATTCTAGCTCCTAAGGTGTCGGCTTGGGTATTTATGTAGTCTGAATAGTTATTTATTAACTTTATGCTCCAAGGAATAGGTAATTTTCCAAAGAACATGTCTAGGAATATCTTGTTGTTAGAATCAGAACTCTGATAAATCTTATAATAGTATTTTTCAAATTCACAACAATATTCTGGAAAATAGCACATATCACATATTTCAAGTTTTTGAAGTTTCCAGGTATTAATAGCTCTTTCTTTTTCTAATTCTTTGGCTCTATTTATACTCCAAGTTTCTCCTAAGAATTCTTTTCGTATAGCATTTTCCACTCTAGTTATTATGTCTATATTTGTTGCATCTTTGGCTACTTTTTCTGTGGGATATTCGGATATTATAGTATTTTGTTCAGTTTCTTTTAATCCAGTCCACCAATCATGAACCTTTCCTCTAAAAGTTATAGGAATAAATCTGGAAGTGGCTTCTGCGCCCCAGTCTTTGTTGGCTATGGCTATCCATGTGGCTTTTGCCCAAGTTTCTATTCCTAAATCAGTGTTTATTATGCAATCTAAATCGAGCCATACTCCACTTGTGTTTATGGGTGTTTCTCTAAAATCCATATAGATATTATCTTCTTTATTTTTAGAGTAGATGTTATCTCGTTTCTTTCTCCTATCATCAGAATATTCTTCACCTAGATGAGGGACTCCTGCTTGTATAGGTCTTTCTGTAGCGGGTCTTTTATAAGGATTTGGGTTTATTACTGATGGGCCGGCTTCTTCCATGGGTTGGTCCATCTTTACATTTTGAATTTGAGTCGTTAGATTGCTTATTTCCTTCTGTATGTTATCCATTTCTTCAGAATTTAAGGTCAAGTAAATATTTTTGTTCTAATTCTTCTAGTTTTTGTTCTACAGTTAACATTTTTACGGAGATTCCGGGAATTGTTGATTTTTCTTTAAAGATTTGTTCTACATCTTTTAGTCCTTGTGTCTTAGTAATCATTCTACACTTTATAAACTCTTTTATCTCTTCTCCTTTTTCCTCTACAGTTCTTATGATGTTTACGGTTTTATGGTCAATATGGTTCTTGACTTCTCTTAATTTATGGTCAATTAGATCTTCCTTGTTTATGAAATTTATGGAAATAGTTGGGTTTTCTATCTCACCTATTATATCATTCATTGTCTTCTTCGGGTAAATCCCATGACCATACTATTTCTCTAGTTCTAACGTTTAACGTTCCTCCTTTAGTTTGTATAAACCAATTATAATATTGGAGGTTTAGTATTTCAATCTGCGCTAATTCTTTTTCTTGTGTAGTTACTTTGTGTATTCTTCCGTGTATAATATAAGCAACGACTTGTTCTAAAGTATCTAACTTCAAGCTATTTATGTTTTCAATTAATATTTTATTTATAGGATATGGGAAGTTTAATAAAGATATGTTTATAGTATTGTTCTACTATATTTTTCATAGGCGATTGTTGATTCATAACTTCTTCCCAATATATCTCTATAAGTTTTCTAAAGTATTCTGCTTGTAGACTTTCAAGATTTAGTGATCTAAACATTTTAATCAGACCACCAAAATTCTTGATCACTATAATGATTATCACTTGCAGATGCATGATGAGCAGCTGAGGTGTAAAAGTTACTGTCTTCTTCTTCTGCCCATTCTAACCATTGGAGTTCTCTAGTAATTGTCTTTTCTTCGATTTCAGAGAAGCTATGCATACGATTGCATCTATGATATTTGTAGAGATCGGTTAATACAAAATTGTTTATGATGTTTTCATGTATAATTTTTCCTATTGGATAAGGAAAATGGACTAATATGTCTTTGTAATATTCTTTTACAATTTGATTTATATAAGTTTTGTCGTGTAGGTGTAAATTCATAGTTTCCCAAGGGAATACAATTTATGTAATTTTCTTAGGAATTGGCTTTGTATCTCTTCTATACTTGGTAATTTACTCATCTTCATTAAGAATGTATGCTCAAATGGAAATATAAATGATGTTTATAGTCGTCACTTTTAAAGTAGTCTAATTCTTGTTGAATAATTAATTTTTCTATTTCAGTAAAGCTATGAAGTCTTCTTAGCCTACAATATTGATAGATTTCTTCAATCAGACTGCCTTTTAGGTGTTCGTATATAATTCTATTTACCGGGTAGGGTAAATAAATTAAAATATTTTTAAAATATTTCTTGGTTGCTTCTTGTATTATTTTTTGTTCTCTAGGACAATTTAAAGAGTACCATGTGATTTCTTTTTCAGGAAATAAAGATGGTAATCGGAGGTAATATTCTAATTGTGCAGCTTCTATGGATTTGACTTTTGAAGGGGGTAATGATAAATAAATTTCTATTATGTTAGGGTTCGTATTAGAACTTGTCATGATAGGTTTTCTAATAAAGGTTTTGCATAGGGTTCATATGCAAGGGTTTGTAAAGTAAATATAGCGAAATACATACAAGGTTTAGCATAAGAGAAAATAAATGCAGGTAGCGAAATGCATAAAATCGGCGAAATGTATACGAGGGTAAAATAACTGCATGTAGCGAAATGCATAAAATCGGCAGGACAGCCCTCACCACGCTTGCTGAGCTCTGATACCATTAAACTAAACCCGGCGGGGTACAGTCAACCCTAAACCCTAAACCCTAAACCCTAAACCCTAAACCCTTAGCCCACCTCACTTCCGCCCTTACCCTTAACTTTTCAGCGGAAAATATGTTTGAACAGTGTATACTGCTTTACTGCTCAGGGGTGGATTTCTCCCTGAACCTAGCTCGCAACCCTTTCGGGACCAACAGAGCTCGCAAAGCATTCCTTTCTCTCTTAGGTATAAGAGCCAATTCTCTCTATTCCCCACTCAGGGTACTCTTCTGAGAACTCCAGGCTCAAACCTTCAAGAGCAAGGACTCTAGCTGTGTTAGAGCTAGCAGTATAACCCATTAAAACATAATCACGCAAAGTTAAGACTATAGTTTGGAAGAGGAATGGATTAAAGGGATATGGTATAGGATTTCCATGTGTTCACTAGAGGGTTGCTCGGGAAGGGAAGACCTTGCCCTCAAGGAGATTTTACTCGAACATGGTGAACTTTATGCAAATATCTTGCTTTTATTTATATCGAAATATATAAACTTACAGAGTAAGAGAAACAGCGAAATCCCAAGGAGGGTTTAGCAACGATCCTTTGAAAGATTTCCAGAAAAGCTTGCCTCTCTACTTAGCTATACATCCCTTTATATAGGGATTACATATTATTTTTTATTACATCTTAGGTTTCCACCTAAGTCTAAGGCCTAAGGAGCTACATGATAAGGGTGATTAATACAAGATAAGAGTGAGTACATAGCTTCATGCTCTCCGTAGTGATCTTGTAGCTTAAGGTCTTTGATGTAATAGTGTCTTTGTCCTTGAGGATGAAAAGATGTCTTGGTCTCGAAGTCTTCATGAAGAAAATCTTGTCCTTGTACTAGTAGAGCTTCATTATTCTCCATAGTGCTACATGAAAGGTTATTAGAGCAAATCGTCATGGATGACGTTGGTCTTCTTTAAAGGAGAATAGGTGCTTCAATGTCTTCTTTCTCTTGAGGATTGGTATTGCTGATGTGGCAGGGTCCACACTTGGTGTTGTCATGTCTGAGTAGTTTGCATAACTTCTTCTTTGACTCTTGACTGGAGGGAATGCTGTTGGTCGAGATGCGTAATAACTCGTTCCGGATCTTGCCAATGGAGGCTACATTCATAGTCCTGTTTCCGATAGATATGACTGCAATGCTTGGTGAAAAAGGATAGGTCCATGTGTTGCGGTTGCTTAAGATCGCTGTGTATCGGTCATAGATGGCTTTAAGGCCACTGATTCTTCGGTCTTCAACATAAGCTTTGTTAAGATTATCAGGATACTTCTGGTACCATATATTCTTCATTGGTTCCCTTGGCTTAGAAATTCCAATCTGTACTAGATGTTGAGCAGGAAAGAATTCATCTCCTTCCCAGTCTGGTCCGGCGCTAAGTACTTGCAAATAGATATCTGCTGTAGTCTTCGTTCCTTCACGAAATAATCTAACGGCCTCCTTGACCTCTGATGGTAGGTAAGTGAGTTCTTGAAGATTTGATGAAGGATAGATCGTCTGGATGTAGCCAAACTTGAACATTTCGGCTACTACTTCTGGATTGACGTTAGGTAGCATCGTCAATCTTGGATATATGCCGGCATGATTAGTGCGGCATTTTTCTGAATTTCGGATGCTGTAGGCAATTTTTGAAATCCTGGAATATTCATTCAAATAAGATGCAGAATAATTGTCGTTAGATGGAGTATCAATCTCCATATCACTTGTTCCTGCAATAAATTTATGAGCAACTTGAATAAATTTATGATAAATTTCTTCATCATTTGCTTTCTCTTTTTCTTCTTGCTTTTCTCCCGCAGGAGTAATAGATTTTTCTTCAGCTCCCGGAGGAGTAATAGATTTTTCTTCAGCCATAGGCTGTTTTGCAGATTCTTCTTTCAGATTTATTCTTTCTTGTTGAAGTATGAGAAATGCTTCCCCTACTTCATCAAGCATTGTTAAGCCTTTGTGCACTAGATCTCCAAATTTCATTGAGTTTTGTAATAAATTCGTGAGAGCTTGCTTGCCGCTTAATTGACTCATCGTGACCTTCTCTCTGGAAAGGAAGTCTGCAAGATAGTTTTTAGATCCTTTAATCAACTCAATATCAAAAGAATATTCAGCAAAGAATGTTTGCCATCGATGAAAACGTTTAAATTCTAGAGTATTTGGAAGTTTGTTAAATATAAATGCTTTTACCTGGGAATTATCAGTCCTTACCAGAAATTTCTTTGGTAAGAGGAAGAACCAGAATTTCTTTATTCCCTTTCTTATGGCTAGTAATTCTTTTTCATTGCTGTGGTAATTTCTCTCGGCAGGTTTGAATGTTCCGCTTGTATATCTCAAGTATTTGTTCTTGGTCTGTTTTTAATACGGCTCCCCAATATTCTTCAGAAGCATCGGTTTCTAATATTAAATTATCAGTGTCTTTTGGTAGTTTGAGTCTAGGTAGGTGTAGACAAAATTGCTTTATATGTTTCACAAGATTACTATGTTCTTCTTCCCATTTCCATAGTGTATCTTTTTTAAGTAGCTTATGAAGGTTGTTTCTTAGCTTGGCAAGGTTAGGTATGAATTGTTCTATATATGTTAAACATCCTAAGAAGCGTTGTAATTGTTGTCTGCTTTCTAATTTGTCAGGAAAAGCTTGAATCTTTTCACCAACATGCGGTTGTAATTCTATTCCCGTATTATCTAAAGTAAATCCTAAAAAATCAATTTTTTGTTTAAACAATTCACTTTTCTTTTTGGATAGGGTTATCCCATGTTTTTTAACCACATAAGTGAATTTTTTAAGATGGACTTCATGTTCTTCTTCGGTACTTGAGAAGATAAGTATGTCATCTACATAGACTATACAGAATAATCTTATTTGTTGAAAGACTTTATCCATTCTTCTTTTGAAATATTTGTGGGCATTTTTCAATCAAATAGGCATGACCTTCCATTCATAGTGTCCATTGGGTACACTAAAAGCGGTTAAAGGTATGGATTCCGGTGTTAATTTTATTTGCCAAAATCCAGACTTACAGTCGAATTTACTAAAATAATTTTTTTCGATGACGGTATTTATTAGGAATTCTTTATATGGTAAGAAATAACCATCAAATTTGGTTTTATCATTTAATTGTTTGTAATTTACTACCATTCTAGCTTTACCTCTTTTTTGCTCTGCATGATTCCTTACCATGAATGCAGGGCTACTATGAGGACGTGTAGATTTTTGAATTAACTGTCCATTTTCTAATTCTTTGATTTGCTTTTCAAATTCTATTATATCTTCTGGGCTATATCTCATGGGTTTTACTCTTATTATATCATTTGGATTAATAAGTTCTATGTTAGCATAGGTCTTATCTATATCGCATAAATGTAAAGGATTTTCACTAAAGTTGGGTTCCAGTTGCTGTATTATCTTTTCTAACCAATTCACTTGGTTTTGCAGGACAGGTACTAGTTTTAAATCTACTTTTTCAGTTCCTTGTCTCCTAAATTTGAAGGGTTCTCTTCGGTATGCATCGAAAATTCGAGGCACCGTTAACCAGTGTCTACATGGCGTGTAGAGTCGGACCATGACTCTGGTCTGTACATATGTAATAACTTGTGATAAAAAATCATTCCCAAGTAATATATCACTTCCATGTGTTGTGCTGGCAAATAATAATGGTATGGTAACAACTGTATTATCTAAAATAGCTTGAGCATTATGAAAACTAGTATCATAAAGAACTACTTTATTATCAATTGTTGTTCCTTTTACTATATTTTTATTCTTCTTCCAATAATGATTTGGGAAAATATGGGGTTTTGCTAAAGAGATTCCAGACCCTGTGTCAATAAAGGCATGAAAATATTCATCTTCATATTCTTTATACCGAATTGTAATAGGTATATAAACACTATAAATACTGGTGCTATAGATATTATTTTTAACGTTGTCGTTGAATAACAACGAGATGTTCATCTAAGGTGATGGTTATATTATCTTTTTGAATATTATAAGGAAAAACTTTATCTAAAAGTCTTGTCCTAGTAGTATGGAAGGATTATTGGTTATCTCATTATCCACATATATTCTTATATCAATTAGATATTCTTTAGTTGTTATACTTTTCAACTTTAGAGAGAGTTGTAAGGATGTGTCTATAATGGATGTCTTTCTTAAGGAATTTTTATATTGTAGTGGTTTGGCTAAATTATGTGTCCTTAATTGTGGTACTAGAATTTTATGAATATAGGAAAAGCCTTCACTTATGTCTATTTTGACATTTGCATCCACCCATTGGGTTCCATTATTGTATTGAGCCTTGATATGAAAATCTTCAGAAGGTTGAGGATTTATTTCTGTTAAACTTAAAGTTACAGAGGGTTTTGATATGTATTTTTTAGAGGTTTCTCCTCCTTGACTAGACTCTCCTATAGTTATTAATTTTAGTATATTATTTTCTTCTATAAGTTCTTGTTCAACCTTTTCTTTTAGTAGTAATGGTTTTTCTCCTACATCTAACTCCCATTCTTCTGGTACTTCTATGTTATCTATGAGTTCTGGAGTTATAACATTCTCTACTTCACTAAATATTTCATCTATTTCTATGAATTCATTACTTCCGAATAAATCGGATTGATGGGAATTTGTTAGGGCATAATTTATTATATAGTACATGCTGAATGGCATAGACCCATTTTTCATTAAATCGGTTCTCTCAAACCTATGTGCTAAGCATAATGTTTTGTTGATGTTTTTATCATTGATATTTATAGCATACTTAGGGTATAGGCTAAATATTAGTTTCTGGTAGATTAGGTTTCCATTGATTCCTCCTAGGAATGCTTCTTTTCTTTTGTTTATCCGATTATCTAGAGCTGCCATTTGTATAGGGCTATTTATCCCTTCTCTAAAATGGGCTTTAATAGCTATTTGTATACTTCCTATGTGTACAAATTTTATCTTCTTTCTTTCACTTTCGGGAATTTTTCTTAATTGTTTATCAAGTTCTTCTCTGATTAAGAGAGGTATATTTATTTTTCCAGTAGTTTGTGTTATTTCCAGGGATTTTTCTATACTGGTTGTACAAAAATAACTTATGTTTTTCCTTTTTATCCAAGGAAAATGTCTCTTTTTAAATCCTATATTATTAGCTCGTACTAATTCTCTTCCTTGTATCCTTAAAAATTGTTGTTTATCAAAAAGAACAGTTTCTTTATATATATGTTTATCTTCATTTTCTTCTCTATCGATTATATCATTTATTCTTTCACTCATTGTCACTGGAAGAAATTTCGTAAATGGTTTCATCACTGCTAATTTCTTCTCCAGATTCAACTTCAGATAGTTCGTTTTCATATAATTCTATATTTTCTATTTTATTTGATCTCATATTGAATTTTCTTTTCGGGCATTCATTCGCATAATGTCCTTCTTCTTTACATAACCAGCATCTACAGGTCTTGTTTTTTCTCTTATAGTCATTATTATATTTTGATTTCTTAAAATACCTTTTATGTGCTCTATACTTATGAAATTTTCTTTTATCTGATTTTTGAAATTTTCTTTTATCTGATTTTCTTATTTTATATCTTTTGGAATAGTTTTTTTAGGAGTATTCACTCTTACATCCTAATTTTCTTGGTTCAGCAGTTTGAGAACAGCACAATCCTTTCTTAACTGCTTTGCCCATTTTTCGAATGTCGATAGCTTCTTGACACCACTGGTCTATACTTAGTTTGGCGTATTGTATTCTAGCTCCTAAGGTGTCGGCTTGGGTATTTATGTAGCCTGAATAGTTATTTATTAACTTTATGCTCCAAGGAATAGGTAATTTTCCAAAGAACATGTCTAGGAATATCTTGTTGTTAGAATCAGAACTCTGATAAATCTTATAATAGTATTTTTCAAATTCACAACAATATTCTGGAAAATAGCACATATCACATATTTCAAGTTTTTGAAGTTTCCAGGTATTAATAGCTCTTTCTTTTTCTAATTCTTTGGCTCTATTTATACTCCAAGTTTCTCCTAAGAATTCTTCTCCTAAGAATTCTTTTCGTATAGCATTTTCCACTCTAGTTATTATGTCTATATTTGTTGCATCTTTGGCTACTTTTTCTGTGGGATATCCGGAGATTATAGTATTTTGTTCAGTTTCTTTTAAACCAGTCCACCAATCATGAACCTTTCCTCTAAAAGTTATAGGAATAAATCTGGAAGTGGCTTCTGCGCCCCAGTCTTTGTTGGCTATGGCTATCCATGTGGCTTTTGCCCAAGTTTCTATTCCTAAATCAGTGTTTATTATGCAATCTAAATCGAGCCATACTCCACTTGTGTTTATGGGTGTTTCTCTAAAATCCATATAGATATTATCTTCTTTAGTTTTAGAGTAAATGTTATCTCGTTTCTTTCTCCTATCATCAGAATATTCTTCACCTAGATGAGGGATTCCTGATTGTATAGGTCTTTCTGTAGTAGGTCTTTTATAAGGATTTGGGTTTATTACTGATGGGCCGGCTTCTTCCATGGGTTGGTCCATCTTTACATTTTGAATTTGAGTCGTTAGATTGCTTATTTCCTTCTGTATGTTCTCCATTTCTTCAGAATTTAAGGCTGTTAAATATTTTTGTTCTAATTCTTCTAGTTTTTGTTCTACAGTTAACATTTTTACGGAGATTCCGGGAATTGTTGATTTTTCTTTAAAGATTTGTTCTACATCTTTTAGTCCTTGTGTCTTAGTAATCATTCTACACTTTATTAATTCTTTTATCTCTTCTCCTTTTACCTCTACAGTTTTTATGATGTTTAGGGTTTTATGGTCAATATGGTTCTTGACTTCTCTTAATTTATGGTCAATTAAATCTTCCTTGTTTATCAAATTTATGGAAATAGTAGGGTTTTCTATCTCACCTATTATCTCATTCATTGTCTTCTTCGGGTAAATCCCATGACCATACTATTTCTCTAGTTCTAACGTTTAACGTTCCTCCTTTAGTTTGTATAAACCAATTATAATATTGGAGGTTTAGTATTTCGATCAGTGCTAATTCTTTTTCTTGTGTAGTTACTTTGTGTATTCTTCCGTTTATTTTATAAGCAACGACTTCGTCTAAAGTATCTAACTTCAAGCTATTTATGTTTTCAATTAATATTTTATTTATAGGATATGGGAAGCGAATAAAGATATGTTTATAATATTGTTCTACTATATTTTTCATAGGCGATTGTTGATTCATAACTTCTTCCCAATATATCTCTATAAGTTTTCTAAAGTATTCTGCTTGTAGACTTTCAAGATTTAGTGATCTAAACATTTTAATCAGACCACCAAAATTCTTGATCACTATAATGATTATCACTTGCAGATGCATGATGAGCAGCTGAGGTGTAAAAGTTACAGTCTTCTTCTTACACTTGATCCTAACCATTGGAGTTCTCTAGTAATTGTCTTTTCTTCGATTTCAGAGAAGCTATGCATACGATTGCATCTATGATATTTGTAGAGATCGGTTAATACAAAATTGTTTATGATGTTTTCATGTATAATTTTTCCTATTGGATAAGGAAAATGGACTAATATGTCTTTGTAATATTCTTTTACAATTTGATTTATATAAGTTTTGTCGTGTAGGTGTAAATTCATAGTTTCCCAAGGGAATACACGATGTAATTTTCTTAGGAATTGGCTTTGTATCCCTTCTATACTTGGCAATTTACTCATCTTCGTCAGAAGAATGTATGCTCAAATGGAAATATAAATGATGTTTATATTCGTCACTTTTAAAGTAGTCTAATTCTTGATAATTAATTTTTCTATTTCAGTAAAGCTATGAAGTCTTCTTAGCCTACAATATTGATAGATTTCTTCAATCGGACTGTCTTTTAGGTGTTCGTATATAATTCTATTTACCAGGTAGGGCAAATAAATTAAAATATTTTTAAAATATTTCTTGGTTGCTTCTTGTATTATTTTTTGTTCTCTAGGACAATTTAAAGAGTACCATGTGATTTCTTTTTCAGGAAATAAAGATGGTAATCGGAGGTAATAATCTAATTGTGCAGCTTCTATGGATTTGACTTTTGAAGGGGGTAATGATAAATAAATTTCTATTATGTTAGGGTTCGTATTAGATTTTGTCATGATAGGTTTTCTAATAAAGGTTTTGCATAGGGTTCATATGCAAGGGTTTGTAAAGTAAATATAGCGAAATACATACAAGGTTTAGCATGATACATATGGCGAAATGTATACGAGGGTAAAATAACTGCATGTAGCGAAATAACTGCATATAGCGAAATGACTGCATGTAGCGAAATGCATAAAACTATCATTACAGCCCTCACCACGCTTGCTGAGCTCTGATACCATTAAACTAAACCCGGCGGGGTACAGTCAACCCTAAACCTAAACCCTAAACCCTAAACCCCTAACCCCTAAACCCCTAAACCCTAAACCCTAAACCCTAAACCCTGAAACCCTAAACCCTAAACCCTAAACCCTAAACCCTAAACCCCTAAACCCCTAAACCCTAAACCCTAAACCCCTCACCCCCTAACCCCTAGACCCTAGACCCTAGACCCTAGACCCTAGACCCCAAGACCCGAGACCCCTAACCCTAACCCCTAACCCCTAACCCCTAAACCCTAAACCCTAAACCCCTAAACCCTAAACCCTAACCCCTAAACCCCTAACCCCTAACCCCTAAACCCCTAACCCCTTACCCCCTAACCCCTAAACCCTAAACCCTAAACCCTAAACCCTAAACCCTAAACCCTAAACCCTAAACCCCGGACCCCGGACCCCGGACCCCGGACCCCGGACCCCGGACCCCGAACCCCGAACCCCGAACCCCAAACCCACCTCACTTCCGCTCTTACCCTTAACTTTTCAGCGGAAAATATGTTTGAACAGTGTATACTGCTTTACTGCTCAGGGGTGGATTTCTCCCTGAACCTAGCTCGCAACCCTTTCGGGACTGTAAAATCCGTGATTTTAGCTTGAAATAAAGGGTTTAATATTTTTCCAAAATTTACTCGTATATATTTTTTTGTTTTAAAAAAAAAAAAAATCTTGCCAAAAAGGGTATTTTGGGGATTTACAAGCTCCAGGGGGCATTTTGGTAAAATGGCCATGAGAGAGTTTAAAAAGAATTAATAGGTGATGGAATAAATCATTTATGAAAATTAGGTATTTATTTAATTAAATTTGGAAGTGACCAATTTAATTAAATTAGGAAACTATTTTAAATTGATCATGGTTGGTCCAAAATGGTAATGGGGAGAATTGGATTAAATTAAGAATGATTTAATTTAATTTGGGAATATCCTAAGTTTAGTAGGGATGGGATATAATCAAAAGCAGCCAAATTTAATTTAAATTCAAATGAATTTAAATTATGGAAATTATTAATAATTTTGAGTTTTATTTGGCTGCTAGGGACTAAATAGGAGTTTTATAAAAATTCAAGGACTGCAAAGTAAGGTGATTGTCTCTGAAGAAGGACCTCATAGTAATTTAAAAGAAATAGAGGGATTGGAGAAAGATATCATCTCTCTCACAGAGCGAGGACCTAGGAGGAATTTGGATAAGTCTAAGGGCCTCTGCGCAAATGAACGGGGAGGCTATGACTAGAGATGAAAGGACGGTCCAGATCGAAGGATCCCGCCCAAGACAGATCGCGAGGTAAGATGAAAACAGCGGGGGTAGCCACGTGGCAAAATCGGGTTTAATCAATTCGCGACGATCTACGCAGGCGTGGGAGGTTGCTGCAGTGAGACCAGACTGCATCGCACTGCGAGTAAGCTTCGACCGTCGATTAACGCCGATGGCGATGCGAGCAACAGCGCCACCCCTCCCTCGTCGTCAGCCCGCCGCCGCGGGATTCTTTTCCGATTATGGAAACATCAAATAAGGAAAGAAATGGCAGAGATTTGCATGGCGTATCTCTCGTCAAGGATTGCCACCACCCCCATGATCTTTTCAGTCCTCTATAAAAGGCCATGAGAGGGTGGGTGGAGAGCTCACCACCACTCTCCTCCACCTTCTTCCTCGCGGTACCGGCTGTCATCTCTGAAGGCGGCGAGCAAACAGAGAAGGGGAGAGGCGAAGGTACCCACCACGGACGAGCCAGCTTCCTCTCCTACTCCCAACGCCACTTGGGCCGAGGCCTTCCGGTGAGTCTCCTATACTCTGTTCTCCACTTACCTACCATTCATGCATTCAGACGTGAGAGTGGGTGCCGGGAGGGATGGACGGTTCACGACCAACCTTCTGCCACCAAGTTTGACGCCGGCGGAGGAGGAGCAGGCCGTGAGCGAAGCATGCTCCGGCGAGAGACGAGGAAGTTGCCCGACTGTCTCACTGCTAGAGGGAAGCCACGGTACAGGAGGCCACCACGCTGGCTACAAGGGAGATGATCGCGAGGTGGTGGCCGGGACTCCACGACAGCCGTGTGGCGGCTACCGCAGGTCGGAACGCAGGGTCTTCTCTCGCTGGCGGGTCACGTACCGTACCGCGAAGAAGGAAATAAGAGAGAGAGAGAGAATGACTGTTAGTTTAATTAGTTGATTAGTTAACTGTTAAATGCTTAATCATTTAGTTATTAATTAATCACCATTAAGCAGGTTGATCAATTAGTAGCCAAGTGATTAGTTAGTTAATTATTGGAGATTAATTAAACTAGTTGACCACGTTAGTTAATTAAAATGTTAAAGATTATTTAGTGAGGTAATTGGGAAACTTCACTAATTATTTGGTTTATAATTAAATCAATGAGTAAGCTAGCTAATGTGAGATTTATCAAATAAAATAATTGCTAAAAAGGCAATTAGATAGGGATTAGCTAGTTAATGGTATGGCAACTAATTTAATAATTAGTCAAAGTTAACTATAGTAGAAGTTAACTAACTGGAAGGTATAACAAATGGGGAATAATTAGTGAACCGATTATTTGGTTAAATAAATCGAATGAGAACTAATTGGATGATTAGTCAAGTGATTTGGGTATAAATTGGCTAAATGGGTTTGAGTAATAAGAGGTGGCCCAACCAAGTATTGGATTAAATTTAGTTTACCTTGGTGGGTCCAGCCAAGTAGCCAAGCTAATTTGACTAAGTTAGTAAAATCAGCTAAAAGCATGGTTAGGCTTAATCAAATTTGATTGGGATTAAACTAAGCGAAATATGGAACCTGGGTGGAATGACAAGGAAACGTGAGGAAAGGTCCACAAGACGGGTTTAGACCCGGTAGAGCATGCATAGTAGATGCAATATTCATAGACGAGTATCTTATTGTGATAAGATTTTTATTTATCAGATTTTGACTTGGATGCTACTGTAGAAGTCCCCAAAGTGGAGCACATTAGGCTTTCTATGATTTTAGGTAAGTACTTCGGCCTAGTACCTTTACTCTTTGATGAGTATTCTTGACTTTGTTATTGCATGTTGATCATGCCTTGTTCCTCCCTTCAGGGATTTTATTTTTTATGTCTTTGTTGTGACATATTGTTTTCATACATGCTTCCATGAATTTTGTTGAAATCCATATATAGCATGTTTGATTGTTTTGGGGATGTTGGGATCCCTACTTGTACTGTTCTTCGTCCGGTTCGATTAGGCGGTGAGCTCCAGATTTTGCGAGAGCGTTAGGGACGGGACACCCTGACGTTCCGGCACTCCTAGCCAGAGGGAGAGTGTTCTTGATGTCCTTGCTAGTCAGTGGGGTCGATCACTGACCGTGTCAACATGAGAGAGGCGGTGGCGCTTACCGGCATCTGACCCGAGGGGTCAGTAGCGGCCGGATGGTCGTTTTCTCGGCCAGGTTCGCCGATGATCTTGGCCGGGGAGACGCATTGAGAAGCTTCCATTGGAACTCTTAGCTAGGAGTCACGATCTTGTTATTTTATTGTGATAGACTCCTAGGGCTTGTTTTGAGGGGCGCGGCCCCGAAGTTTGCTTTGATATTCATGTCTTTTTGATATCATATTTTCTTGAACCCCGCAGTGGGTATTTTATCGAAGCCTTCCATTCTAAAGCTTATGCACTTGTTTTCTCCTCTGCATGCATCCCGAGGCGTAGGACACTAGTACACGCAGGAGCCGAGCCATCGTAGGTCAGGTGATTTGCAGGTCCTGAGGACCTTGTCTATCTTTTGTTTTTTGTGAGATGTTATGTTTTGTAGGTCCCCTTAGGGCCTGATATTTGTAGGGTACCTTAACCCTTGTTATTTATTTCCGCTAAACTCTGTTTATTTTGAATAAATTAAGTTGTTATTTTGCATTATCTGCTTACACACTTAGGCCTTGTATCCGGGTGGGGCCCGTCTCTACTCGGCTACGGCCGGTCTGCACACGTGCCCGAGGTCCCGGGATCGGGTCGAGGCGTTACAAGGACCAACAAAGCTCGCAAAGCATTCCTTTCTCTCTTAGGTATAAGAGCCAATTCTCTCTATTCCCCACTCAGGGTACTCTTCTGAGAACTCCAGGCTCAAACCTTCAAGAGCAAGGACTCTAGCTGTGTTAGAGCTAGCAGTATAACCCATTAAAACATAATCACGCAAAGTTAAGACTATAGTTTGGAAGAGGAATGGATTAAAGGGATATGGTATAGGATTTACAGGTTCACGGTAGGTTGTCGGGAAGGGAAGACCTTACCCCTGCGGAGATTTTACTCGAACATGGTGAAATTTATGCAAATATCTTGCTTTTATTTATATCGAAATATATATAAACTTACAGAGTAAGAGAAACAGCGAAATCCCAAGGAGGGTTTAGCAACGATCCTTTGAAAGATTTCCAGAAAAGCTTGCTCCTCTACTTAGCTATACATACCTTTATATAGGGATTACATACTATTTTTTATTACATCTTAGGTTTCCACCTAAGTCTAAGGCCTAAGGGGCTACATGATAAGGGTGATTAATACAAGATAAGAGTGAGTACATAGTTTCATGCTCTTCGTGGTGATCTTGTAGCTTAAGGTCTTTGATGTAATTAATAGTGTCTTTGTCCTTGAAGATGAAAAGAAGTCTTGGTCTTGAAGTCTTCATGAAGAAAATCTTGTCCTTGTACTAGTAGAGCTTCATTATTCTCCATAGTGCTACATGAGAGGTTATTAGAGAAAATCGTCATGGATGACGTTGGTCTTCTTTAAAGGAGAATAGGTGCTTCAATGTCTTCTTTCTCTTGAGGATTGGTATTGCTGATGTGGCAGGGTCCACACTTGGTGCTGTCATGTCGGAGTAGTTTGCATAACTTCTTCTTTGACTCTTGACTGGAGGGAATGCTGTTGGTCGAGATGCGTAATAACTCGTTCCGGATTTTGCCAATGGAGGCTATATTCATAGTCCTGTTTCCGATAGATATGACTGCAATGCTTGGTGAAAAAGGATAGGTCCATGTGTTGCGGTTGCTTAAGATCGCTGTGTGTCGGTCATAGATGGCTTTAAGGCCACTGATTCTTCGGTCTTCAACATAAGCTTTGTTGAGATTATCAGGATACTTTTGGTACCATATGTTCTTCATTGGTTCCCTTGGCTTAGAAATTCCAATTTGTACTAAATGTTGAGCAGGAAAGAATTCATCTCCTTCCCAGTCTGGTCCAGCGCTAAGTACTTGCAAATAGATATCTGTTGTGGTCTTCGTTCCTTCACGAAATAATCTAACGGCCTCCTTGACCTCTGATGGTAGGTAAGAGAGTTCTTGAAGATTTGATGAAGGATAGATCGTCTGAATGTAGCCAAACTTGAACATTTCGGCTACTACTTCTGGATTAACGTTAGGTAGCATCGTCAATCTTGGATATATGCCGGCATGATTAGTGCGGCATTTTTCTGAATTTCGGATGCTGTAGGCAATTTTTGAAATCCTGGAATATTCATTCAAATAAGATGCAGAATAATTGTCGTTCGATGGAGTATCGATCTCCATATCACTTGTTCCTGCAATAAATTTATGAGCAACTTGAATAAATTTATGATGAATTTCTTCATCATTTGCTTTCTCTTTTTCTTCTTGCTTTTCTCCCGGAGGAGTAATAGATTTTTCTTCAGCTCCCGGAGGAGTAATAGATTTTTCTTCAGCCATAGGCTGTTTTGCAGATTCTTCTTTCAGATTTATTCTTTCTTGTTGAAGTATGAGAAATGCTTCCCCTACTTCATCAAGCATTGTTAAGCCTTTGTGCACTAGATCTCCAGCTTCATTGAGTTTTGTAATAAATTCAGAGAGCTTGCAGTCAGTTAATTGACTCATCGTGACCTTCTCTGGAAAGGAAGTCTGCAAGACAGTTTTTAGATCCTTTAATCAACTCAATATCAAAAGAATATTCAGCAAAGAATGTTTGCCATCGATGAAAACGTTTAAATTCTGGAGTATTTGGAAGTTTGTTAAATATAAATGCTTTTACCAGGGAATTATCAGTCCTTACCAGAAATTTCTTTGGTAAGAGGAAGAACCAGAATTTCTTTATTCCATTTCTTATGGCTAGTAATTCTTTTTCATTGCTGTGGTAATTTCTCTCGGCAGGTTTGAATGTTCCGCTTGTATATCTGCAGATTTGTTCTTGGTCTGTTTTTAATACGGCTCCCCAATATTCTTCAGAAGCATCGGTTTCTAATATTAAATTATCAGTGTCTTTTGGTAGTTTGAGTCTGGGTAGGTGTAGACAAAATTGCTTTATATGTTTCACAAGATTACTATGTTCTTCTTCCCATTTCCATAGTGTATCTTTTTTAAGTAGCTTATGAAGGTTGTTTCTTAGCTTGGCAAGGTTAGGTATAAATTGTTCTATATATGTTAAACATCCTAAGAAGCGTTGTAATTGTTGTCTGTTTTCTAATTTGTCAGGAAAAGCTTGAATCTTTTCACCAACATGCGGTTGTAATTCTATTCCAGTATTATCTAAAGTAAATCCTAAAAAATCATTTTTTTGTTTAAACAATTCACTTTTCTTTTTGGATAGGGTTATCCCATGTTTTTTAACCACATAAGTGAATTTTTTAAGATGGACTTTATGTTCTTCTTCGGTACTTGAGAAGATAAGTATGTCATCTACATAGACTATACAGAATAATCTTATTGGTTGAAAGACTTTATCCATTCTTCTTTGAAATATTTGTGGGGCATTTTTTAATCCAAAGGGCATGACCTTCCATTCATAGTGTCCATTGGGTACACTAAAAGCGGTTAAAGGTATGGATTCCGGTGTTAATTTTATTTGCCAAAATCCAGACTTACAGTCGAATTTACTAAAATAATTTTTTCCAATTACGGTATTTATTAGGAATTCTTTATACGGTAGGAAATAACCATCAAATTTGGTTTTATCATTCAATTGTTTGTAATTTACTACCATTCTAGCTTTACCTCTTTTTTGCTCTGCATGATTTCTTACCATGAATGCAGGGCTGCTATGAGGACTTGTAGATTTTTGAATTAACTGGCCATTTTCTAACTCTTTGATTTGCTTTTCAAATTCTATTATATCTTCTGGGCTATATCTCATGGGTTTTACTCTTATTATATCATTTGGATTAATAAGTTCAATGTTAGCATAGGTCTTATCAATATCCCATAAATGTAAAGGGTTTTCACTAAAGTTGGGTTCTAGTTGCTGTATTATCTTTTCTAACCAATTTACTTGGTTTTGTAGGACAGGTACTAGTTTTAAGTCGACTTTCTCGGTTCCTTGTCTCCTAAATTTGAAGGGTTCTCTTCGGTACGCATCGAAAATTCGAGGCACCGTTAACCAATGTCTACATGGCGTGTAGAGTCGGACCATGACTCTAGTCTGTACATATGTAATAAATTGTGATAAAAAATCATTTCCAAGTAATATATCACTTCCATGTGTTGAGCTGGCAAATAATAATGGTATGGTAACAACTGTATTATCTAAAATAGCTTGAGCATTTTGGAAACTAGTATCATAAAGAACTACTTTATCATCAATTGTTGTTCCTTTTACTATATTTTTATTCTTCTTCCAATAATGATTTGGGAAAATATGGGGTTTTGCTAGAGAGATTCCAGACCCTGTGTCAATAAAGGCATGAAAATATTCATCTTCATATTCTTTATACCGAATTGTAATAGGTATATAAACACTATAAATACTGGTGCTATAGATATTATTTTTAACGTTGTCGTTGAATAACAACGAGATGTTCATCTAAGGTGATGGTTATATTATCTTTTTGAATATTATAAGGAAAAACTTTATCTAAAAAGTCTTGTCCTAGTAGTATGGAAGGATTATTGGTTATCTCATTATCCACATATATTCTTATATCAATTAGATATTCTTTAGTTGTTATACTTTTCAACTTTAGAGAGAGTTGTAAGGATGTGTCTATAATGGATGTCTTTCCTAAGGAATTTTTATATTGTAGTGGTTTGGCTAAATTATGTGTCCTTAATTGTGGTACTAGAATTTTATGAATATATGAAAAGCCTTCACTTATGTCTATTTTGACATTTGCATCCACCCATTGGGTTCCATTATTGTATTGAGCCTTGATATGAAAATCTTCAGAAGGTTGAGGATTTATTTCTGTTAAGCTTAAAGTTACAGAGGGTTTTGATATGTATTTTTTTAGAGGTTTCTCCTCCTTGACTAGACTCTCCTATAGTTATTAATTTTAGTATATTATTTTCTTCTATAAGTTCTTGTTCAACCTTTTCTTTTAGTAGTAATGGTTTTTCTCCTACATCTAACTCCTATTCTTTTGGTACTTCTATGTTATCTATGGGTTCTGGAGTTATAACATTTTCTACTTCACTAAATATTTCATCTATTTCTATGAATTCATTACTTCCGAATAAATCGGATTAATGGGAATTTGTTAGGGCATAATTTATTATATAGTACATGCTGAATGGCATAGACCCATTTTTCATTAAATCGGTTCTCTCAAACCTATGTGCTAAGCATAATGTTTTGTTGATGTTTTTATCATTGATATTTATAGCATACTTAGGGTATAGGCTAAATATTAGTTTCTGGTAGATTAGGTTTCCATTGATTCCTCCTAGGAATGCTTCTTTTCTTTTGTTTATCCTATTGTCTAGAGCTGCCATTTGTATAGGGCTATTTATCCCTTCTCTAAAATGGGCTTTAATAGCTATTTGTATACTTCCTATGTGTACAAATTTTATCTTCTTTCTTTCATTTTCGGGAATTTTTCTTAATTGTATATCAAGTTCTTCTCTGATTAAGAGAGGTATATTTATTTTTCCAGTAGTTTGTGTTATTTCCAGGGATTTTTCTATACTGGTTGTACAAAAATAACTTATGTTTTTCCTTTTTATCCAAGGAAAATGTCTCTTTTTAAATCCTATATTATTAGCTCGTATTAATTCTCTTCCTTGTATCCTTAAGAATTGTTGTTTATCAAAAAGAACAGTTTCTTTATATTCATTTTTATCTTCATTTTCTTCTCTATCGATTATATCATTTATCCTTTCACTCATTGTCACTGGAAGAAATTTCGTAAATGGTTTCATCACTGCTAATTTCTTCTCCAGATTCAACTTCAGATAGTTCGTTTTCATATAATTCTATATTTTCTATTTTATTTGATCTCATATTGAATTTTCTTTTCGGGCATTCATTCGCATAATGTCCTTCTTCTTTACATAACCAGCATCTACAGGTCTTATTCTTTCTTTTATAGTCATTATTATATTTTGACTTCTTAAAATACCTTTTCTGTGCTCTATACTTATGAAATTTTCTTTTATCTGATTTCCTTATTTTATATCTTTTGGAATAGTTTTTTGAGGAGTAGTCACTCTTACATCCTAATTTTCTTGGTTCAGCAGTTTGAAAACAGCACAATCCTTTCTTAACTGCTTTGCCCATTTTTCGAATATCGATAGCTTCTTGACACCACTGATCTATACTTAGTTTGGCGTATTGTATTCTAGCTCCTAAGGTGTCAGCTTGGGTATTTATGTAGTCTGAATAGTTATTTATTAACTTTATGCTCCAAGGAATAGGTAATTTTCCAAAGAACATGTCTAGGAATATCTTGTTGTTAGAATCAGAACTCTGATAAATCTTATAATAGTATTTTGTCGAATTCACAACAATATTATGGAAAATAGCACATATCACATATTTCGAGTTTTTGAAGTTTCCAGGTATTAATAGTTCTTTCTTTTTCTAATTCTTTGGCTCTATTTATACTCCAAGTTTCTCCTAAGAATTCTTTTCGTATAGCATTTTCCACTCTAGTTATTATGTCTATATTTGTTGCATCTTTGGCTACTTTTTCTGTGGGATATCCGGATATTATAGTATTTTGTTCAGTTTCTTTTAATCCAGTCCACCAATCATGAACCTTTCCTCTAAAAGTTATAGGAATAAATCTGGAAGTGGCTTCTGCGCCCCAGTCTTTGTTGGCTATGGCTATCCATGTGGCTTTTGCCCAAGTTTCTATTCCTAAATCAGTGTTTATTATGCAATCTAAATCGAGCCATACTCCACTTGTGTTTATGGGTGTTTCTCTAAAATCCATATAGATATTATCTTCTTTATTTTTAGAGTAGATGTTGTCTCGTTTCTTTCTCCTATCATCAGAATATTCTTCACCTAGATGAGGGACTCCTGATTGTATAGGTCTTTCTGTAGCAGGTCTTTTATAAGGATTTGGGTTTATTACTGATGGGCCGGCTTCTTCCATGGGTTGGTCCATCTTTACATTTTTAATTTGAGTCGTTAGATTGCTTATTTCCTTCTGTATGTTATCCATTTCTTCAGAATTTAAGGCTGTTAAATATTTTTGTTCTAATTCTTCTAATTTTTGTTCTACAGTTAACATTTTTACGGAGATTCAGGGAATTGTTGATTTTTCTTTAAAGACTTGTTCTACATCTTTTAGTCCTTGTGTCTTAGTAATCATTCTACACTTTATTAATTCTTTTATCTCTTCTCCTTTTTCCTCTACAGTTTTTATGATGTTTAGGGTTTTATGGTCAATATGGTTCTTGACTTCTCTTAATTTATGGTCAATTAGATCTTCCTTGTTTACCAAATTTATGGAAATAGTTGGGTTTTCTATCTCACCTATTATATCATTCATTGTCTTCTTCGGGTAAATCCCATGACCATACTATTTCTCTAGTTCTAACGTTTAACGTTCCTCCTTTAGTTTGTATAAACCAATTATAATATTGGAGGTTTAGTATTTCAATCTGCGCTAATTCTTTTTCTTGTGTAGTTACTTTGTGTATTCTTCCGTGTATAATATAAGCAACGACTTCTTCTAAAGTATCTAACTTCAAGCTATTTATGTTTTCAATTAATATTTTATTTATAGGATATGGGAAGCGAATAAAGATATGTTTATAATATTGTTCTACTATATTTTTCATAGGCGATTGTTGATTCATAACTTCTTCCCAATATATCTCTATAAGTTTTCTAAAGTATTCTGCTTGTAGACTTTCAAGATTTAGTGATCCAAACATTTTAATCAGACCACCAAAATTCTTGATCACTATAATGATTATCACTTGCAGATGCATGATGAGCAGCTGATGTGTAAAAGTTACTGTCTTCTTCTTCTGCCCATTCTAACCATTGGAGTTCTCTAGTAATTGTCTTTTCTTCGATTTCAGAGAAGCTATGCATACGATTGCATCTATGATATTTGTAGAGATCGGTTAATACAAAATTGTTTATGATGTTTTCATGTATAATTTTTCCTATTGGATAAGGAAAATGGACTAGTATGTCTTTGTAATATTCTTTTACAATTTGATTTATATAAGTTTTGTCGTGCAGGTGTAAATTCATAGTTTCCCAAGGGAATACACGATGTAATTTTCTTAAGAATTGGCTTTGTATCTCTTCTATACTTGGCAATTTACTCATCTTCGTCAGAAGAATGTATGCTCAAATGGAAATATAAATGATGTTTATAGTCGTCACTTTTAAAGTAGTCTAATTCTTGTTGAATAATTAATTTTTCTATTTCAGTAAAGCTATGAAGTCTTCTTAGCCTACAATATTGATAGATTCCTTCAATCAGACTGTCTTTTAGGTGTTCGTATATAATTCTATTTACCGGGTAGGGTAAATAAATTAAAATATTTTTAAAATATTTCTTGGTTGCTTCTTGTATTATTTTTTGTTCTCTAGGACAATTTAAAGAGTACCATGTTATTTCTTTTTCAGGAAATAAAGATGGTAATCGCAGATAATATTCTAATTATGCAGCTTCTATGGATTTGACTTTTGAAAGGGGGTAATGATAAATAAATTTCTATTATATTAGAGTTCTTACTAGAACTTGCCATGGTAGGTTTTATCGTAAAGGTTTTGAATAGGGTTCATATGCAAGGGTTTGTAAAGTAAATATAGCGTAGCGAAATACATACAAGGTTTAGCATAACAGCAGATGAAAGCGAAATAATACATATGGCGAAATGTATACGAGGGTAAAATAACTGCATGTAGCCAAATGTAATAACATATTAATAATACATATGGCGAAATGTATACGAGGGTAAAATAACTGCATGTAGCGAAATGTAATAACATATTGCATCTATTCTCGAAATGCATAAAATCGGCATAACAGTCCTCACCACGCTTGCTTAGCTCTGATACCATTAAACTAAACCCGGCGGGGTACAGTCAGCCCTAAACCCTAAACCCTAAACCCCTAAACCCTAAACCCTAAACCCCTAACCCTAAACCCCTAAAACCCTAAAACCCTAAACCCTAAACCCCGAACCCCGAACCCCGAAAACCCCGAAACCCCTAAACCCCAAACCCCTAAACCCTTAAACCCCATAAACCCCTAAACCCGAAACCCGAAACCCGAAACCCCAGACCCCAGACCGTAAACCCTAAACCAACGAAGATGACTGATCGCGGTGTCGATCCCGCGGTGGAGCTCCGGTGAGTTTCCACGGTGGGGACCGCCCGTCCCCAAGCCCTCACCCACTTCCTCTCTAATCTTTGTCTCCAGAACCCACGATTTCTCTTCCTTGACGGCTGTTATGGCCAGAGACGGCTTCTCTGTCTCCTTCTCTTTTGAACGGGTGTAAACGAAAGCGACTATTAGGGTTGGGTTGTGGTTCTTTTAAAGACGTGCTGACGATAAGCCTTGAAGGGTGTGGTTTCGCTAATGAAGGCTGTTATTATGGCGACGATCATGCACGAGATCATTGGGGAAGATGGTCGTGATGGCGGTGACAGCTAGCGGGGGAAAGGATAAGCTTCACCAACGTTGGAGAAGAAACCCGTTTCTCATATGAAGCTACACGTGTTTTCTCATCTCCGAGGATTTTAACAAACATACAATTAAATCCTTGCCATCTAATTGATTAAAGGGTGCTATGTGGATGAGTTTCAGTGAGGGTTTATTCATTCAATTTCAAAACTGGGATTATATATATATCTAATATCACACATCTATCTAATCAAAGATTTTAATATCAAGCTCAGCCAAAATCCATAATATATTTATAAATATATTATCCCTCCATGAATCATGTATTTTATCTATACATACTCTTTATTATAATAATATATTATAACTATTCATTCAGTTTAAAATCATGTATTATGGAATGATTGTTCCTTCTATATATATATAATCCTTCTTTTCAACTAGATCCAGCTTCCTCATATTACCCAAGGATAAAAATAAAATAAAATAAAATAAAATAATTTTTCTTAAAATCATGGATTTTACATGGCTCTTACAGAATCTGATGAATTAAAAGCATGTGGTGCCTATATTGCTCGTAGAGAGCAACAACGGTTGGTGCAGTTTTTAATGGCTCTTTGAAGTGTTTTTGAAGGACTTAGATGTTCAATTTTGCATCGTTCTCTACTTCTGTCTGTTGACTCAGTTGTCAGTGAGTTATTGGTTGAAGAAATTCGTCTTAAATCTTTTTCTGAAAAAGGGATTCTTTTTGCTCCAAATCCTTCTGTATTGGTAGTGCCCTCTAAGCCTCCCTTTAATAATTAGATTAAGCCTTATATAATGGTTTCCTTTGACGAGTGCAGTTTTTGTAAGAAGAAAGGTCATTGGAAGGCTCAATGTCCTAAGTTGAGACAACAGAATCAATCGCAACAGCAATCTCAAGCTTGGAAACCTAGCAACCAGTCACAATCTAATACTAATATACCACCTCAGGGTTATAAACCATCACAGTCTAACACTGCAGCAGTAGCTTCTTCAGGTCCTTTCACCGATCCTGGTATTCTGGCTAAGCAATTCCAGAAGTTTCTCTCTTTACAACACCAAGCTATGTCTGCCTCTTCTTCTGTAGGTCAGTTGCCTCATAGTTCTTTAGGTATATCATCATCTACATGGGTCTTGGATTCTGGTGCTTCACATCATATGTCTCCAAATTCTTCATCTTTTACTTCTATGTTTCCTTCGTCTTCTATTCATGTTATATGACTGTTGATGGCACTCCTATGCCTTTAGCAGGTGTTGGTTCTGTTGTTACTCCTCACTTGTCTCTCCCTAATGTTTATCATATTCCGAAACTCACATTAAATCTAGCTTCTGTTAGTCAATTATGTGATTCTGGTAATATAGTCACCTTTTCTTCTTCTTCTTGTTATGTGCAGGATTTGCAGTCTCATAAGCTGATTGGGACAGGCCATAGGAAAAGAGGACTATAGTTTTGGATGAGCTGAAAGTGCCAGTTACTGCTGCTACTAGTGCTGATTTGTCTTCTTTTCGTTTGTGTCCTTCTTCTTCTAGTTTTTATTTATGGCATTCTCGTCTTGGTCATGTTTCGTATTCTCGTTTGATATTTTTAGCATCCACAGCGGATTTAGGAAATTTGCAAACTCATGATATATCTGATTGTAGTGGATGTAAACTGGTAAAATTCTCAGATTTACAGTTTTATCGAAGTATTTTTGTTTCTTCTTCTCCATTTGATTTGATTCATTCTGATGTATGGGGCCTTCTCCTGTTCCTACTAAAGGAGGGTCTCGATATTATGTTTCATTTATTGATGATCATACTCGTTATTGTTGGATTTATTTAATGAAACATTGTTCTGAATTTTTTGAGATATACACAGCTTTTCAAGCTCTTGTCAAAACTCAACATTCTGCTATTATCAAATGTTTTAGGTGTGATTTAGGTGGGAACAAGTGGACTAACCCCCACCTGTCTATAATGAGGTTGTGTAGAAGTTATTATTCCCATTCAGATGAATGGGAATAATAACTTCTACAGATGAATGGGAAGACCACTACAGATGAATGGGAATAATAACTTCTACACAACCTCATTATAGACAGGTGGGGGTTAGTCCACCTCTAATAATCAGAAAATAATCAGGAAAGTTGTCAAAAAATATTTTATATAATATCATTTGTTTCCACATTGCTTACCCAATACATCTCATTAGTCGATTCATGAGTGTTCCTCGCTTTGATACCATGTGAAAATAAAGAAGAATAAAAAATATAACTATGTGAAAGCAAAGGAGAATGAAGAATATAACTTGTGTATTTATTTGTACAAGAGAGTCCTCTTTTATAATAGAAGAATATGACAAAATATACTAACTAACCAATTACATGAAAGAATCACTAAATATGCTAACGAACCAATTATAGGAAAGAATCGGCTAATCAATCAGAAAATAATCAGTAAAGTTGACAGAAAAATATTTTATATAATATCCTTTGTTTCCACATTGCTTACGCAATACATCTCATTAGTCGATTCATGAGTGCTCCTCGCTCTGATTCTATGTGAAAACAAATGAGAATAAAGAATATGACTATGTGGAAACAAAAGAGAATGAAGAATGTGACTTGTGTGTTCATTTGTATAAGAGAGTACTCTTTTATAATAGAAGAGGGTGACTAAATATGCAAAAATAACCAATTACAGGAAAAAAAAATCACTAAATATGGTAACTAACCAATTACTGTAAATAATCAACTAATCAATCAGAAAATAATCATGAAAGTTGACAGAAAATATTTTATATACTACAAGAAAAGAGGCCTATAAGGACGAGAAATCTCGTTCCTAAAAGTCTGAATCCGGTCCTTAAAACGTCAATAAGGACGAGTCAAATCCGTTTCAACGACGGGGTTGTTACTCGTCCCGAAAACCACTTTAAGGACAAGATTTTTGGTCTCTAATTAGGAGTGAATCTCATCACAAAGACCAAAATTATAGTCCTTACAAATATTTTGGGACCGGATTCTTTCTATTGCTAAAACTCTTTAAGGACAAGGTTTGTTTGTCCATAAGGACCTTTAGGGACTTCTTTACACCGGATCCCTAAAAGTTTATGTAGATTAGCTTTGTCGTCCCTAAATTCCAAATGACATGGTGAACCTCTCAATTGGAACCAATCCTCATAACTCGCCAGTTTTTCAATAAACTACAAAAATTATAAAAACCAAAATAAAAGCATATACACATCCTTAGCAAAACAATAACCAAACATTTTTCAATTATCATTGTCATTTTTTCAATAAACTGTCATTTAACAACCATGAATAGCATTATGTTCTTTACATAGCGTTTATATATACAAAACATATCCTTAGCAAAAGTTCTAACATTTTCTAGCAAAATAATTTGATTTCAACTTCTAATCATCCTAGTAAGAGATGGTAGCCGATTCTCTATCAACACTTAAAATGACATTATTGAAATCAAGAACAAAATAAAAACCTGCAAAATGTATAAAAAGAGAGTGATTAGTTCTCTTCTCCCAAACAAAAAATAAAATCGTAAATAATCTACTACTAAACATATGACCATGCATGATGTACGTAGTTTGCCCAATAGTAGAAGGCTAAAATTATCTAAGCAAAGAATTGGCTACAACTTTATATTCCAATGGATGATCAAAGAGATTAATGTGGGAACAATTAGATTCTGGATTTGATTCACTACCAACAATATGAATTATTCGTTATATAGTTATGTTCTGCAGTCAAAGATTAGTTGCATAATTATCCATAGTGCAAGTTACAAAACATCTCTCCCTTATATATATATATATATATATATATATATATATATATATATATATATATATATGCCTCTGCAACTAACCATAAGAAAATTTTCATGTCAAGGAAAACAATAAGAATAATCCAAGAGGTATTACCTCATCATGACTACTATTCTCATTGAAATTTGAGACCGTGGTTTAATGTTCTCTCTTTTTTTCATACAAGTCCCAAGTTAAATGTGTGCAATATCAAATGTCTAGGTCAAATAGGCATAAACAGATGATTTAAAAGACTTTATGAAGCAATTGAGGAATGCTATCTTGAATAGCATTTTCATCCATGTTTTTGAGAGACTTCTACCCATCGGTGTTTAACAATCTACTAATATCCATTGAAGGACTCTTAACTCCCAAGAATTTCATAAAAGAATCATAATAAAACAAATAAAAAATCCCTTCAGATTCACTGATATAATGATGCGTTGACATACAACCAATAGACATTTCACGAAATGAACTAAAAATCAATTATCAAAAATAAAAAAGTGGTCACCAAACCCCTAAACCACTTAGCTGTAACAATTGTATAATAAAAAATAAAATTGTTGTATAACTTGATAAAGAACAATTAAAACTTGAAATGATACATTACATCATGTGATTATTTTATTAGATTCTTAAAATTTAACAGTAGAAAAAATCAAACAAATTCCTTAAACCCATAGACCATCAACAAAAACCATATGAAGGGTTCAACTTTCGTTATATTTGCAAAACATCATTATTAAAACCAATAAAAGCCAAAAAGGCTATAAACGAATCAAGGTGTCAAAACAAAAGAATCACAGTGATTACATTTTATTTAGCATGTTGATGTGAACATTGTAAGTTTGACAATAATTAGTTTTTTGTGTTGCTTTTCATTTATTTCCAAATCAGATATCTCCTACTTTCCTATCCCCTATAAATCCTAAATATAACGTCGTTTCACTGTAACACCTTGATCTCTAAAAAAAAATAGATAATAACTAACTACAGTGGCTATAAAACACTTCAGGGAAAAGAGTTTATAAATTTAAATTTAAAGTAAAAAATAATTTATATATGAAAATAAGCCATATGTGATACCTGATGCTTACTAATTAAGCAGATCTCGACACTAAAAAGTATAAAAAATAAAATTGACAATTGTAGGCAGTACATACATAAGCTAATAAAGAACTTAATTAATTGGTTTCGATATAGACTCGGATAATAAATTCATATTTTTTTGTCGTATCAAAGTCAATCCTAGACCATATACCCCAAACCCCAAATCCCAAACTTTATACCGACAATAAATAATCTAAATAACCTGTTTGCAATTTGTTGACATTGTTCATTGTCTTATTGAGATTATTCTCTTTGCCAAAATTGGAGTGATGAGAATAATCTTAGGAATTCATGTGACCTTGATAGAATGAATATGCTGAAAATGTGTATTATGTGTCATGAAAGTGCTTCACTTGATTCCGTAGTTTAATTTAAATACCATGTTCTTACTTTAAAGGAGTTTATTTCATAAATTATGCCACTATTAAATTTCTTTATCTAGATCTAGTAAAACTCATTTTATAATCTAGTATCCTTGTTATCAATCTACTACCCAGAATCATTTTCCTTTTCCTCCTCTAATTTCTTATTATCTACTTTTCTCTATTGCAGGTTTGATCGAGACCGGAAGTAGATAGAAGTATTTGTTGGAACAAAGACACTTATTAAGGTAATTTAATAGATATAGTCATGTTTTTTTTTATTTAAGTCACGACAAATTTTATTACAGTGGGATAGACGGAAACATGTTAACATGTGCTTCCTTTTGCTACCTTATATACATTGTAGAAATTATATATATATTCTTTTTTTTCCCTCAAATTTATTTTCATCTATTAAAATGATATGGAGAATTCTATCTCCAACATTAGATCTTTTACTTCACTAGACTGATAATTGCGAAAAAACTATATAAATTAACAAGCTGTTTCAAGATCAAGATTTGGTATCTTGATTCGTTTATTGAACAAGCTAACCGCTTTGAATAATACAAAGGAAGAGATCCGAAGCATGAGTTGTAAATAAATGAAAAGAATAAAATCATGTTGATGATGATTTGCCAACTACTAGAGGTGCAAAGCATCACTTTTGTCAAATTCGTTTCTTAAACAAGCTAACCGCTTTGTATAATACAAAGGAAGAGATCCGAAACATGAGTTGTAAATAAATGAAAAGAATAAAATCATGTTGATATTGATGCATTATTTGCCAAATACTATCAGTCTAAAGGATACATCACTTTTGTCAATATTGAAGTCCATATTGATTCTGGTCCCAAATATAAAGTCCATCTGCATACGAACAAATTGCCAAAAAGCCTTTAGGCTTTTATATTATAAAAAAAATCCAAACAACTATTGGTGATTTTAATCCAATTATATATCATCCCAATCTCAGATATAAAAATCTATTAATCGGTTTTCTCCCACATAAACCGTCAAGATCTTCAGTGAACTGATGATATCTCCTTGGATCGAAGATTAGGATGTGGGTATTCTTCTCTGGAGTTCACCTAAAATGGGGACAGGGAAAAGGAAACCAGTGAGAGGGGGTGGGGCTCTGTTACCCGTGCCTACTCCGTTAGTTAAGTCAATAGCTTGTCCGGAGAAGAAGAAGAGGGAGATCAAGTTGAGCTTAGTTTGCTTACCTTCCCTCCTCGTGCTTCTCCTCTAACTATTGGGTTTTGCTCCTCGGAATTAGGGCCCCTGTCTTGTCAGTTCTTATGAGAGCACCTGGCACCATTTCCCTTAAAGCGGGTTTGTCTTACTCTATGGGGGTAGAGTGACGGCTCTTAGGATAGGTGTTGTGTCAAACTGAAGTGATGGGAGTTGGTGCTATGACAGATGGCATGCCAATTCTCAGGTATATCACTTGCCCCCCAAGTTTCCGAGGTCTTTTTATGGCCTCGGGTTAAGTTTAGGGTTCAGGGGAATGCTTATGAGTGCGGGGGCGCGGTTTTCTGCTTTGTCGGGAGGCGATGTCTGGGCCTTCCGTCACACGTCCCATGGGCTGAAAGATATTACCTCGGTGCTTTTGGGATTGTGACGGGAAGGATCAAATTTATGTCCTCGATTTTCGTGTCCCATTGATGATCGGACGTGTCTTCTCGTGTTTCGAGGAGTTTCCCTTTAAGGGGTTGCTGGGCGTTGCAGCAAGGCGAATAATGTCCGCAACTCCACGTGTCATCTTCTCGATGGATGGATCTCCACTGGATGTCAATCGCAACCGTTACCTCATAAACTCTTGTATCTAAGCCTGGTTTACTTTGAAGCTTCTACTTATTCATTGAAATCTTTCTTTGCAAGGAGTTTTTCCTAGGTCTTCTGCTCCCATTCTCTTTGTTTGACTTGCGCTTTTGGTTAGGTAATGGTGCGTTCTTCCATGGTTACTAGGGCGAGGAGGGTCGTAGTTAGGCTTCCTTCCTCCGTGCCTGAAGGAACTGGCATCGCCACGATTAGTAGTTCTTTGTCCCCTAGTGAGCTTGTGCGGGCAGCTCGTGACTATTTCCTTAGGTTTCCTTCTTTCATCTGTCGGATTCCTAAGTCTCATGAGAGGGTAAACAACCCTCCGGAAGGGGAGATCGCAATTCATGTAGATGCCTTAGCGTCTGGCCTCCAACTTCCCTTTTCTTCCATGGTTCGTGGGATTGTTCATTATCACAAGTTGTGTCCTACCCAATTGGTTCCTAATTCATGAAGGATTATTTGTGGGTTATGTCTAAAAGAATTATTAAGCAAAAACCAAAGCTAATTACAAATATAACTAACTTTCTAAATCTATAAAAAAAAATACATATATAGAGTGCCCACTACTAAATAATAATAATAATGCTCAATAATTGGGCATCCAAAATGCTTGCTAAATAAATCAATCTTGCAATTAACACACAGTCATTAATGGTATTAACACTTTGATAATCATTCCCTTAATCCAATGCTCCAATAGGTAAATATGAAGTAATGACCAAAGGTTGATTTTTCAGTATAGGTCACTAAACTATGGACTATTAGTCTATTATCAATTCAGTCACCGAACTTCAATTTGAACCAAAATGGTCACTTACCTTTAATTTGATTTCACCGGCAGGTCATCCAAGGATTTTGTCCCCCAATTGCTGTTGTGGCTGCAGGAGAAGGGCACTCAACGTGCCACATCATCCAAAATGGCCACATCAGCATCTAATATGCTCCTCCGCTATTCCTTTTCTCCAATTGATCTCTACAACAAAACCCAACCTCACATGAGATTCAATAGAGAAGCTCAATAGATCTATACAAAACGTGTTCTCCAAGTAGAGTAGAGATTGGGAAATCGAAAACCAATTCCAAAAGCTTCATACTGATGAAGCAACCGATTTAAATCCAGATCTATAAAAACAAAGATAAAAAAAAGGATTCAAATTACCGATTAACAAGGAGATGGAGATGAAGGGGTGTTGTTAGGGTTTGATCTCTCTCTTTCTCTTCTTCTTGGAATCAAATGATTGAAGATGAATGAAAGAAGGAAGAGGAAAAAGGGGAGAATATAAGGAGAGTTGGTTGTTGGATTTGATATGTTAGGGCTTCTTCACCGGCGGCGGCTAGGGCTTCGTCATCGGGGAAGCTCCCGGCCACAGGCGGCACCAATTCCTCAAAATTCAGAGACCAGCTCAGTGGTAGCCGGCTGTTGATTGGCGACGTGGCTCATCGGAGTCAGACAATGAGGACACTGAGGAGGTGCGAGGAAAGGAGGAAGGAGGAAGACACGCCAAAGAGGCCATCTGACGTGTCGTATGCAATTGGGAGTTGGACTCCCTTGGGTGATCTGTCAATGAAAGCAAATTAAAGGTAAATGATCATTTTGATTCAAATTGAAGTTTAATAAATGAATTGATAATAGTCCATAGTTTAGTGACCTACTGAAAAATTAACCCAGCAAACATGCATACAAGTTCCCAAACATGCAAAGCCAAAACCTCTTTGCTTTGGTTCACATGAATCAACCCGTGACAAAAAAAAATGTCATCTCCTTGCTAACCTCCACCACCATCCATCCTAACCCTTCTTTTTCTTCTCCACTTGAATATATATATACATATCAAGTTATCAATATCATCCTCTGCAGGTGAGCAAGAAGAGAACAAGAGAACATGGGAAATGTGTGGTGGTCGTGTGTTGCTGTTATCTTACTAGAGCAAGCTCTCCTAGCATCATCAAAGCTTGCAAGGCCACCACTACCAGTCCTTCCGATCCCCACAGCAGCGCAGCTGAAATGGCAGAGGAGAGAGATCATCATGTTCTTCCATTTTGGCATGAACACTTTCACCAACTCCGAATGGGGCACCGGGCACGAAAGCCCATCATTGTTCAATCCAACGAACCTTGATGCAAACCAGTGGGTTGCTTCTGCTGCTGATATTGGTGTTTCTCTTGTTATACTCACTGCTAAGCACCATGATGGCTTCTGCCTCTGGCCATCAGCATACACTGATCACACTGTGGAGAAAAGCCCATGGAAGGGAGGGAAGGGAGATGTAGTAAGAGAGCTTGTTGATGCAGCTAATGCAAGAGGACTTGACGTTGGTCTGTACCTGTCACCATGGGACCGTCATGAAAGTAGTTATGGCCAAGACCTCGAGTACAATGAGTTCTATATGGCTCAACTGCAAGAGCTTCTAACTAGGTTAGTAATGGCTATATAAAACTGAGTTTGTATCATATATTTGTACATTATCTTCTCCAATGGCTGGTGATACATACCGTATAGTAGATATGGTGGCATTTCAGAGATATGGTTTGATGGAGCAAAGGGAGCAAACGCTACAAACATGACATACTACTTCCACGACTGGTTCTCAATGGTGAAGGAGTTGCAGAGCTACATCAACATCTTCTCTGATGCCGGCCCAGATGTCCGGTGGGTGGGCGATGAGTCTGGGTTTGACGGTAGGCTCTTTCTCTCTTTCTCTCTCAACTCTCTCAACTGAGGCCTTGGGTCTGTCTCCCTTCTAGCCAGCGCTGCTCCCCCACTTGCCATGGCAGGTGGGGGTGGAGCCACTGGACCGGGGAAATCCTGGGCTCGGGTGCTCACTGGAGAACCAAAGGATCGTGTCTTCGGCAACGATGTCATCAATCTGAAGGAAAATTTTGAAAAACTGAAGACGCTACAACATCGTCGCTTCAAGCCAAGTGAAAGCTTCTACCAGCGCGTCCATGAGCGAATGAAGACGGCTATCTATGGAAAATTTCTGGGCAAGGCCATTCCATTGGATCAAGTCCGAGCAGCTTTAGCTAGACTTTGGCAGGATTTTGGGACCTTCTCAGTGTCTGATCTCCCTAACAGTTTCTATTATATACGTTGTCAATCAATGGAGATGGTCGATAAAGTCTTTGTGGGAGGCACAGGGTCGCTGAAATCGACATAGTCCTCTGACTAATCCCTGGAGGGAAAAGTTCAGCAACCTTACCGAGAGGTTGGACACGCGGCATTATGGGTTGGGTTGCAGCCTTGGGGCAAATGCTGGGATCCCCTAAACTTGGAGGAACTAGGCGAAATGGTTGGTCAGGTCTTGAAAATCGATGATCACACTCTTAATGTTGATGAAACCACAATGGAGAACGGGAGGTCACGATATGCAAGGCTCTGTGTGGAGATCGACCTCTTAAAGCCCTTGCAACGGGGCATTTGGGTCGGTGAAGATGATGATCCAACTCTAGTCGGCCTCTTATATGAAAAGCTACCATCGATTTGCTTTCGGTGTGGAATGATTGGGCATACCATCGATAAATGCACTCAAATACCTTGTAAACAGTCTGGTGGTGAGACAGAATCTTCCCGGAGGGCAAGTGCACAAAAGGAAGTCTCCCAAGCCATGCAGGTTGATATGGCGGAGAAGGAAGTACAAACCCACGATGCTCAGGAGGACAATTTGAACACTGAGTTGGAAAAGGAGGAAGAGTTTGGTTTTGAATGGGTGAGGGCAGGATCCCGGCGAGGCCATGGACGAGGTCGTGGCCGTGGACATGGGCCGGGCTCGACTTCCTGGCGGTCAAACGGTTCGGAGAAGATGAACACGTGGAAGGATGACCAGAAAGGGAGGACTCACGGGTCAAACTCGGAGGCTTGTCACACGTCTTTCGGTGGATGTGGAGGGCTGACAGGGCGAACGGGCAACAACTCACGAGATACATGGTATCCAAATCTTGAGGCATCCCGAAAAGGGAAGGATAAGATCTCTTTCCCAAATGAAAACCCTAACCTATCGTCTCTAGCAACAACAAGGGAAAGCGCCGTTCCCTCCACCTCCTCCCATCACAAAGCAAAGCATTTAGCCGTTGGGCCTGCTCAACAGGAGACATCACTCCCTCTGCTGTTACCTCACCGCCACTGATATCGAGGAGTCGGGAGAAGCTAATCGCGGTAACCTTACGAAGTACACCTCAGCTAATCACTTCGTTGAAGTCAAATCACCAATCGGTCGATCGGCGTCGAGCATGCTCGGGTATGATCCTGCGCGCTGATTGTTTGGTCCAACGCATCTCTCAAGCACTATCAGAGAAGATCAATGGCCAAGAATCAGAAATTCAAGTCATGGATCCAAATCTTCAGCCCATGGATGAAGAAGAACAGGACAAAGTCAGTAGAGATGGACTATTTGATTTGTGACGATATGCGCGCTCTTATCGGAAGGATGCTAAGCGAGCGAAGCGATAACGAAGCGGCGGCCGGGGAATAACTCATGCCCAAAAAGGTGTGTTAAGATTTATTGGCGAAGAGCTTTGAATCCTTTAAAATCTACATATCTTTATATATTTTATCATTGAACATTGCCCTTATTTATCTCTAGATTATACATGGATCACATCAAAATTATATGTGTTGGAGCTAGGGGGGTTTACCAATCTTAGGGATCGCTGGACCTAATCGGGACATAGCGATAAGAAGAAACTTTAAGCTGATGTCTTTTGCCTGGTTGGTGACCGATGGCATGAACACCGTGCTCTAAGTCTTTGTGAAAGATTTTCCAAACAATGGGAATGGGCGATCATACCATCAATTGGCATGTCAGGTGGCATCATCACCTTCTGGAATCCAGGAGTGGGAAGGGTAACACCTATTGCTTGTTCTCGTTTCGCATTGCATTTAGTAATCTCTGCAGTTAAGCCTAAAAACTCGATATTATCTGTGATTTATAATTCCCAAAACATACATCTGCAAAGGCTTTTATGGCATGAATTATCAAACCTATCTAATCTTAATCTGCCATGGATCTCAGCTGGGGATTTTAACTCAATTATTAGTTCGGAAGAACATAGAGGGGGATCTTTTTCTTATTACCTAACTAAAACTAAGCATTTTAAGGAGTTTATTGAGACAAATCATCTTTTTGATCTAGGTTTTTTTGGTTCACCTTTCACTTGGTGTAATAATCAAAGTGGCTTAGCCAGGAGATGGGCCAGGTTAGACCGTTTCCTGGCCAACAATGAATGGCTTACAAACTTTGATTCTTATCATAACAAACATCTACCCCGTACTTGCTCAGACCACTCACCCATGATGTTAACAGCCAAATTATTTACACACCATAGAAAGAATGTTTTTCGTTTTGAAAATTATTGGTTTGATTATAAACAATGTCATGATTCAGTGTTTAGAGCTTGGAATTTTAAACCAAATACATCCCCTATGCATGCTTTTACACATGCTATTACTCGCACTAGGAGTTATCTATCTAAATGGAAGGCAACAGGATTGACACCCCTGGACAAAGACATTAACAAAACTGAAAAAGATATCTCTTTCCTTGAAGATTTAGAAATGTCCAATAGCTACTCAGATTTAGATAGCCTAGCCTTAAGAAGCCTCTACAATAGACATAATGCCTTGATAAGGCAAAACACAATTAGGTGGGCACAAAGAGCAAGATTGTTATGGTTGAAAAATGGTGACTATAATACTAACTTCTTTCATAGACAAGCCAAAATTAAAGGACATAGAAAGAAAATTTCTGGCTTAAATGATGAACAGGGTCAAATCCTAACTGATCATCAAGGAATTAGCAAATTATTTTCTGAATTCTACACTAAATTATGGACTGCTTCAAATACTGATACAATGGATGAAATTGCTTTAAAATTGCCTTCTGATTTGCCTTCACTGTCTGATGAAGATAAACAAACACTAATCAGGCCTTTCACGGTTAGAGAAATATATCAAACATTGAAATCTATGGCCAAAGGAAAGAGTCATGGACCTGATGGCCTAAATACTGAATTCTACCTGTTTTACTGGGAAATAATTAAAGAACCTTTGATATCAGCCATAAATCATTTCTTTCAAACTGCTAATATGCCTCCATCTTGGGGAAGAACCTATGTGGTCTTAATCCCCAAAAAGGAAGCACCTAGTAAAGTTACAGACTTTAGACCAATATCTCTCTGCAATGTATGTTACAAAATTATTTCCAAAATGTTGAGTAACAGATTAAAGCCCATAATGCATAAACTTATTGGCCCAGAACAAACTGGTTTCCTTGAGGGGAGGTCCACCTTTGATAACATAATTGCAGTCCAAGAAATGGTACATTCATTAGAAAATGATTCCAAAACCCTCCCTAGGATGATGTTAAAGATTGATGTTGAAAAGCTTATGATACACTTGATTGGAATGCCATCCTTGCCACTTTTAAAAACATGAATTTTCCTGAGGTTTGGACATCTTGGATAAGATCTTGCCTATCTTCAGCTACTTTCTCTTTCTTGATAAATGGACAGCCATCAGTTTGGATTCCCAGCCGCAGGGGGGTCAGACAGGGGGATCCTCTATCCCCATACTTATTCCTATTAGTGTCCCAGAACTTATCTGCACTTCTTAATCATGCTATGAACCTAAATTTGATTCCAGGTTTTGATAATAGATTAAGAAAAAATTTCAATCATCTTATGTTTGCGGATGATCTCATCCTTATTACTAGGGCATCAAGGAGTGCAGCTAGAAATTGTAATATGTGTCTCAAGCTATATAGTGTTCTTACTGGACAGAAAGCAAATCCATCTAAATCCAACATTTTCCTGCCTTCATGGATCAATAGAAGAATCAAAGCTGCTCTGGTGAATATTCTTAGAATGAGCTTGGGCACATTTCCTTTCAAATATTTAGGGATTCTCATATCTCCCAAAAGGCTTACTGTTAAACAATGGCAACCTCTGATTGATAGGACAAAAAACAGCCTACATTCCTGGAACATGACCTCCATCTCTTTGGCTGGCAGATCCATATTGATCAATACATCTTTGATGTCTATACCTATATACAGTATGTCCTGCACACTGGTCCCTGACACTATAATAGATCTTCTGTCCAAGATGTCCAGGGGATTTTTATGGGGTAAAGGCACTGCTGGTGGCAGACCAATTCATGCTATTAGCTGGAACAATACTACACTTGCAAAATCTGAGGGAGGGCTAGGAATTAAGGACTTACGGAAAAGCAAATTGGCCCTCATGGCAAAAAATATTTTTACTGTTTTGAATATGGAGGATAAGTTATGGGTACAGATATTCATTTTCAAATATGGTAAATTTGATATGTGGTCCAGTCCCAATAGGGAATCTACATCTTCTTTTCATAAATTGTTATATAAATCTGCCCAAATTATTAGAACAAACCTGGGATTAAGTGTTTGTAACCCTGTATTGAATGATTTTCTTAAGGATGGTTGGCTGTTTGATATGCCTATTTCAATGAAACCTACTTATCTTAACATGAATCTTCCTCTTGAGAATGCAAAGATTGAAGATTTGGTTGAGAATGACAAATTAGCACAGTCAGAAAATGGTACAGTATTTTGGTGAAAACTTGGATTGGGACAGAGTAGATAAAATACACATGACTAATCATGGCCCCAATCACTGGATCTGGTTGCCTAACACTATATCTGCCAAAGTTGCAAACTCAGTGTATAAATATCTGAATCAAGGAACTGATCCTCATGGCAATGTGTGGGAAGGATGGCATAAAATCTGGAGGCTTCCTGTGCTTCCCAGTCAAAACTTTCTTGTGGAGACTTTACCATGTGGCGGGGAATTCCCACATTTGACTACCTATATAAAAGGCTGAATCTTTGGACCCCAACTCCAAAGTGTCCAATGTGTGGCTTAGACAATGAAACATTGAAACACATGTATGCCTGTTTAATAGCCAGCAAGTTTGGGCTCAGTTGCAAAGACTGATACTAAATATCGACAACATTGAGTCAAAATAAAATCCTAGATGGTGAATGGCTTTTTGAATGGCAGGGGGACAAAGTGGACATATGTTTATACAGAGGCACTCTGGCTATTAATTGTGCCTGGTATATTAGGAAAACAAGATGTGATTTGGTCTTTAATAACATCAGGATGCAGGCCCAACAGATTTTCAAGATGGCATATTGGAAGACATGGGAGCATCTAAAGAGAAATCGTGGAAAAATCAGGGAGTACCTTATGAACTCTATCAATTACAATTTCATTACTATTTTCTGTGATGCATCTTGGCTTAATGAAACAAGTTCATGTGGTATAGGTTTCATGGTGGTTAAGGGAACTACTGAAGTCATAACTGCTGGAGCAACATGGAATACTGCTGAATCCAGTCTACAAGCTGAGCTGAGAGCAATTGAAGCTGCTCTGAATCATTGCACAGATAGAAACCTGATGCCAGCCAAAATCTGCTCTGATTGTATTGAAGCACTTGAGATATTGGAGAAGGCTAGTCCACTGGTCACATGGAGAATTCAGAGGGATATTCAGAAGATTAGGAATCTACTCAACTCAAATCCTGATTTGGAATTGGAATACTGTCCAAGAGAACTAAACAATATAGCAGACCTTTTGGCCAATTATGGGAGAAGACAACCACGGCTGTCCTTATTTCACCAAGGCAATGAAAAGCCAAGATGGCTTGATGAAGCAATTACAGCAGCCGGGGCTGCACTTTTGAAAGCTGTTCTCTGTGAACCAGCTGTTCCTGTTTTTTCTAGTCTTTTTACACTTTTATTTTACTAGCTTGTAACAAGCTCTTTATCAGTCAAAAAAAAACCGCACCATGCTCAAGATAGGAGATGAAAACATTGTCAAGTAAGTTCAAACTATTTTTCAACCTCTCTTGAAAATTCATAATAAGTTTCATGTATGTTCGGATGTGCATAGTTATCTGAACACTGGAGATGCAAGAGGAGCAGACTGGGTACCTCCGGAGTGTGATGTTTCAATCCGAACAGGATGGTTCTGGCACAAGTCTCAGACACCAAAGTCATTGAGCCAGCTCCTGGATATATACTATAAATCAGTAGGAAGGAATTGTGTACTTCTATTGAATGTGCCACCCAACAGCACTGGGCTTCTTTCAGAAATAGACATCAAGAGATTGAAGGAGTTCCATTCAGCAATCTACACTATATTCTCCAAAGACTTGGCCAAGGGAAGCAATGTGAAGGCAAGCAGCCAGAGAGGAGGCAGTGGTGGTGGCTTCTTAGCTGAGAATGTCCTAAATGATGGTGAACTCTCATATTGGGCTCCAAAGGAGAATGATACAGCGTGCTGGATAGAGATGAAGCTAAGTGACGATGGCGTGAGATTCAATGTGATAAGAATTCAGGAACCTATCTGGATGGGGCAGAGGATACAGCGGCATACAGTGTATGCTGACGGTAAGGTTGTGGTGCAAGGGACCACAGTCGGCCACAAGCGGCTGCACCGGCTTGGAAAGAGGATCCAAGCACAGACTGTGAGGGTTCAGATCATTGAGTCAAGAAATGTGCCGCTCCTATCCTCTGTGGGCCTTCATTTTGATCCTTTTGCTGCAAGTTAAAAGGGAATATGACAATGGAGGTTATTCAAGGGCCACAATAAAGTTGTCTAACAGCAATAAACAAACAACTTTTTGTTTGGATGACTTTCTTTTCTTTTGTGGAGGCACCCCACTTCCTTCAGAACCGAAAGGAACCTTAGCTTTCAAATGCTTTCTCATGGATGAAGTGGAGAAATATTTGATTCCATCTTTTTAAAAGAAAAGAACAATCTAAAGGAGGAAGTGCCGGGTTCATAGCAATTGCGAAAGTAGATGCAGTAAAGTTCTTAGTGTAGTAAACCAAAATGAATGCAGCTCAACCACCATGAACTCTCTAATTGGGGCCCTCACCGGTAAAGAGAGGCTTTCAGTCTTTCTGCCACAGATTCCTGTCCTCATTCAATAATAATAATCAATTAGAAGGACAAGAGACATCGGTACCTAATTGTTGTCATATACACTGTTAGGTACACGCTTGCTTTCCCATATTTCCTAAACAACTACAGCAAAACAATAAGTCGGTGAGATTTAGAAAACTTACCAAATTATATGATTACATAAGCAAATGGGAAAAGAGATGATTAACAAACAAATAAATGACCCGATGCAGACATCAGTGGCTTCAAACTAATGTAGGTTCTGTTGCTCAAGAAATATTCAGAATAATCTCATGCTGCATATAGCAATTCTGACACGATCAGTAGTGAACTTCTTGAAATAGTTTGATAAATTATTAACCTTACATGAGCATAGGTTTCAGATGACAAGAGCCAAGAAATATTATTCACAAAACCCCAATTCCAAAGTTGGAATCTGATTTTGTTGGGATTTGAATTAGCTACACCAGCCCTACCAACACAATAGATTCAAGAATTGTTTGTGAGGCAAATTCCTAATAAGAGAGATTAAACAGATATAACTTCCAAAAAGGGAAGAATCTTAAAATATTTTGCGAGTGCTACAAACAATCAGAGAAGGCATAAGAGGTAAGGCTATAAAGCCTGACAACATGGAAATCTTGCTCATAGTTTATACATGCAAGGAAAAAAGGGATTTCGAGTCATGGAAACAACCCCTTGCAAAAAAAGCAGAATAAGATTGCGTACAATAGACTCAAGTGGTCCGTTCCCCGGACCCGGCACATAGTTGGAGCTTTGTAGCACCGGGCTGCCCTTTTCTTGGTTAAGTAGAACTATCTTGTGGATTTCTTACAGACAGAAAACCATCTCTCTTGGCCATTTCATATAAAGCAATCGCAGTGAGGGCCTTGGCATCTGCAGTCGAGCGCCAAAAGTTATCATAAGGAACCACATGTACCCTGATCAGCTCACCATGATCACGCAGACCCATCTCCTTTCCCTGCAATGAGCTGATAATTTCTTCCTCTACAAACCCTCTATAAAGAAACAGGCTCAGTTCTTCATCAGATCCACCCTGCAAAGCAGAAAGCACAACAAGAAATCTCTCTCAGTCCAACCAAAAACAAGAAGCACCAGTTTCACAATGAAACATAGATCTCACAATTTGGAATTTAGTAGAATTGAACCATGGGTAATCTCTGCCTTAGAATGCCAACAAGGGCAGAGTGAAACAAATGCAAGTGCTTTGAAAAGAAAAATATCTCCAATCTGCTCAAGTACACATGTGATCAATTATTTTCAAGCAGGGCAAACAACATCCATGATTGCATGAGTTTCTATCATGGTTTATGACACTAAAATGGGTACAAGTGTGGCCAGGAGAGATGTTAGTGGGGATAAAGTTAGTAAATTACCGGAGATGGAAAGATCTTGCACCCAGTTTTTGGGTCAAGAAATGACGTCAGATTAACCATATCCTCAATTTTCAAGTGTATTCCTGTCTCCTCTTCAACCTGCCATGGTCATAGGAAAACATTTTCTAAAGAAATTTTCTCTTGTTTGATATGCACAGTGTGCATTTGGCCAGATATAGTGAAAAGCGACTTATGTCGTGCCAAGTGTGCAAAATATATTATACATGGCATAAATCATAGACTTTCAACCATCTCATTTATCTGGTAACACATGCCCTCTATTCATTCTTTGCATTCTAAAAGTTTTACAGAGGATTGCCAAGCTATATGATGCCATTTGGTTTATCATTTCAAGGTTTATATCCTAAATGATGACCTGTTTTGATAAAGAAGGAAAAAAAAAAAAAAACTATTTTTGTAGTATCAACAGCTATAAAGGGTTTTTTTGTGTATGAGCCAGTATATGTGCATGTATGTAAATTTATGTGTGTGCAAGAGAAATAGAGAACCTCACGAACAGCTGTGCCAACAACATCACCTCTGTCATCATCCAGCACCCCAGCTGGTAATTCCAAAATAAATCTTCCTATGGGAACCCTAACCTTGCATAATGAAAGCTCTAATAAGAAATTTGAAGAACAAAAAGAATGAAACATAATTTCAATACAAACATAAAACCTGTTCAGTAAGAACCACATATTCCTCCCCTCCTGACTCCAAAATGATCAGAACTCCAACAGATTGTCCACGGGCGAACACAATACCTGGAATCTAAACACAGTTTACAAGATAAAAGCTGAACATCCTACCATCGTTTATGTAATAATAAATGTGAAAATAGATGTAGTATAGAAGGCAATTCCAAAACAATAAAAACAAAACAGGCAAAAGCATAAATAATCTTCTATCATGGAGTTCCAAGTAGATAGAACTTCGAACAATATATATATATATATATAAAATAATAATAATTAACCAACTAAGTATCTAATCTATCAAAGATAAAAAAAAGGGGTAGCCCGGTGCTACAAAGCTCCCGCACGCACAAGGTCCAGGGAAGGGTCGAACAATTCAAATTTAAATGATCAAAGTTATCAAAATAGCCTTAGTGGATGAAAACATTCACACTATTTCCAATTTTATTTTAGCCCTTAATCAGAGGTCCTTGAGATTATGTCCGGGATAATTAATAGTAGAGTTTTGTCTCTACTATGAATTAGAGAACCTACAAATAAAAAAATAAAAACAAACAAACAAACTCAAACTCGTATTTGTGACTTGATATATCATCTAGTGTCTTCACTAGTAGGGTGCCAAGTGGGTATTTCCGATCCCAGTGAAAATTAAAGGAGATAGATTCACATTCTCCCAAAGAACTAGCACCTCTTGGAGTTCTAAAAGGTTATGGAGAGTTCTTAGAATCAAGTGGCAGAGATTTCAAGATTCAGATGAAAGGGGAAAATAACGTCAAAGAAATGAAATAAATAAATAAATAAAAAGAAGAAGAAAAAACAATAGAAAGTGAAGCCTGGAAAAACTTCAATGTAAGAAGTCTATCATAGAAGAATACTCTTTAGATACTGTATTCAAACAAAGAAAGCATTGTTCACACTCAAAGGCTAAGAAGATTCTATATTGGAATCAGAAGAATTGTATAAAAATAAAAAATAAAAGAAGCTTTCATAGAAAAAGTAAAAAAATAAAAAAAAAGTTAATGCAAGCATGCAACAGTCTTTTACCCAAGGAACCTCTTCACATTGCAAAGTCATTCAAAATAAACAACAAAAAGAAGAAAAAAACTCAAGTACAAAATACTTACAAAAGTTATGTCATAGAATGAATTTACCCAACTTTATTGAAATGGTGACACATGATGTTGACTAGAATGAGTCTAAGGGGACTTAACAAGTCCATGTTCTTTTTTAAGAGAGTTATACCCAATAAGAACATGTGAGCGTAAACAACCCCAACACACAATAAAACATAATTTGCTATTATAAGCTGTAGTTCATACATGAGCCTAGGCTCCTCAATGTGAAGTTGATAAACACTTATAAGTAGCCTACAAGAAAGAGACATAAAAAGACAGGCATACTAAGGGATATAACCAGACACAGTATGCTCGAGGTGCTCAATGAGATAAATAAAACCTCCTTTATAAATTTTATTTCAACACCCAAGTGGCACTTGCAACAGTCTCATACAATAAATTTGATTGGATTCAAGTCAATAAATTCCCACTAATTTATAGGACTAAACAAAGAAGTCACAAGGTAGGAGGGTTCCACTATGTTCAAGAACCCTGTGTATACTCAAATCGATATAATGAAAAGAATAAATTGGATAAAATTCTATAAGAAACAATACTAACAATTTGTAGAATTATGTGAAAACAAATCACTAAAGAATGTTGATAGCATTTAGCTTAGAAGAGGAAATTATCATAGAAAACAAATCATTCCATTCTATGACCTAAGCATGAATTTAATATGCTACCACATTTTCATGTGGCCATTAATATGCTTCCACTCCTTCCATGTCATTAAGAGAAAACATAAACGACAGTAATGGCTAATATGCTTCCTCTACTAAGTGTGGCCATTAACAAAAAGATAACAATAATGGTTTAATGTTACCTTCACTCCTGTTTTCTTGTCAAAGACGTCTGCTTTAAATTTTAAAAAGCCAACACCTCGTCCAAACATATCCACCCCCTGACAAAGCTCAAGAAGTTCAGAATCAATGAAATTGAAAGTGCAGAAATTTGTTTGAAAGCCTTGATCAAATGATTAGTAATTATGACAGGCTTGAAAGACAGAATCACATTGCTGATATTATGTTGACATATATGTTAACCAGATATGGTTGCATGAAAAGTATATATCACGCCCCGACCCGAATCCATATACCCCACTCGGATACAAGGCCTAAGTAATCAAAAGCATGCAATAATATAATCCACTAACTTCAATAATCAAAGTCGTACAGAAGAATTTAAAACATAATTAAACACCCTACACGGGTAATGGCCCTATAAGGGTCCTACAAAATGAAATACGATCCCACACACAAGTAAACCTGAGGTCCTCGAACCTCTATTAGAATATCTCTCGAGTCACCTACACCTCAAGTCTTGGAACAAAAGAAGGGAAACAAGTGGAATGAGCTTTCGAATGGAAAGCTCAGTAAGTACCCCCGCAAGGAATGCTAAGAGGTCATGAAAACAATTGTGTAAAAGTGATCTACACAAAGCAATACCATAGGAAAGACTAAGCTCAAAACACACGAGGATCACTATCACTAAGCACAGGCACAATACATGAAGTCAAATCAAACATGAAGAACAAACTTGTCATCTCCCCGGCAGCCATCGACCTAAGCCGATCTTAAATCTTATCATCCAGACCCTTGAGTCTGGTAACGCTTCTACATGTACGTACACGGCCAGCATATCGTCCCACTGACGGGTGGACGTCAAGAGTTTCCTCCCCCTGATAGGACTACAGGACGTCCAGAGTGTCCTCCCCCTGGACGCCCGCAACATAATCTGCACTGAACGGGAGATTCCACAACACAAGAAAAACTGAAACACCAACTCGGACGGAGCACCGCAACAGTAGTCTCTTGAACTCTACCAAAGATTCAGCTGCTGTAATAGCTTCAGCAAGGGTCTGCACTGCACGTCTTTGCAGTTCAACCTTGGCCCATGTTTGCAGTCCTCCTAGAAAATAGAGGAGCTTATCTTCTTCACTTAGATCAGAGATTTCAAACAATAGATTAGTGAATTCAGTAACATAGCTAGCAATACTTGAAGTTTGCTTCAACCATCTGAATTTTTCTTTTGCCTCCAGTCTAGCATTTCCAGGATAGAAATGCTTTTTGAAATCGACTTTGAACTCCTCCCAAGTAGTGAGTTTGAACACACCTTGTTCAATCTCACCACTACGCCTCCTCCACCACAAGAGTGCGTTCCCGGAAAGATATAACGTGGCAATCGATATCTTCTCATCATTACTTTCCACCTTCAAATGCCTCAGGTATCTCTCCATAGACCATAGGAAAGCATCAAGCTCTTTTGCATCCCTCTTTCCATCAAAGGGGTCAGGTTTTGGAGCACTGAGTTTCATAGGTTCATGGGCAACAGGACTTGTATTGAGGACTGCCTTCTTACACAAGGCCCAATCGTCCCCAATTCCCCCCAATTCTTTCAGCACACTCTCTTTGAAAGATGCCACATCAGTTCTAACTCTTTCTAACTGAGAAGTGCTTGTTTCCATGTAACTCTTGATCATGGTATCCATAGAGACTAACAACTCAGTTCTGAATTTCTCCATGACAGCAGAGAGACCTTCATGGCTAGGCACATCATCTTCTAGACGCCCCTCAAGGTCGCCCACAGCAGTCTCCATACGAGCTAGCCGTGCTTCCACTGAAGCTACTGTGTGCTTAGCTTTACCAGCTCCACCCTCAGTAGTGGACTGAGATTCAGCCATCATGTAATATTGAGTTTAGAGAAAAGGCACCTTACGTCAGGATTGTGAGACCAGCTTCACGTCTCTGATCAGTGGCTCTGATACCAAATGTCACGGACCGGCACTTCGTTCATAGGCAGCGCCGAGAGGTTCTACCTCTCACACCGCACGCGGGGTAGAAATCAGCCGCGCTGAACAGTCCGCGCTCGACAGTACCGCTAGGAGCTCAAGTTTGTTAAGCAACTCTACCGCACAAGCATCCCGCTGAGCGCTCAGTCCGCGCGGAGCTACAGTCCCGCCTAAGACCTTGCGCAGAGTCCACCCGTAGCGCTAGCAAACTTGCACACGTCTGGCTCAAGAGCACGCAGAGTCCGCCGAGGTGCACAGTATTGTCCGTGCGGCGCCGAAACAGTATACTCCGATCACTTCCGGCAAGCCCACTGAAATGTTAAGGGGGAGAGAAGAGAAAAGAATAACAACAGTAGTTTGAGTGAATTCGTTGTGTTCTCTTCTATATTTTCTCTCTCTGATTCCTTAGAAGCATATACAATCTCTATATAGACCACAAGGCAACCTACTAGAGAATATACAAGAGTTACAATTCAACACAACTCTAAAAAGAAGACTTAAAAGATCTAGGGACCTTCTCATCCTTTCTCTTTACCATAAAGCCCTCATCTAGAATCCACTAGCTTGCCACCAAGACAAATCTTGAAGAGACAAACCACCTGGTCCGCCACCTTGCAAAGTCAAATGCAAAGCATGACTTTCCCCCATAGGAAGCTACCAAGTAACCAAGTTCAACTTGTCCTCTTAGCCAACTAATCATATGGAAACACCATTCCATTAGATAATCTTGCCAATGCACTGTTCCATTGAGCAAGATTCAGCCCAGCCAGGTTGGCAACTCCCAAACCGTGACACAAGTGCACAAGATGTTTGCCCATTGAAATTATGAGTTGCACCTGTGTCTACAAGTGCACAAGATGTTTGCCCATTGAGCAACACATCAACATACATTAGTCCTTGTTGTTTTACCTGAGGTACCTCAATTTTGGCTCTCATTGCGGTGAACAATTGAAGTGAACTCATGTTCCCATCAGCGTCAACTTCTTTACCTTCAGTTTGAGCAGCCAAGCCAGGAGACTTCAACTGAAGACTTCGAGTGCAGGTGGCACTGTCAAGGCAGTAAACTCTGCTGCTCAGCCACTGCAAGGTGTTGCCCAAGGAGTGGAATTGCGCATGAGCAAGTGGAGAGGATTGACAAACTTCTCTATAATACCTATGGATGACTTTTCCATAGTGTTGGGAATGGATTTTATGGATCAGGTGAAGGCCATACCCATTCCTAGTTCAAATACTCTTTTCTTTGAACAACAAGGCAGATCTCATTGTGTTCCTATGATGAGGCGTGTCAAAGAGAAGGTGCAGGCTGAGGAACCCAAAGCATTATCTGCCATGCAGCTGCACAAAGGCTTCAAGAAAGGTGAAGTTACTTATTTGGTGGCCTTGAAGCTTGATGAGAGACTTGGTGTAAGCTCTTATCGGTTGCCTGTTGGAGTTGCTCGAGTGTTGGCTGATTTTCAGGATGTAATGCCTTCGGAGCTTCCAAAACAACTGCCACCCAAGAGGGAAGTAGACCATGCTATAGAGCTTGAACCAGGTACCAAGCCACCTGCTAAAGCTCCTTATAGAATGGCTCCTCCGGAGTTGCAAGAACTCAAGAAGCAACTCAGAGGACTGACTGATGCTGGGTTCATTCAGCCCTCTAAAGCACCATTTGGAGCCCCTGTGTTATTCCAAAAGAAGAAGGATGGTACCCTGCGGTTGTGTGTCGACTATCGTGCCTTGAATAAGATTACTGTGAAGAACAAGTATCCCATACCCCTTATTGCTGATCTCTTTGATCAATTAGGGAAGGCAAAGTTCTTCACTAAGCTGGATTTGAGGTCTGGATATTATCAAGTGCGGATAGCTCCTGGAGATGAACCTAAGACTGCTTGTGTGACTAGGTATGGAGCTTTTGAATTTCTAGTCATGCCTTTTGGCTTGACAAATGCACCAGCTACATTTTGTACTTTGATGAACAAGGTGTTTCATCCTTATCTTGATAAATTTGTAGTTATCTATCTTGATGATATTGTAGTTTACTCAAACACCCTGGAAGAGCATGTCCAACACTTGAGAATTGTGTTCCAAGTGTTGAGACAGAATCAATTATATGTAAAGAAGGAGAAATGTTCCTTCTCTCAACCAGAGGTGGCTTTCTTAGGTCATAAGATAGGTGATGGAAAGATCATGATGGATGAGTCCAAGATAAGAGCTATTCAAGATTGGCAAACTCCTGCCAAGGTGGGTGAACTTCGCTCTTTCCTTGGGTTGGCTAATTACTACAGAAGATTTATCAAAAGTTATTCATACAAGGCCACTCCACTAACTGAATTACTGAAGAAGAGCAAGGGGTGGAGCTGGACAGCCAAGTGCTAAAAAGCTTTTGAAGCTTTGAAACAAGCTGTTGTGGAAGAACCAGTCTTAGTGTTGCCTGATCCTTTGCTACCCTATGAAATATATACTGATGCCTCAGATTTTGGTATTGGTGAGGTACTTATGCAGGAAGGACACCCAGTTGCGTTTGAGAGCAGAAAACTCAATGAGACTGAACGCAAGTATACTGTCCAGGAGAAAGAAATGACTGCAGTGGTACATTGCTTGAGAGTTTGGAGACACTACTTGTTAGGATCTAAGTTCACCATTTGGACGGATAATGTTGCTACTTCTTATTTTCAGACACAAAGGAAGTTGTCCCCAAAGCAAGTAAGGTGGCAGGACTTCTTGGCAGAGTTTGAATATGAACTTATGTACAAACCTGGCCGAGTGAATCTTGTTGCTGATGCTCTAAGTAGGAAGGCAGAACTTGTTGTTTTGTCTAGGCCTCAAGGTGAACTGGAAAGCAAGTTGAAGGAAGGGTTGGTGCATGACCCTATGGCCAAGAACCTTACTCAGTTGGTTGATGAAGGAAAGACCAATAGGTTTTGGTTTGAGGAGGGTTTACTCTACACTAAGGGCAGACGGTTGTATGTGCCTAGGTGGGAGGGTTTGAGAAGGGAGATCATGAAAGAGTGTCATGATTCCTTGTGGGCTGGTCATCCTGGAATTCATAGAACTATGGCCTTAGTTGGTGATCAATACTATTGGCCTCAAATGTGGGAAGACATAGAAGTTTATGTGAAGACATGTCTTGTGTGTCAACAAGACAAAATTGAGCAAGTGCTCCCTGCTGGACTGCTAGAGCCTTTGCCTGTACCAGATGGACCTTGGGAGAGTGTTACGATGGATTTCATTTCAGCACTACCTAAGTCAGAAGGTTGTGGATCAATTATGGTGGTTGTTGATAGGTTCTCTAAGTATTCAACCTTCATCTCTGCCCCAACACATTGCACAGCTGAGGAAGCTGCTCGGTTGTTCATGAAACATGTTGTAAAACATTGGGGAATACCAAGGGCGATCATCAGTGATCGAGATCCAAGGTTTACAGGGAAATTCTAGAGGGAAATCTTCAAATTGTTGGGAACTAGACTCCATTTTTCCACAAGCTTTCATCCACAAACTGATGGCCAAACAGAGAGAGTGAATGCTTTACTTGAGCTCTACTTGAGACACTTTGTCTCTGCCCATCAGAAAGATTGGGTAAAGCTGCTAGATATTGCTCAGTTTTCATTCAATTTACAAAGGTCTGAAGCAACTGGTCACAGTCCCTTTGAAATTGTAATGGGGCATCAACCCCTTACTCCGAGTACCTTGTTGGCTGGTTATGAAGGAGCTAGCCCAGCTGCCTACAAGACAGTGAAAGAGTGGCAAGATCAGAGGGAAATTGCCAAGTCCTACTTGGAGAGGGCTGCTCGGAAGATGAAGAAGTGGGCTGATAAACGAAGAAGGGCGCTGGAGTTTCAAGTTGGGGACTTGGTTCTAATGAAACTACAGCCTAGACAGTTCAAGGCTACGAGAGCTTTGCACAAAGGTTTACTTAGGAAGTATGAAGGCCCCTTTCCGGTGCTAAGGAAGGTGGGTAATGCTGCCTATGAAGTGAAGTTGCCTCAAGAGTTGAAGGTGCATCCTGTGTTGCATGTGAGCAACCTGAAACCTTTCTATGTTGATGAAGAGGAGTTAAGTCGCGGAGAGTCAAGCCGTGCTCCTCCAGTTGTCACTGCTGCCTTTGAGAAGGAAGTAGAGGAAGTGTTGGCAGACAGAATTGTGTCTCGCCGTGGTGTCCCAAAAAGCCGCGAATACTTTGTGAAGTGGCGTGGCCTACCTGAATCAGAGTCAAGCTGGGAAAAAGAGGGAGCTCTTTGGCAATTCAAGGAACAGATTGAGAGGTTCAAGACCCATGGCGCGACGAGGGCGTCGCAGCTATAGGTGGGGGAGAATTGTCACGGTTTGGGAGTTGCCAACCTGGCTGGGCTGAATCTTGCTCAATGGAACAGTGCATTGGCAAGATTATCTAATGGAATGGTGTTTCCATATGATTAGTTGGCTAAGAGGACAAGTTGAACTTAGTTACTTGGTAGCTTCCTATGGGGGAAAGTCATGCTGTGTATTTGACTTTGCAAGGTGGCGGACCAGGTGGTTTGTCTCTTCAAGATTTGTCTTGGTGGCAAGCTAGTGGATTCTAGATGAGGGCTTTATGGTAAAGAGAAAGGATGAGAAGGTCCCTAGATCTTTTAAGTCTTCTTTTTAGAGTTGTGTTGAATTGTAACTCTTGTATATTCTCTAGTAGGTTGCCTTGTGGTCTATATAGAGATTGTATATGCTTCTAAGGAATCAGAGAGAGAAAATATAGAAGAGAACACAACGAATTCACTCAAACTACTGTTGTTATTCTTTTCTCTTCTCTCCCCCTTAACATTTCAGTGGGCTTGCCGGAAGTGATCGGAGTATACTGTTTCGGCGCCGCACGGACAATACTGTGCACCTCGGCGGACTCTGCGTGCTCTTGAGCCAGACGTGTGCAAGTTTGCTAGCGCTACGGGTGGACTCTGCGCAAGGTCTTAGGCGGGACTGTAGCTCCGCGCGGACTGAGCGCTCAGCGGGATGCTTGTGCGGTAGAGTTGCTTAACAAACTTGAGCTCCTAGCGGTACTGTCGAGCGCGGACTGTTCAGCGCGGCTGATTTCTACCCCGCGTGCGGTGTGAGAGGTAGAACCTCTCGGCGCTGCCTGTGAACGAAGTGCCGGTCCGTGACAACCGGCTCACGTGTTTCCACGGCCATGTGCCAATCAACGAGAAGGCATATTCAACAATCACAAACATATTCAACAAAACTAGCACATCAACAAGCATACACTAACATGGGAATTCAACAAAGCAAGAGAAAGAGTACGTATATGCAAATCCAAGCAGTAATATAACAAATATGGAGAAATCAAAACTAATAAGCACTCATACAATGAGGCAAGAATCAAGAATATTCAATAACATCGAAGCCACGAAATAATCAAACAATGAGACAAGGTCAAGAAAACTCGTCAAAGAGTAGAGGTACTAGGCCGAAGTACTTACAAAAGTCACGAAGTCTGGTGTCCCAAGGAACCAACTCCCTTCGCATCTACGTCAATCCTGATAATAAACCTTATTCATGTTACCAAAGAGCATCATGGCCCAGGTGGTTCGAGCCCAACAGTTCCATGTTTAAGAACAAATAAATAAATAAATAAAAATAGCCTGCATGGTACTAACGTTCTCTTATTAGCCTAGAATTTAATACCATGCATGTGCATGGACTTGTCACTATCATCACTCAACCAAACCTCAAAGCATTTCCTCAAGTATTCAAAAGAAACCATTCAAAACTCAATCTCACTAAACCTTTCTTGCAGACAACTGGGCTTCAGTTTCATATTCGTAGTGTTCAGCACGGTGGGCATTCTAAGGCTTAAATTTCAGATTTTTCCCAACGGTGTGGCAGCCACAACCTTGCTTACCCTCATGATTAATTACATGTATATATGTATCCAATTACAAACTCTAAAATTTTTATAACTTGTCAAATTTCATTAGTTGATCCATTAATAAAATTAATGGTTAGTATGCATCAAAAGGAGGACAAGGAGTTGGCGGACCTCAAAAATTATCTAAGGCCAGGTCTGCAGAAGTTTGGTGACTAAACTCTATGGATTTTCATAGCCCAAATTTCAGATTTCTAGGTGTTTCAATAGCAGATTTTCAGTAGCTATAACCTCATATAAGTGTTGTATGGATCCGTTCATACTTATTTGCCTACCAAGATATCAACCGAGATCCACACTTTGACACCTACTTGCATCTACAAAGGATTCTCATCCATCACTCAATAACAATTAATTAATGTTTTGCCTTGCAAGCCTTATCAATGGACTAGATCATGATACATAAGTTTCATTCGCTTGAATAACACATCACTTATCATCATCATTAAAAGAGTAAGAAAAAGCAAAGCAACAAAGGCTCCAAGTGGAACCTTAACATCACCCAGACTTCTTGCTCCTATTAACTCAAAGATGACCCATTAACAAATCAGTGAATCTATATATTAGGCTTTCAAGTAACCTTTAATGACGTGTGTTTAGCTCATATTTAAAGTCTTATAAACCTGTTCAATACCCTCTAATTCATTAACGACCATGCAAGCTTTCTTTGTCCTTTAACCCACCTGCTTATCCTACTTATCCATGTATTAGCCACAGAGTATGAAGTTCTCCCTCCATTAACCTTCTTTACGCCATCATGATTGCATACATGAAGGACTGGATCCAAGAATAAGAGAGCAGGAGGCTTACCGGAGGAACAGCAGCCCGTGTCGCGTCCAGAAGGCGGTTCCAACAGCTCTTGGCGGCGATGCTCCCTACTCGGCTCCTCCGAGGCTCTCTCGCGAACGACGGAGGCTACCGTCCAAGATCTCTCCCTATATAGGCTCTCGAAGGAGATCTCCGACGCAATTGAAATCACCAAAGAAAACGAAATCACGCAAGATTTGGAATCATCTCATTCCTATCCGATTGTTTCCAAACAAGGAGAGGAAGCTCACTGTTGCATGCGCTGGAGGGTAGCGGTTGTGGTTGCCTCGGGATCGGGATTCCCTTCTCCGACGAACGGCCAGTAGCTCACAACTGATCTCCATGTGATCTCCCCCTTATTTAAATACCAACCGTCGGATCACACCTTATTAAACCCCTCCATCAATCCCCGCCGTTCATTTAAAACCAATTGATCGTGTGCATGGCTTCAACAAAGAGTAGCAACCATTTTGCAATTTCACCCCCCTTATTCTTTCACTACACATCCAAGTCCTTCACTGTGAGAGCAGTTTAATTCAAGTCCTTATGTTTCTCTGTTATTACATTCTGGTCCTTCTCCCAGAGAGTGTTACTTTTACTCTCCAATCCTTATCCTTTATAAAACTACACAGAGATCCCTGACAGCCCAATAATTTTAATTTAGGAATTTAATCAATTTCTCCTTCCTTTTTCGATTAAGACCAAATAAGTCCAAATTGATGAATTCCTAAATTAATTCAATCACCGAAATAAATTATTCCACAATTAAATATATTCCTTTTTAAATTTCCAATCAAGTCTAATAAATTTCAAATTTTGGGGACTTCCATAATTAAATCAATTATTAAGTAATCGAATAAATTTTATTATTAATTCTTTTCAAATTCCCCGATCACAAATAATTACCAAAATGCCCTTGGTGACTCCAAATAATTCCACTTAAGGGATTACCTAATTAAATCCCCCTTTTCATCTCCTAGCATGAGACATATCTTTAATAAACTAATTAATTGAAGGAAAACTTAGAGGCTACTTAGACATAACTTATTAATCAACTAAATGCTTAAATAATAAACAAGAATTTCAAACAAATCCGACATTGGGAACATTCCCTTATTAACCACATGACAAAAACAAAAACTGGGAAAGAAAAATTTTATCATCTAAAAACCTACGATTCTCACAGTATATAAGTTAAAACAGAGGAAAGTAGGCCTTCTGATTGTCCTAAATCTTTTGGGCTCCTTCAAATATGATTTTAAATGGGTTTTTGTTCTAACTTTACAGTGCCATCACAATGGATGAGCCAATCCAATATCTACAATTATAAGAAAGAAAACATTCCAGCATCAAAGATGCCACAGAAAACAATTTGAATGAGATGCAGTGAGGTGATCACAAATAGCTAATTCTCAAATAGAATTTGCTCAACTGAGTAAAATACTTTCAAGGGGCATACATATCCGAATACCTGGACAATCACTTGTCTCAAACTCATCTCTCCACTTGCTAAAAGTCCTGTCTCACTTTGCACACTCTTCAACCAGTTCTGGAACAAAGCTGAATCAACAGCATTCCTGTAATCAAACAACACTACTTCAAATAATGCTTCACGAGGAAAATCAATGACATAATCCAATCACGCAATACAGAAAGAGTAACAACCCAAGAAATCAACAAAAACACTTCAAATACAATCCGCATATCGACTTCTCAGGGAGTCAGGTGAAATCCAATCTTGTCTTATAGAATTAATCCATTTGCTAACATCAACGCATTTGTATCAATATTGGATAAATTCTCGTGAGGAGAGGGAGGAGGACCTGAGATCGGCATGGGAGAGCCCGGGGGCGGCGATGATCTGGATGGATTTTCCTCCAGCGAGGGTGATGGTGTGCGTCGGAGGTGCGGGGGGAAGTCCGGAATGGGAGGACGCCATTGGAATGAGAGATCCAGTGAATTTGTTATTTCTCACCGAAGGGATGAGTCGACGAGGGAAAAGGAAGGAACCCACTCGCAGGTAAGCTCGCGTTAGCAAAAGCATCGTGGCTTAGTTCGACCCTATGCAGTCGGTGGCTTTGGAATGTAAACTCCCAAACAAAACCTCGAACTTTTATACCTGTGTCCATAATAGAACCCATATAAATTTAAATAATTATTTACCATGTAAATGGCCCTTGCATTCAAAAAATAATATTGTTTTTAAATCTTGAGCACTGCAAGTGCAACTGTGCAAGGGCTAGTTTTTCTTAATTATAATTAAAAATTATAATTAATTAATTAATTAAATTATTCTTTTCCCGATCTACCTCCAACCAAACACCTGGAATTTATAATTTTGGTCCCTATATTTTGACACAATGTTCATTTTCGTCCCTATACTTCAAAAATCTTCAATATGGTCCCTGTACTTTGGGATTGTTATTCGAATACATCCCTAGTCTTGATGTGGAAGCACATGTGGCTAATATTTCTAAAGTGGCAGCTTACGTGGCAGAGTTAGGATGACGTGACATGCTACCATGGCATGATAAAGTGGATTTCTAATATAAAATTTTTTTAATGATGATGTGGCATGCTGATGTGGCATGCCACCTAGAATAAAATATTAACAGTATTCAGTTCATATGCCATCTGTGCTGCCATATCAGCACCAAGGACGTATTCAAACAAAAACCCCAAAGTACAAGGACCGTATCAAAGATTTTTAAAGTACAAGAACGAAAATGAACATTGGGTCAAAGTATATGGACTAAAAATGACTTTAATCCTAAAATAAATAATAAGATTGAATTTGTTTTGTTTATTTTTTAAATAATTTGATTATGTTTGAAAGTTTAAAATATTCAAAATTATTTAAAAGGTCCTTTCGTTTCAAATATTTAAATACAATCTTTTATATATATTTTAAAATGGGAAAATTATTGTACGGTCCCCGGTATATTTTCCTTTTTCCGGCAGGTCCCTCTGACTTTCCAACTCCCTCTTCAGACCCTCTTTTTTGAAATTGTTCCCACCAGGTCCCTCCTGTCAGGCAGCTGTTAGGTTTTTTTTAAAAAAAAATGATAGGAATGCCTCCTCTATGTGAGTCTCTCTCTTTCTGTGCCTTTGTACCTCTCTTTGTGCATTTTTTTGGAGGGAAAAGTCCCGCCCAGTCCCATCGCCATTCCTTTGCTTGGCCATCAAGTTTACTCGTCCATTATTCTTCTTCATCTGTCCAGCAAGAGCTTCTTCCGCTAATCATCTGCATCTCGTTTATTACCTCCACTTTGAGCTTCGACTCTACATCTTCACCACCCTTCGCCAATGGAGACCATCTTTGATGTTGCAAGGTACAAAGGAGAAGGTTATGCACTTGAATTTACTGTGTTGTCCTCATGGCAGTCGGTGATGGAGGACATCTACAATCATTGGAGCCTCGAACCTTCATGTGTAAGAGTGAAGTACGTCGTCCCAGACGTTCACAGGACTATATGTTTTGTTGAGTTAGATGGGGATTTCTCGCGGATGTGCAGCCTGCATCGTATATTCAATAAGATGGTGATAGACATGATTATTGAGGACAGTGCTGCTGGGACATCGAAGGACAGGGCAGAATCATCTGATGCCCGTAATAAAGAACATCTTGTGATTTGTCTTTTTTTTTGTTGAATTTGGATTTTTTTGCTCCCTTTCTTTTATGTTTTAAAGCCTTTTTTTTCAACTAGTATTTGTCTTCTCTTACTATGCAGCCCTATTCGTATAGTTTTTCGTCAATCATCGCTTATTGATTGGGGATAACAGATGGGGATGACACCCTTCAAACATTCACCTCAATAATAAACAACAGTAATATGCACAATAAACGAACGAAGTGTGTTATATAAACTGATACCCCTCAATAATAAGCGCTTTGACCCAGGTGATGTACGTGTCTCTGAACAAATGCAGTCCGACGGCAAGCTTGCTATCAGAGTTGTATTTGTTGGAGTACAACTGGTGGGTAAGAGTTGATTGGGAGCAAACCAATTGTGTTCCTCTTCACCACCAATTGTACTACCCACAAACATCACTCTACAGAACCATAGTGTCAGACTTCATTGGATCGGAAACTACATCGGCGATTGTGGAGGTGAGAAGCCTTTGTGTTCTCTCTTTCAATGTGTATATGTAATCTTAGTTATATATTCTCTGTACACACTCCCAAAATTCAACGACGGTTCGGGACTCCCCATTATTTGTGATGACGGCTTGGGACGCCCACGTTATTTATGATAACAGTTCATGACTCACACGCTATTATGACGGTTCGGGACTCACACAATTTAATTTAATGACAGTTCGGGGACTCACGCATCTTTATTTATTATATTAATTTTTCTGTTAATCATGTATTTATTACATCATGTAGCTTGCATTATTCATTTTCACATTAAAGTGTATTATTGAACATGCAAAGGCATATGAAGGTTCTTCACATCATCGAGCACACTTCCCGACTGCGACGCCACAACAGTGAATATTTCAGATAACACTTCCTCAAAAAGACAAAGGATACATGAATGCTTCTTTGCCTCCATGGGGTTATGTGTTTCACCGTAGCAATAAGGAATAATAAGAGCAATAAAGAAGAGAAGTGCAGGGTTGATAGAGTGGAATCCGCTAAACCTTGATTAAAAAGGTAAGGGAATGGTCGCTTCATTAAGAGATGTGACGCTTTCATACAACTCTGCCCATTCCGATGACTCTCCGGATTGACGCGTATCATCACGATGACCGGGCTCCAAGACAGGGCAAAACATCATCATGAAGCGCCGCCAGATGAAAAAGCACACGCAAGGCTTGTTGTACACGATCAAGGTCAGATAATGAACTGTCTCTGTCAAATAATACACGATTATTCCCTAAAATTAATACGCGAAAGATGTATCATAATGAAATATAAAGGTGCGATAATGAACTATAAAGGTCAAGTAATACACGAGCTTGAGAACAGGAAAAGGGTTGCAAGTGATAATATGCGTTGTCATGTATTATTGTTTGGAGTAATCATCCATTATAACTACTTAATTTCTAAGGTCCAATAATCGTGTATTTTGCTTGTCATGTAGTTTATTATTACTTTCTTATGCATTTATTTTATAAGGTGTCACACGTATTATCTTGGAAGCGTTTTCCTGATAGCCCCGACTCTTTGACTTCATTGGACGTGACTCACAGTCAAACGGTGGTTGTGCGAGTCTTTCGGGGCACAAATCTGCTCGCCACTTGATCCACGCCGAGTGTTGTGGTGATAGTTTTCGAGGCAGGAAGGTAGGTTGTCAAAGGCTTTGTCATTAAGGCTTTTCGAGTTACCCGTTCCGGTAGCTTTTGGGTCCCAAATAGAGTATATAAATTATGGAGAACCAGTGCGTTAATCACCACATTTTGAATCTTAGCTAACCATGGTTTTCCCAGATCATCCATCTATCTGTCACCATGTTCTCGATGCTTACGCCGACTACCTCTAGGTTCCGGTGCCCTTTGCCTAGCACATATGACAAGTTTCGGCCGGGCCTATCAATTTGAGGTGTCCGAGCGGCCGCATATGGATTGTCATGTAGGCTCGAATCGAGGCATCTGGGGAGGTCCTGTTCGACGTAGGGTGGCGCGAATTTCTGAGGGACCACTTTGTGATCGCCGGAGATCACCTAGTCTTCACGTATCTCGGCGGAGTGGACTTCAAGTGCAAGGCTTACGGGAAAAATGGGTGTCTAAATGTGTTGGCTCGCCTTGCCTTTCCCCGTCATAAAGGAGGTCTCCTTTTTGATGATGGAATTGATTTCTCATGACCAGATGCTGCTTCCGAGGGATCGGGCTAACCAAATCTTTTTCTATAGTTCCAACGTGCCACTTTTCTAAATAAAATATTAATTTTCGTGTTCTCGTGTTGATCGCTTCTTTCCCTTCTATGAATGTCCATTATCTAATCATCGCATCTATTGGAGAAAATCTACTGTCGAAGGAGGTGTACCATAACCTCCTTTTACTCCGTCTCTTAGGGTTCTTGGGGATAGGGTGTGGACGCTTTCGTACAACCCCACCCATTCCGATGATGCCCCGATGTGACGTGTATCATCGCAGTGGCAGGGTTCCAAGACATGGAGAAATATCGATCATCGTAAAGCGTCGTCACATGGAAAAGCACAAAACTAGCCTCTCTATATGTGATCAAGGTTAGATAATGAACTATACCCGTCAAATAGTAAATGACCCCAAAAATTAATCGTCCATTATAACTGTTTATTTATAAGGTCCGATGATCGTGTATTTTGCTTGCTTTGTCATGTATTTGTACTTCCTTATTTGTTTATTTGCTAAGGTATTTCACATATTATCCTGGAAGTGTTTATTTTTTCTCTGGGTTTTAACTTATTGAACCGTCGAAGCGTTTATTGTTTGGAGTAATCATCCATTATAACTGCTTAAGCATGTGTTTGCATTTGTTTTGTGTGTTTTAAGCATAAGATCATGAATATGATGTATCACCACCGAGAGAAATGCAAGAAGTGTGAAGCTTATGTTTCAAGAAGATTGGAAAAAAAAGGTAGAAGAAGCATGTCTTTTACAGAATGATAACAAAATTAATCACTCTCTGCGCTTTTCTTCTATATGGAATTACATGTCAACATAGATTTGAGAACAAACAGAACTCATAATCCATCGATGCAGTTGGCTACAGAATGTCCTTTCACATGACTCCTCCCCAAGCCGCAATTTATGTTACATATCACTTGTGAGGTACCCGTAGGGTGGATGGTCCATTATAAAATCTCTCCGTCGTGTAAATCGGCTTCCGGCCACGTTATAATACAAAAAAATTCTGCAACCGGTTTCCGGAGCTGATTAATTGTGTCACTACCGGACCTCCTGCATTCCACAACCCCTGAGGAATCATGGACTTTAATTACCTTCAGACACGTTGTTCAACAATCGCATTCCTTCGTCCCTTGATTCCCCGTTTTTAAATAATATTATCCCTGCTGCATATCCAGCAGAGAGGTGTCATTCCTTCGTTGTATCCACAAGAAGTTGGATGCTAGAGGAGGGCATTACCATGGAAAGAGTTTCCTCCTGCCAATCAAACAATCTAAGTTAACAATGCTTAGTATAATTAACCACAGCTAAACAATACAAGGAAGCTAGAAGATACTCACGAGGCCAAGCAAGAAACTCGCTATCAAAATTCCTATACCCCGCACAGTTTCGAATGAATTTGATGTATTTGGCAAACTCCCAAAAACACCAACGGGTATCAATGTCAACAAAAAAAATTTCCCAACTCTCCGACATCCAGATATTCTGCAAAGGTCTTACAACTGTTAGGTTAGACGTCAGTTTCCTGTAAGTTCACACTCCACTAAACAACGAAAGTAAAAAACCAAAAACCAAAAAGAAGAAGAAGAAGAAGAAACTCATTTACCATTGCCGTAACTTCCTCAAATCGTCGATTGGGCTTCCCGGCTGCGACGCCACGATGCTGAATATTTCCGTTAAAACTTCCTCTGGGATACGAAGGGCACATGAAAGCCTCTTTGCATCCATGGTGGTGTTGCAATGTTTCACCACAAAAATAGGAAGAAGAAGAGTGAGGAAGAAGAAGAGCGGGTATGGTCTATGGAATCCTTTGAAACTTGACTTTAAAGAATGGGAACAGTCGCTACATAGGCGCTTCATTAATAGATGTGACGATTTCGTACAACACCGCCCACACTGATGACGCCCTGAGACGACGAGTATCATCACGGTGACCGGGTTCCAAAAAATAGCACATGGTAGGGTGAAACCTCATCATGAACCGTCATCGCATCGAGAAGCACGACTCATGGCACGATCTACACGCTCATGGGTTGATAATGAACAGTACGTCCCAATTACTACACGATCCGTCCCAAAAATTGGTTGGCATTCCTGATTAGTAAATGTTTGAAATTTTGTCCGCTACTGGCTTGGAGGGCTACCAATAAGTTCTAAAAGTTAGTATAATAAACACAAGCAATGTCTAGTAAATGATTAAAATCATCATAGTAAATGAGCATGATTTGAACTGATTGTCGTACACATCTTTGCAATATCGTATACACAGATGGGATACAAAACATATGAGTTCTACTCAGTCTCCACTTTCCTTATCTGGTTGGCAAAAATGCATTTTTGGTCCCTGAATTATAGTATATTGTTCATTTTGGTCCCTGTATTATTAAAATGTTCATTACGGTCCCTGTATTTTCATAGATCTGGCATTTACGGTCCCTAGGGCTGACGTGGCAGCCATCTGATATACGCTCTAAATACGAATATATTTTATGATGACGTGGCAGTTGACGTGGCGTGCTGACGTGGCACATAAATAAAATTTTGAAATATGTTAATAAATTAATGCTGACGTGGCATGCCACATGGCATAAAAAATTTAAAAAAACTAAAAAAATCTAAAAAATATGAAAAAAATCAGACAAATATGGAAAAATCAGAAAAAATATGAAAAAAATCAGAAAAAAATCTAAAAAATATTAAAAAATCAGAAAAAAAAATTAAAAAATATGAAGAAAAATCATAAAAAATCTAAAAATTATGAAAAAAAATCAGAAAAAATCTAAAAATTATGAAAAAAATCAGGAAAAGTTTTCAAAAATAGGGAAAAAATATTAAAAATTGGAAAAAACTAACCCTGCCTTTTTACACAAATTTACTATATTAACCATTTAACAAAATGACAGAAAAATATTAAAAAAATAGAAAAAATCTAAAAAATATGAAAAAAGTAAGAAAAAATATGAAAAAAATTTAAAAATCTGAAAAAAAAAATCAGAAAAAATAACCTTACCTTTTTACACAACATTTTGTACCTAAACAACAACAATCAACATGGAAAATTAGTAAAAAAGGAACATATTTCATAGCATACAACCTGCTCTATGTCCTACAACCAACCACTGTTTGTTTACATCTTCAAAACCATTCATCTTAAACATTTTGAAACTATTGAACAATATAATATAAAATGATCAACAATTATCCAAAAGAAACCACTAAATGTATATTTAAAACATCATTCAATATACAACATTTGTAGACAAAAGTGAGAACCATTCTGCAACATTTGTAGAAAATTAATGTCACATCACCAGTGTTGGATATAACCCTAACACTGGTGGGTTCTTAGATTTTTTTTCTATTTTTTTAATATTTTTCTGTCATTTTGTTAAATGATTAATATAGTAAATTTGTGTAAAAAGGCAAGGTTAGTTTTTTTCCTATTTTTAATATTTTTTCCCTATTTTTGAAAACTTTTCTTGATTTTTTTTCATAATTTTTAGATTTTTTATGATTTTTTTCATATTTTTTAAAATGTTTTCTGATTTTTTAATATTTTTTAGATTTTTTTCTGATTTTTTTCACATTTTTTCTGATTTTTCCATATTTTTTTGATTTTTTTTTCATATTTTTTAGATTTTTTTTAGATTTTTTCATTTTTTTTATGCCATGTGGCATGCCACGTCAGTATTAATTTATTAACATATTTCAAAATTTTATTTATGTGCCACGTCAGCACGCCACGTCAGCTGCCACGTCATTATAAAATATATCCGTATTTAGAGCGTATATCAGATGGCTGCCACGTCAGCCCTAGGGACCGTAAATGCCAGATCTATGAAAATACAGGGACCGTAATGAACATTTTAATAATACAGGGACCAAAATGAACAATATACTATAATTCAGGGACCAAAAATGCATTTTTGCCTATCTGGTTTACACAGTTCAAGGCCATATATTAATAAATCTGCGACCAACCTTTGAGCCTCACTCCAGGGACCTCGTGCAATTCAAATTTCATATCACGCCCGTGCAGAATCATGAACCATAGTACCTTCAAATATATTGTATAGTTGTCTGTGTGTCACATACGTATGATCGCTTAACCACACGATGGTGTTGTTCACGAGAATACACGTAGGACATCGCCACCTTCTGGTATTCAGATAAGTGGATAGCGCCACCTTCTATTAGTGTCTTACTCCTCCTATTTAGGGATTACATTCCGTACAGAGGCTCTTGTTCTCCGTTGCCTCACTGTCTCAGTCCGTGTGCATATCATGCGAGTGATCCACCGTTCAAGAGGTAGTGGTGCGTCAGCTTTCCGTCTTGGTGCTAGCTTTTATGTTGGTGAAAGTTTAGCAGACGTTTTTCATCATGGGGCACGGCCTCTTGCAATAAAGACCGCAAGTGTTGGTTCTGGTAATGTTGGTGCCTCTTGTGTTGCTAGTGCTTCTGCTAGTGGTTCTGGTGCTAGCTCTTGTGTTGTTTTTGGTGCTGCTGGTGTTGCCTCTTGTGTTGCTGGTGCTTCTTCGACTGGTTTTTCTTTTGTTGGTGCTTCTTCTACTAGTACTAGCTGCTGGTGTTGGTAATGCATGGTGGTTCGGATGATTTTTCTGGTGTTGTTGGTGCTATTGTTGTTGCCGGTGATGTTGCTGCTGGTTCTAGTAGTTCTGGTGATTCTTCTGGTGATGCTGGTGGTAGTCGTATTGTTCCTGTTCGTATCACGCGCTTCCCTACACACCATTTTTTACCAACACTTCCTCCTGATTGAGGAGTCCGACTTGTTACTAGGACATTGTACTTCGAATATAGTGCATCGTACTTGGATTGAAGCTCTCTTAGCTCCATTTGGACATCCGTCAAATTGGCCTCCCATGATTTTGGTGCCTCCACCAGGACTCTCTTCTGCGGGACCTCTTTTGGTGTCTTCTTCTAGGGTGAACCCAAACTTCCCCACCGTGGTGATGTCCTCCGTAGGTGGGCTTGTACATACCCAATCAATTCCGCCTATGCCGGGTTAGAGGGGGTGAGCGAATATAACTGTAGTAATACACGCAGAATGGTAGTAAATAAATACTTCAGCAAAAAGATAAGCGGTTAAGCAATTTAGTAAATAAACAGAGCCCATCTCCTTCCCCTTCACTGTTTTCAGCAATTCGGAAACACAACTCTGCTTATTGAAATTGTTCTTGCCGTAGCAGAAAATGCTCGGCATCTTCTTTAAGCATACCCTCATGCCGGTTCCAGTCACCTCATAAAACTACAAGTTAAGTACGATGACGCACCCCCGCAAGTAGCCTGAGGCTTTTTATTTCCCTTTGATACAGTCCCTTACACGACCTATTGCATCGGGGACCTTCGCCATCAACCACCTGTGGGTGGCCTCTGCCCACCGCGTAGTCCCCAAGCGTCGAGAGGTCGTCTACATACGACGCAACCCAATGTGGGGTTGTACAGGAGGTGCTCGTGAACAAAAAGCTCCCGAGGAAGTAGATAACCAACATCTTCATAAAATTCTCCTCCTCGCCCTCGCCCTTCCTAACGAGGTCGATTAGAGAGTTTTGGATGGCATAGCGGTGTCGGTCAGCCGCCTTGCCCAGGAACCTACACTCGAGATCATACTTTGAGGGCTTCGGCTTGAAGGTTACAACATCACCGTGGCATCAGAGGGCGAGGATCATGGCGACATCCTCTGTACGGAACTCAAGCTAAACCGAACCTATTTTGAAGACTCTTTCCTTCACATAATACTTCGAGAGGAGGGAATCAAGTATCCCCCTCTCCTGGATGATAGGCTCCAAATCCATAAAATGGCGAAAGGGAGTTCTCTCAAGTAGCTCCCAATGCCTAGCTGTCATCAACAACCTCAACTCTCTCAATGTCTCGACGAACGAAACCAGGTAGCACCTAGAGTTGATGAGCGAGCAATTTCTCTTTCCCATCGTGCTGAGAACTGCACATTACATCAAACAAGTGAGGTGCATGAACAAGTAATCGAAACAGACTGTTAAACGTTTGGTCTTAGAAAATAACACATACAACAAGGCCCCTACACACATCCGCTAATATGTCAAACGCAAACCCCCAATAACAATAGAACAGGCGGATACATACAAATACACTATTTGGCCTTTAAAAATACACAGAAGCAAGAGGAAGAAATCATACGCACATCCTTTAAAATGCACCCAAGCTGTCGGAAAATAAACTATCTAAGGCTAAATATACGCAGATTCTCAATGTTTTCACAAAAAAAAAATATACGCAACAACCCTAAACCCTAAACTCCAAATAATAGACCCTAAACCAGTCAGAAACCCTAAACCCTAAACCCCAAAGGCTGAACCCCCCATAACAATAGAACAGGCAGATACATACAAATACATGATTTGGCCTTTAAAAATACACACAAGCACGTGGAAGAAATCATACGCGCATCCTTTAAAATGCACGCAAGCTGTCAGAAAATAAACTATTTGGGGGCTAAATATATGCAGATTCTCAATGTTTTCGCAAAAAAAATATATATATATACGCAATAACTCTAACCCCTAAACCTTAAACTCCAAATAATAGACCATAAACCAGTCACAAACCCTAAACCCTAAACCCCAAAGGCTGAACATAGATTTAGAGATCACGCACATAGTTACACCCAAAACCCTAGATAGACTCTAAGGGATAACTGGCCCTAAACCCTAAACCCTAACCCCCCCCCCCACAACACACACACACACAAAACTGAAGAAGTGTCCTATAGCATGGGCTCACCTCAGAGATGATTGCATGAGAAAATGGTCTTCCCTGCGGCCGGCGGCGATGGGCTCGGAAATATGCTCTGAAGACAAGAAGATAGTACGAACTCGAGTAGTCGTGGAGAAGAAGAGTTAGTCTTTTGGTTTTATTGCTATGTAGTGGGCATAAGGGTCATTTCACACCCTATTTAACACCGTCAGTTACTTTTGGAGATGACATGATATCTTCTCAAAACACAAGGGCTTTTTGAGACGTGGGAAAATAACAAGGATCTTTTGAGCAGTTGGAAAGTTTCCAGGGTTTTTTTGAAACTTTCCTCTATTAAAATCATAGCCAATATTTTTTAAATAGCCCTAGCTTTGGATTAAAAATAATAGTAATAAAAATATTTATAGTATAATTTTTTTCATCAAAGATAATTTATTTTTATTACTTTTAGTTTTGTTTTCCATATTTTCATGTGCACAAACATGTTTCATGATATTAATATTTATTAGTGGAAATATTCAAAAAATTATAATTTATTTTGTAAAAGTATGTATTTTTCTTTTCACTTGTGAGATGACAATTTGGACTTGTGTAACTCATTACCAGCTACAAACGACAGTACTAGAAGATCTGTTTACAAATGTCCAATGGATGTACACAACTATATATGACACTTGTGATAGAACCCTCAAAAGGGACTTCTAGAAAGAATTTATAAGTATTAGAAATATATGGCAAGGGCCCTGGATGATATGTGGAGACTTCAACTCCACTAGGGAATCAACGAGAGGAATATACATACAACCAACCAGGGGGAACAAGACGGTTTCGATGAGCTCATTCAACTATTACAACTATTCAACCCACCTCTGATGGGAAGAAAATACACTTGGACGAATGGATGTACGACACCAACCTTCGCCTGACTCGACAGATTCCTCTTATTAAAAGAATGGATGAATGCTCGATTTCCCCTAATCTTCCAAGCAACACTCTCCATAATTAAATCGGAACACATGTCGATAAAACTAGAATGTGGGCCTCAATAACCAAAATAATACCCCTTCAGATTCAACATGGTCTGGGCCAAGAAAGAAAGATTCTGGGAGATGATATGAGCCTGGTGGAGCGATAGTGGAATCCAAGAAGCAGGAGCTTACAAATTAGCAAAGAAACTTACACTTATCCGAGATGAACTCAAGAAATGAAATAAGGAGACAACCACCACTCAATCAAGGAGAAAAGAGGAGTTACTTAAACTCATCAATGAGGTTGATATCAGGTCAGAAACAAGAGAGTTGACCCCCATCAGAAGATGAAACCCTCACGACCCAAACAAGGGAATATGAAAACATATTTAAAACTGAGGAATCACACTAGAGACAACGTTCTCAAATCGCATGGCTAAGAAAAGGGACCAAAATATAAAATTCTTTCATGTCGTTGCCAACACATGAGAAATGTGAACTGGATAAACAAAATACAAGCCCAGGGAAGAACAATATCAACACCAAAGGAGATATCTAAAGTAATTTCGGGGCACTTCCAAGACGTCTTTGGCACCCTACGGTGGTGTTTGATAAAGTGTTATCCTTCATGGAATTGGGCACCATCTGGAATAACTTTTTAAAAATTTTAAATTTTTTGGAGGGAAATCTTAAACCAAGGCTATTAATGACAATATAACTTTGTGTCCTCCATGCATTGGTTGATAACATTCAATTCAGCCATTATTACACCTCTAAATCTTCATTATATTTTTAGCGGGATACATTGTTCATAGGGAAACGTGTTATTCCACTTGGTGCTCAATTCCATGAGGAAGCACAAATACAAAGAAAATTGGGAACTATTATTTGAACAAAGAGTAAGAAGGGATCTCTAAAACCTTCATGAACCCTTCACCAATGAGGAAACCCATAGGACCATACAGGAACTCAACCCAGATAAGGCCCTAGGCCTAGATGGATTCCCAATGGTTATTTATCAACAAGGCTGGAATTTAATCAAGGAATACATATGCCAACTATTCCAAGAACTTTACCAAGGACCCTGAAAAGACTACACTGGGCTCATATCTTAATTATCCCCAAGACGAACTCCCCAAGAGAAATCAACGATTATAGGCCTATCAATCTCCTTACCTGCTCAATGGAAATCATCACAAAAGTACAAACCGACTATAAAAGGTCATCATTGAACTAACAAATGAAAGCCAAACAACATTCATTGAAGGAAGATGCATATAGGATAATATAGTCGGCGGAGATGAACTCATATACCTTATGAAGAGCAGTAAAAGGAATGGAGCACCGATGAAGGTGGACTTCAAAAAAAGGCTTTTGACACAATTGACTGGGATTTCCTTTTGGACAATATGAAAGCATGGGGTTTTGGGGAAAAATGGATAGGATGGATAAGAGCCATCCTACAATCCTCCAAAGCTAATTTCCTCAAAAATGGCTCCCCGACTGGATATGTAAGACACAAGAGATGGTTGCGACAAGACGATCCCCTATCTCCACTATTGTTTGTATTTATATGGATGTTTTTACCGCCATGCTAGCAAGAGCAACGACAACAAACATCTTTAGTGGAATGCCCTAGGGTTTAGCAGGCTTAAACAAAATTGCATCTCTACAATATGCAAACGGTCTCTCTAAGCAGTGTTTGGCAATGGGATAACCCACTTGGGGGATAACCCACTTGGGGTCATCCCTATCACAATTTCCAATGAAAATAGTTTCCCGTCAAAACCTTTAATTAAGATTTAAAAATAAAATAATAGACCACCTACCAATGAATGAAAAACACATCACTATCTTATTATTAATGTCTTTGGTTTAAAGTTTCCCTCCAAAACATTTCAAAACTTTTCAAAAGTTATTCCTATTCCCAAGTGGGATATCCTCCAACCAAACACACATAGTGTTATGCTCCAAGGACGCCACTCACTTCATAGCCCTAAAGCTTATTTTCTACTTGAATGAAGGCCTATCCAGGCTTAAGGTAAATTAGAACAAAAGTGTCATCATCCCAATACACAAGATTGGGAATACACCGGAGACACTAGGTGAAATAATGAACTGTAAGATTGGGAGTCTACCCATATTAACTATTTGAGTATGCCTATAACAAGGGCCAAACCCAAAAAGGAAGACTGGCGGAGGCTCATCGATAGGATCAAAGGAAGAATCGCAAGCTGGCAGGGGCGACTACTATTAATGGGAGGGAAAGTAACTTTACTAAACTCCATGCTCACCACCATCCCAAACTATTGGATGTCAAGATACAAGCTCCCAAAATGGGTAATAAAGTGTATCATGGTTTTTGATGGATTTTTCAAACCACCGATTTGGTGGTTTCTCATGGTTGTAAATTTTTTTAACCGAATATATCCCTAATTATTTTGTAAATACCAAGTTTACTTCAGTCCCTTTTTCTCTAGCAATCAAAGAATGCAATCCTAATCTCCACCCAAAAAAGTCACAACCGAAAATATTTCTAATAATTTTTATATATTAATTTTATTATAATTTTATCAATTTTAAATTAATGAGTAACAATTTGATGTATATTTTATAAGGCTTTAATAAGTATTTTTATACTTTAATTGAATTTAATTTTTGAGTTTTAAAACATTAAATTTAATATGATTTCACATTAATTTGTATTTAAGGGTATTCTAATCATTTTATTATTTTTGCAACCATACCATACCATCAAAACAAACATCAACAACTTATTAATCATACCATATATGTCATTTTTGTAAAATATGATAAATAGTAATTACAATACCATATCATATTATATATTATTGAACAATAATTTTCATTTGTCAGTAAAACATGACCTTAAGACGATGTTTGGAAAATTGTTTTAAATTTTTTAAAGATGAAAGTAACATATGGTCCCTATATACTTTAGAAATCCCTATATAATCCCCTAAGTTTCGGTATCCCCATATAATCCCTGCTTTTTAAGGGATTTATTTTTCAGGCCAAATTCACACAAACAGTGTTACTTAGGGATGGAAATGACGTTGTTGCCCTTTGCCTCTATTGTCATACACGTCAGCCACGTTTGTACGAGTGCCTTGGAAACCGAACCAAGCCTTCTTTGTTTTGACAATTTATTTTTTCTCCAAGTTAACGCATATTCCTACTTTTCAACATCATTTCGTCTCCTCTGAAGAACGTAGCCACCACGCCGCCAGTTCTTGTTTGGAGCTCCCTTCGTCTCTTCTATTCATGTTTGCGATCAGTTCTACCGGAGTTATCCCGCCGTCAAGCGCATCTTGAGAAACGGTGAAGGAGGTAGCCACCACGCCGTAAACCTAAAATACGAAGAGATTGGGGCTTTGATGCCAGTTTTCATTTGTCTTGCTTTGTGGCTTTTTAGCTATTCTTTTCTTTTTTTTTTCTCTCCTCCATGGTAGAATGCAATTTGTTCCTATGGATTGTATTCGTATTGTAAAGATTTAGGGTTTAGGGTTTTCAGCGATTTGTTGTTTTCTCATATGTAAAATTAAGCTACTGAAGAGACAATACTAAGAAAAACGACGGAATACTAGCCAGATGAGTAAAAATAAGCACAAACGTATGATGTAAAATGTTTACTGTTAATAATAAACAGATATAAGGAATACTAAGTGGATACGACCGAAAATAAACACTTAGGGGAAATAGTAAGTGCTTTCTTGTTTGTAATACACGGTTATAGAAATACTAAGCAGCAGTACTGTCAGAAATAAGCACTTTCAGTTTTACATTGCCCGAGAAAAAAAGACAGTAAATTACGTTGGAAACGAAGACCCGCACTGGTCCGCCACGATCACTTCACCTGTGTCCACAATAAGGTCGACCATATTCTTCTCGAACGAATGATAAATGTTGCACATACGCACAAAGTTCGTTGAAGTGTCAATGGGACAAGTTGTTATGTAATCGTTTGGTACGAGATACCTCACTCTCACGCCAAAGGGGTCAAGTTCCCAGCGTTCACACATCTCATTTATTGCTGACTCCCAAGAAGTCAGCACTATGAACTCCAAGGCTAGACCTTCTCCCCTATATCGCGCGAGGTGAAATAGTTTTCCATTGAAAGCCTGCAACAAGAACGTCGTGGCAAAAACAACAGAATTATACTGCGCAAGCTATGAAAAAACAATGGGAAAGTGAGTGCAAGATAAAACCTTTATTGTTTGTCGTTGCAAAACTCTCTCACCCAGCCTTTTGCTATCCCGAGCTCACTTCCGTCATTACTTCTCTACAAAACTCCAAGTAGAATTTCTCTGCAAAAGAAAGTATAAGAAGAAGGGAAAAAGGAGAAGAAGGGATGTTTCTTCTCTTGCAAGCTAGAAAGTACATAGCTGCAATGTGAGATGAAAAGGGAAGGAGAAAAGTAACCTGTCTTTTCAACAAAAATGAGGTTTTGGGCGGGAAGTGCAAGGGCAATTCGGGTTTTTTGCAAAAAGTTAATAGGTGAAGTAACGAGAGGGACTAAAAAATAATTAATTAAAAAAGGAGGGACTGAAGAATATATTTTTTGTCAGAGGACTTAAAAAAGAAGAATCTAAACTTCCAAGTTCCAAGGACTTTTTTGTTTGGCAAAAATGCATTTTTGGTCCCTATACTATGGTATTTTGTTCATTTTGGTCCCTGTACTATGAAAATGTTCAATACGGCCCCTGTACTTTAAGAGTTTTGGGCTTTTGGCAATTACGGTCCCTATGGCGTGGCAGCCAGCTGGCATACGGGTTGAATACATGAATATTTTAATATGACGTGGCGGCTGACGTAGCATGCTGATGTGGCAAAAATGAAAAAATTTAATATGTTAAATACTTATTACTGATGTGGCAGCTGACGTGGCATGCCATGTCATCATGATGATGTGGCATGCCACATGGAAAAAAATTTAAAAATCAGAAAAATTCAGAAAAAATAAGGAAAATCAGAAGAAAAAAAATAGGGAAAAAAAATCAGAAAAAAATGAGGAAAAATCAAGGAAAAACTCTTGCATTTTTACCCAAGATTTTACCATATTGCTTAATAATGTCATAAGACTTACATTTTGCTTAAATAATCATAGACTTTACTATGTGTGGTAAATAATGTGACAAAAATTTATATTATTATTAAGAAAATAGTGTCATGAGACCACCTTACAAAATTAATTTCTCTTAAAAAATATTGATTGTTTTGATTTAGGAATAAAATCCTGTGTAAAAATGCAAGAGTTTTTTCCCTGATTTTCCCTTATTTTTTATGATTTTTTTTTATGATTTTTATGATTTTTCCTATTTTTCCCTTTTTTTATTTTTCTGATTTTTTCTGTTTTTTTCTGATTTTTATTTTTTTTTCCACGTGGCATGCCATGTCAGCACAAATGATGACACGACATGCCACGTCAACAATAAGTATTTAACATATTAAAATTTTTCATTTTTGCCACGTCAGCATGCCACGTCACCCGCCACGTCATATTAAAATATTAATGTATTCAACCCGTATGCTAAATTCGCCACATCACCCTAAGTGACCGTGAATCGCTAAAACTCTAAAAATACAAGTGCCATATCAACATTTTATAAGATACACCAAAATAAACAAAATACCATAATACAGCGATTAAAAATACATTTTCGCCTTTTTGTTTTTATAACAATGAGAAAAGGGATTTCACAAAAGCTGAGACCAGTCGGCACCAAATTGATCCATCAATCTCGGCCGTCCCTGGAGTGCTTCTTCGTACCCTTAGAACGTCGAGGAATCAGCGGCGAGGCGGCGATGAGCGGCAAGGGACGGCGGCGACGGGAGAAGAACTATCTGGCGGCGCACGGCGGCTATAACCGCCTTCCTCCCCCTCCCAACCCTAAGGAGCTCGAGGCCATCCCCTCCAAACTTCGCAAGCTCATGCGATTCAAGAACCCTCCTCCCTCCACCTCCGGTGAGCTCCCTCATCTCTTCCCCTCTCCTTGAGAATTAGATTCATCCTCTTACTCTCTCTCTCTCCCTTCTGCCTTTAAGGTTCAAGTCCTGGAGATGCGCCTCCGGGCAAGAGGAAGGCACTTGCTGCCGTTGAAGCGGTGAGGATTCTCCCAGGCTTTGTTATTCTTGATAAACACAGTGATGATTTGATCCTCTTGTCTTTCTTTTTCACGTTGCTTTCTAGAAATTAAGCGTTTTATGATAATTTTAGCTGACATTCTTTCTCTCAACAAGCTCTTGCTGATTGGAGCTGAATTGTGGTGAATTCAGTTCGGCATTGTTCTCTAGTTCAATTTGTATCTGTTGTTAACCTGTTGCACGAGAGTTTTGGTATTATGTTATCCAAAGTTGAATTTGTGGGTTGAAGATCAACGGACATTGGGGTTTAGGGTTTGTTGGTTGGAGATCAATGGAAATTATTCAATACATGCAGTGCCGCCCACACACACACACACACTTATTTTGTTCAGGGTTAGTGATTATAAGATGTATATATTCTTGATATGATAACCTAAGATCATCAAAAACCCTACATTGATGTGATTCTGCAATGCTTTTTTTCTTAACAACAAAAACTTTAAATTTTCTAAAGAAATACTAGTTTCCATCCAACCCGGTTGTTTGATTTTTTTTTTCTTTTTCCATTATTCATGTGATTAAGAGCTAAGCTTTTGTGTTATGTTATTATTAGTGTGTTCAAACTATATACTTAGACAATACTTCCTGGCATAACTTGATAACTGTAAGTAATACTTTTTAGTTAGATATCAGGGATCACTGCTCACCATAAGTACCTATTATTGATACATAAAAGTTTGTGTTTAAGTTATCTGTTATATGGCCTTGTTACATGCTTTCTGTATGTGGCCCCACTGCTTGAAAAAATACCTCTTATTTATTTGTAGAAAGGGAAAAAAAAGGGCTCAAATACTATGGATATAGAGGAACAAATGTCAAGCAGGCAGATGCATGACAAAGCTGCAACTAGAGATGCAATCTTGAATGATAAATCAAACAGAAAACGAAAGAGGAAGACAGTGAGCGACCTTCGGTTTCTGGATGAAGCTGCCACTCTTTCAAAGAAAAAAGACCGCAAGAAAGAGTATGTATTCATCTATTTATTTTTTGTGGGGTTTTACATGCAATTAGGTATATTCATGACAAAAAAAATTCATTATTTAAAATGTGAATTTTGTCGGACAATGCTTACTGGAGTAGGATCTTCCATGAATATTTTACATCATTAAAAGAACCAAGAAAAGCTGTTACATGGATCAATACAATCTTTGGATCCTTAACTATCATGATTTCTACTTTCTAGTATTCGTCATATCTTGGATCAAACATGTTGCAATCTTTAAAACTTGGCTATACTCTTTTTTGGGCCTTGTGTAGACTCTCAATTAATATATGTCATAAACTTTACTGTTTATAACTTGATTCTTCTTTTTGTTGAGTCATGCCAAATCCTGTTGAACCATGATTGCCTTGAAGTTTTGGGCTAACACATGTCCACCATCTTTTCCCTCTGTATTGTGTGTGTTTGTGTATGTGTGGTGGGTTAGCCAGGTTCTTCCAGTTGAGATGTTGTGAAAAGGTCATGTCGGTGTTATGCATATCTATGTTAGAGATGAAGTTGGCAAGTCTTTCCTGGAACAACTCATAATCCCATGCCTCTTTATGGTCATTTGCTTTATTTTTGCCATTATTGGACTAGACCAATGCTAAACCAAAAAGAAAGATAAAATAATGATCATCTAAGGTGAGGTACACTACTTTTGTCTCTGTATAAAGAATGTTTTCACTTGGAAACTTTCAAAATGGTTCTTGGAGACAAAAATTTCAGCAAGGATTTCCTCAAAATACTTTTTTATCCTTTCATATGTGTGCTGGGTTACTCTTAACATAAAATGGGCAGCATTTTTGGACCTTTGTTTAGTACTGTCATAGATGTAGCACATGATCTTTACTCAGTTAAATGATGGGAATACACAAATATTTCATTGAAAATACTTTTTAACTTTTATGACCAACAGTTTCTTGTGCTATTTTCCATTTTTTGTTAATCTTTTTAATCCCTGTTTCATTTTTTTCTGAGTCGAAATGCTTGTATTTGCATACATTTTGTGAAGATATCTTCAAGCAAGAAAGAAGAAACAAAAGAAAACAAAAATAAATGATATTGTGAATTTTCCTGGGCATGAAGAGATCAAATTTGGTGATGTTGTTGAGGCTCCGCCAAAATTATCATTTCCAAAGGTATTCTTCTGAGCTTTCTATGTCCATGAGTGATCGTAATCAGTCTTAATCAGTATAAACGATTATTTATTTTATATTTTTGACTTTGGCAGGTACCAAAGGCTTCCATGGATGCATCCCATGAACGCTTTCGATTAGAAGCAATTGAAGCTTACAGGAACCAGAGAAAATGGGTATCAAGGCCTGGAATAAAACTTCCATCCTTAGCAGAAGGCCCCTCTTTATAAACAAAGTTTTTGCCAATGATTTTATTTGTAATGTGAAATGCACGGTTCAGTCAGCTAAAGAATATTGTTCCCACCAAATTTTGTTAGTCAATCTGCATTGAGCTTGGTTTGCTTGAGTGGTTCCTTAATGTATTTTCCCCCTTTTGGCAATTATATAATAGTTAGCTTGTTTGCATTGCAAGGTTGAACTTGAAAACCACTCGCTCGCACCTTGACTAAGATAGTCATGGATGATACTTGTTAGATTGCTCTATTTGTTGTCTAGCCTGATGTAAGGAAATTGTATGGTTGTGGGATTTAAAGCTTATTTTTGGTTGGTCAAATTTAGAATTCATGGAACTCTGTATTTGGATTTGGACACATCCTCAGATATTATAGCTCTAAATTCAGTTTGGGAATGGACATTCCCGTGACCCAACTTCCGAAGATAACTATGGCTGCTGATGGTTGCTGTTATTTTCTCTAAGCAAATCTTGAAGAGTGAGATCTATGGTGTGTTTGGGCTTCAAAGGAATCTTGGCTCGGTGTAGTTCAGATGGCAAAGCCTCACCCCACCAGCTGGAAACAATTGAGGCGCCACTGCTTCCCAGGAAATGGTACAGGAAACGCCACTTCTCAAAGTCTCAGATAAGGCTGCATGAAGGTAATGCATCATGTCAAGAGCTTCATCAGTTTAATTCTTTACAAATTCATTAATCTTCTTGTTTTCACCTGGCTTTTGTTGCTTCCTTAACTTCTTCAGCAACCTTGTAGAGAATTCACCATCGACCGAGAAAATTCCCTCTCCAAACAGCTCTTCACAATTCCGGTGATTGTACCCTCCCTGAAACATTATATGTTTCTATGAGAAAAGTTAGATTATTACCTTGTATGTCTCTAGAATCACCTTTCCATAGTCCTTGAAATTGGTTCTGAGGATGTGTTCAATGTTCTTCATGTGGATTGTGTAGGTCTGGTTGTCAATGGGGGCGAACAGTCTGAAGGTTTTGTACTTGCATGAAAGCTTGGTATGGTAGTCATGCACTGTGCTGAAGTTTAGTAATTGATGGAAGATGGTGCCAGCCATCGGTGGGAAGAGTTCCTTCCCATCACTTTTCAGTAAAATTCTCCTTGAGATTTTGATAAGAAAGGCAGTAATCATTAGGCCAGTGATTGTTGTGGCAAGAGGGGAGAGCTTTCTTCTCTGCCGTGGCTGATGCATTCTTCCCTGATTGGAACTCCATGGGAGACCTAATGTTTGGAGGAAGACAGTGAAGCTCCTTCATTTATAGCGGGAAGAGGCAAGCTTAGTAATCATTACGTCAGAGTATGCTGTTTTTTTAGCACTTAATTTGTTTATAGAAGACTCAATGAGGATGAAACTATCAACGCTAAATTGCTATGTAAGTATCATTGAAATCTGTTCTTATGCTTTTAATTTTAGTTATCTTTTATGATGCCAAGTGGTCCGACCCTTTCCCGTCCAGGACCCCGCATATGGCGGGAGTTTTGTAGCAATGAGTTGCCCTAACTTTTATGATTAAGGATGGCAATGGGGGGGGAACGGGCCTCTACCACAACCGCCCTGTCTGAACCAACCCCTGCCCCGTTCCCCGCCCCGCTCCGCCTCAATAGTGGTATTTTCAATACCACAACCGCTACCACGGTTTTTCTTCATTCCCCGCCCCTCCCCACCATGGTATTAAAAAAATGATTTAAAAAAAATGAAATAGAATGAGTTTTTTTTTTTTAAATTTTTTATAAAACATGGGAATACAATTAGTTAACAAATAAAATAAAAAAGAAATTCATTGGACTTTGAGTTAGGTTATGTAACTAGTAAAGCCCATTTCTAACATGAGTGATGGGCCTAAACCATAAGCTCAAACATTTTCTTAGCGGGGCGGGACGGATTTAAAATGGATGTTTATCAAACCCGCCCCGCCCCGCACTCATTACAAAAAAATCCCCGCCCTGCTCCGTGCCCCGCTCTCTAATAAAAAAAACCTCCCCATTGGGGGCGGATCGGGTCAGAAACCACGGATCGGATCGGGTTTTGCCATCCCTACTTATTATGATCCAAAACTAAAGTAATAGTCCAATGTAGCTTCATAGATACGTGTACATTCTCAAAATCCCTAGTTCATGCAATGTACATGGTCAATAAGAAAAGTCAGTAACATAAATTCAAGAGAAGGTCATCTGTAGATTTGATTGACAGTAAATTGTGTGTAAAAGAAACAAAAAAGATCAATAATATATTAAGGTACAGTTCAAAGATTTGGTGAATGAGGAAACAATGCAGAGAGGACTCTTGGTATATTTTTGGATTGAGGGAAAATGAAGGGCAAGTCCTCCAAAGTTGCGTTTTTTAGTGAATTGGAAGACATGGCTACCTGTAGATTAAAATTAATGGTCTACAAGCTCTTTATCTAGACAGAACCTTGTAATTATTGATATAAGAATCCATTCTTCATATCCATGCAATGTTAGTCTAGTGTTTCTTTTAAGATAAGTGATTATATACAGTGATTTGGTTTACCATTTCATTTTCTTTTTTTCGCATCTGGAATCAAGTCCTTGCGTCGAATCTAAGATGATTCATCTATAAATCTAAAACAAGGTTTGACTTTGGAAAGCTCAAAGTTCAGATACTAAAATGACAAGCTTAGTAATTTTTGTTTGTACTGCTCATAAATACTGATTTTCTTTGGATTGCATGGAGATGGAGGCCATGATCAATCTGAAGAGTGAGCATGGTTCTATACTTAACAGACTTCTCATCACACAGCTTGAATTTGAAGAACCTCACAAGCACTGTGGCGAATATTTTCATCTGCCTGTAAGCAAACTCTTTCCCTAAGCATATCCGAGGACCAGCCTGCAAACTAGCAAAGAAAACATCAGTGTTCTATTCTTGATTGTCTTCCAAGGTTTTTTTTTTTTTTTTTAAATGTGTGATTTTCTTCAATGTTAACTGAAATGTATTGCTTTTTATCAATACGGATGAAGAAGATAACCTGAAATGCTGTGAACTTAAAAGGGCTTTCAGGAGAGTAAATGCCATCATCATCAAGCCACCTTTCTGGTCGGAAAAGCTCTGCATCTTCACCCCATATGAACTTCATTCTGCCCATGGCATAAGGCATATAAGCAACAATATCGCCTTCTCTCACATTGAAGCCATCCGGTAAAGTATCATCACTGAAACATATCTTCGGGTCCTGTACCACAAAATATCATCCTAAAGTGATCATTGTATTGTTAATACAAAGCATCTTTCTTATGAGCTCACCAAAGGAATTGCTGGATAAAGTCTCAAAGTCTCTGTTAAGCTGGCATGAAGATAGTACATGTTGTTGATGATTTCTTCACCTATCTTTGAAGCAAACTCACTAATGGATGCATTTTGACCAAATTCTTTAGTGGCCCGCATCACTTCTTTTGCTATCTTCTTTTCAATGTGAGGATTCTTGCAGAGCATGTAAAAGAACCATGAGAGAGTGGTTGCCGTCGTGTCTTTGCCCGCTATCATGAAATTCAAGATGATGTCTCTCAGATACTGATTCGTAATATTTACTGGATCCTTCTCGCTCTCTATGAGAAATCTTGATAGCATATCTTCTCTCTTTAATTTTATCTGTTTCAATTCACAGCAGTTGAATTTGGAAAATAAGGGAACTACTAATGAACAACAAGATCATGTTCTTACTGAATCATGCTGCAGTTTCGACATCTGTTCGATCTTGCAATGTATCATTTTGTAGATAAATTCATCGACTATTCTAATTTTTTCCTTCAACACAGCTTCACATCCAATGTTCAAGAACTTCTTGATCTTCCAAGAGATGTCAACATAGCGCCATGTGATCAGACTACTTGCATCATCGAAAGCCTCAGCGAATTCCCGCCCTTCTCTGTTAGATGCAGTGAGGCAGTCCAGCTCAACTCCAAAGGCAACTTGGAAAATTGAATCCATAGTTGATTTCATGAACAAGTCCTGTGAATTGAGAGATGATCAATTTTCTTTCATTGCATGAAACTCCATCAGAAAGTGATGAGCTTACTTGGATATCTATTGTGGTGTTGGTGATTGCAACTTCAGAAATCAGAAAAGCAAGCTTGGCTGCATTGATTTTGAAGGTTTTTGTGCTATAATCTCTCAAAATTCTTTTGGAGAAATCAAGGCTTGCTACTTTTCTTTGGTGCTGCCATTTCTCACCATCTACTGCAAAAATTCCATCACCAAGGAGATCCTTCATGTTGCAATAGTTGTATTTACCCTGCAGAATGGTTTTCAGCCACAGCACAACCAGAATGAAATGCTGTCCAATAGAAGAGAGACTCAAATATACATATATACCAAATGTGAGACTTTTAGCACTATTATCTCTAATAAGCTACACTGATCATATTTGATGACGCCGATAGGAAGAGAGAGTTGTATAAATGTCAACATATATAAATCTCCAATACCCTTGAACAAGTTATAAAATAGGCACTACTTTTTTGCCAAACATCAGAGGATGAGAAATGAAGTGAATGCATAATCATACTGAATTCTTCCAAGAAAACAAGCATAAATAGAAAATTAATTCTCTCAGAAGTTCTAAATTTTCAGTCATTCACATCACTCAAGCGTTAAGTAGACAAAAGACAGTTCCTTCAAACCAAATTGACAGAATACAAGAAATTTCAAAAATAAAGTGAAAAAACAAAAACCAAAATTACTTATAATTTTTTTTCCTAAATTAGTTCTCTTTTCCTCTTCTACTTCCTCAGAATCCAAAGACACCCTGAAGCCAAGGAATAGCAAGGAAGATGAGCAAAAAGACAAACAATGATAATTGATAAGAACCGAGGGCACCTTGCCATAGTTTTTTTTTTTTGACTAAACAAAGAGCTTGTTACAAGCTAGATAAGAAAGAAAAAAAAAACTAAGCTAAAGGACCAGACAACAACCCCTGGTACATTTCAAAAGTGCAGCCCAGCTGCTAATACTGCATCATCAAGCCATCTTGGCTTATCAATTCCCTGATGAAATAAAGATAATTGAGGATGTCTTCTTCCATAATTTGCCAAAAGATCAGCAATATTGTTTAGCTCCCTTGGACAGTACACAACTTCCAATTCAAAACCTGCATTCAGTGTCCTTTTGATCCTCTGAATATCTCTCTGTAGCCTCCATGAGACAATTGGGTTATCCTTCTCTAATAGCTCCAGGGCTTCAATACAATCTGAGAAGATCTTGACTGGCTTCAAGTCCCATTCTGCACAGTAATCCACAGCAGCTCCAATTGCTAACAGTTCAGCCTGCAGACTGGACTCAGCATTGTCCCAAGTTGCTCCAGCCATTAGCACTTCATATGTCCCTTTAATCACTGTGAAACCTATGCCACAAAGGTTGGAATCAGTATGCCAAGCTGCATTACAAAACACCACAATAGAATTATTAAAGATAGAGTTTCTGAGGTACTCCCTGAGTTGTCCACCGTTTCTTCTGAAGTGATTCTCTGTTTCTCTACAGGCCAAGGAAAAGATCTGCTGGGCCTGCATTCTGTTTCTGTTAAAGACCAGATCACATCTGGTTTTCCAGATGTACCATGCGCAGTTGGCTATAAGTGCTTTAATGTCCTTGCCTTCCCTTACTCCTCTGCCTTCCATTAGCCAGCATCCATTCAAGATTTCACATGGGTCAGTAAAAATAACACCAGGTAGCTGTGCCACTAAAGCCCAGATTTGCCGAGCACATCTACAATCCTGCATAATGTGCTCCAAGGTTTCATTGGGCAGTCCACATCTGGGGCATTGAAGTTGAGGTCCTGCATTAAGTCTGAATAGATACTCAAAGGTAGGAATTCTACCATGGAAGAGCCTCCATAGGAAAGTTTTGACTCTGGGAGCCACCGGGAGTCTCCAGAGTTTGTGCCACCCTTCCCAATCATTTATATCAGAAACATTACCATGATTCAAAAATCTGTAAACAGTATTAACAATTTTTCCAGATGAAGATTTATGTAACCATATCCATTGATTGGGTACATTTATCTTCATATGTATACTGTTCACTCTATCCCGGTCTATGTTCTCCCCAAAATAGTTTATTACCTCTGTATGTTTCAAGTGTTGCCCTTCTACCAAGTTCTCAATCTTTAAGTTATCATTCAGCAAGTTAATATTGAAATACGTTGGCTTCATGTTGATAGGCATTTCAAATAGCCAGGTATCATTTAGAAAATCATTGCTAGCAGGATTGCATGTACTTAAGCCCATATTTGATCTAATAGCAAGTGCAGACTTATGCAACAATTTATAAAAAGAGGATGCAGGAAGGCTAGCAGAATTTGTTGGATTTGCCCATATATTAAAACTGCCATATTTAAACAGGAAGAGTTTGACCCACAGCTTATCATCCATGTTTAATAGGGCAAAAATATTCTTTGCCATAAGTGCTACTTTGCTCTTCCTAAGATCCTTGATTCCTAACCCTCCCTCAGATTTTTCAAGTGTAGTATTGCTCCAACTAATGGCATGGATTGGTCTGCCACCAGCAGTGCCATTCCCCCATAAAAAGCCCCTGGACATCTTAGCTATGAGGTCAAGTATTGTGTCAGGCACTAGGGTACAGGACAGACTATAAACAGGAATGGTCAACAGGGAGGTATTGATAAGGATGGACCTTCCAGCAAGAGATATAGAAGCCATATTCCAGGAATTCAGACTGTTTCTGGCTCTATCTATTAAAGGCTGCCACTGTTTCACTGTTATCCTCTTAGGGGATATGGGAATCCCTAGGTATTTGAAAGGAAAAGTGCCCAGAGACATACCCAGGATATTTCCAAGAGCAGATCTGATCCTTCTGTTAATCCAGGAGGGGAGATGGATCGTGGATTTACTGGGATTTGCTTTCTGTCCTGTTAGAGCCGTATACAGATTTAGGCACATGTTACAGGCTCTAGCAGCACTCCTTGATGCCCTAGTAATGAGGATGAGGTCATCAGCAAACATGAGATGATTGAAATTGTGTCCTAGTCTATTATCAAAGCCTGGGATCAAGTTTAAGTTCATGGCATGATTGAGTAGGGCTGAGAGATTTTGAGATACCAATAAGAATAAGTATGGAGACAAAGGGTCACCCTGTCTAACCCCCCTGTGACTGGGAATCCAGCTTGAGGGCTGTCCATTAATTAGGAAAGAGAAAGTGGCTGACGATATACAAGACCTTATCCAAGATATCCAGATGTCAGGAAACCGCATATTCTTAAGGGTGGCAAGGATGGCATTCCATTCTAAGGTATCATATGCCTTCTCGACATCAACCTTAAGCATCATCCTAGGGAGGGTTTTGGAATCACATTCTAAAGAGTGAACAATCTCTTGCACTGCTATTATATTATCAAAAGTAGATCTCCCCTTAAGAAAACCAGATTGCTCTGGCCCAATCAACTTATGCATTATAGGTTTCAATCTATTGCTCAACATTTTGGAGATAATCTTATAGCAAACATTGCATAATGATATTGGCCTAAACTCAGTTACTTTGTTAGCTGCTTCTTTCTTAGGGATTAACACAACATAGGTTTTTCCCCAAGAAGGGGGTATGTTTGCAGTCTGGAAAAACTGATTAATGGCTGCAAGTAAGGAGTCTTTCACAAGATCCCAGTAGAATAGATAGAACTCTGTGTTTAAACCATCTGGTCCAGGGCTTTTGCCCTTGGCCATAGTTTTTAAAGTATAGTAGATTTCTCGGACAGTGCAAGGTCTAGTTAGCATATTTCCTTCTTCCTCACTTACAGCTGGTAAATCAGGTGGCAGTTTTAAGGCTAGATCCTCCATGGAATCAGTATTTGAGGCAGTCCATAATCTAGAGTAAAAATCAGCAAACAGTTTACTAATATTATGATGTTCAGTCAAGATTTGTCCTTGCTCATTCATTATGCCAGATATTTTCTTCCTATGGCCTTTTATTTTTGCTTGTCTATGGAAAAAACTTGTATTATAATCCCCATTCCTTAACCATAGCAGCCTTGCCCTTTGAGCCCATCTAATTGAGTTTTGTCTAATCAGGGCATTATGTCTGTTGTAGAGGCTTCTTAAAGCTAGACTATCCAGGTCAGAGTATCTATTGGATGATTCTAATTCCTCAAGGATAGAAATGCCCTGTTCAGTCTTACTAATGTCCTTTTCTAGGGGTGTCAGTCCTGTTGATTTCCATTTAGATAAGAATCTCCTAGTGCGAGCAATAGAGTGAGCAAATGCATGCAATGGAGATGTATTTGGTCTAAAATTCCAGGCCTTAAATACTGAATCATGACATTTGCTATGTTCAAACCAAAAATTTTCAAAGTGAAAAATCTTTCTTTTTGAATGTGTGAAAAATTTGGCAGTTAATAACATAGGTGAGTGATCTAAGCATGTACGGGGTAAATGTTTATTGTAAAAGGAGTCAAAATTGGTAAACCATTCATTGTTGGCCAGAAAACGATCCAATCTGGCCCACCTCCTGGCTAAACCAGTTTGATTGTTACACCATGTGTAAGGAGAACCAAAAAATCCTAAGTCAAACAGTTGATTATGCTCAATAAACTCCTTGAAAAACCTAGATTTGAGTGAATAGTGAGAGAAACAACCCCCTCTATGTTCATCAGAGTTGAGGATTGAGTTAAAATCTCCAGTTAAAATCCATGGTAAATTTATCCTGGAAATGTTTGAAAGTTCATGCCACATCAACTTTTGAAGGTGAAAATTTTGCGAGTTATAAACCACCGATAAAATCCAGTGTTCGGGTTTAGAAGTCGATAAAACCAAATGCAAGGAGAAACGAGAGAAAGTAATTGGTGTTACCCTCCCCATTCCTGGGTTCCAGAAAGTGATGATGCCACCAGACATGCCATTTGCCGGGATGATAGCCCACTCCCAGTATTTGGAGAATTTCCTGCAAAGATCAAGAGCCCGGTCCTCATCAGCTCTGGTCTCAACCAAACAAACCACATCAGGCTTAAATTTTTCATCAGTGCTTTAATTCTTCCAACAGTTCTAGAATTTGCTGATCCTCTGCAATTCCAAGATAGAATTTTAATGTCATCCATGTATAATCAAGATAAAGTAAAGAAAAGGAAACACTATGTTTAAGTGGATATAAGATTGCTAGCTTAGGGATCATCCCCCTCTGCTTGCACTCGACCCTTTTTTGGATAAGTAGTAGTTTTTGCGTTATAGTTCTTCTTGCTACCGCTTCCCTCGCTTAGCATCTTTGGATAAGGGCTATAAGGTATATCATTGCCGTCAAGATCTCCTCGCCCGATTCCTTGACCTGGTCCTCTTCCTCCATGGGATGGAGTCCACCGGCTTGGGGATTGGTTTGTTCTAAGAAAGCTTTGGATATGCGCTGGACCAGGCAGTCATGTGCTACCCTCTGAGAATCATAATCGGAGGTATGACAATCCCCAGTTTCGTGAATCCGAGGTGCTGACTTCACTGAAGTGATGAGCCTTGTTGCAGATGACCGTTGGCTTGCGTGGCTTCCCTCCTCCAGATCTTGGTCTTCGGGGCGGCTGGGAGAAGGTAGCCCGTATCGGGGACGCTCGCTTCCTGAAGGCCCAACGGCTAATTGTACGCTTTGCAACCAAAGGGCCGCTTTTCTCCTCAAAGCGGTGGCCGAGTATGGCTATGTTAGGGTTTCCAAGGGAAATGGGACTTATGTCTCTTCGATGTGTCTCGAGATCAGGATACTCCTCATCTCGAAGCTCAAAGTCACTTCTCCTAGTCAAAGTTCCACGACCGTTGCCTCCCCGCCCGTACCTTGTCGTCTGGTAAGCTCCTGACAGTGGCATGTGGTCTTTGCCTTTCTGTTCCCTTGTCCACGTGTCCGTCTTCTCCGATGTGCCTGTCCTTCCAGAGGCCATACCTGACCACCGTCCACGGCCACGTCCCCGTCCTCGACCACGCCGGGATCCTGCTCGTACCCATTTGAAGCCAATCTCTCCATCTTTACCAGTTTCCTCAACGGGATTGCCTTCTTGGTGCTCTGCTTTCTCTGAGCCCCTTTTCTCCACATCAATGTGCATATCCTGAGACTCTCCATTCTTACCAGATCCTTGCTGAGAAGATCCCATCTCGCCATCCACCACCTTGCAGGGGATTTTAGTGCATTTGTCTATGGTATGGCCAATCATTCCACAACAGAAACAGAAAGATGGTAACTTTTCATATAGGACTCCCACCAAAGTTTTATCTCCTTCGTCACCAACCCAAATCCCCCGTTCGAGTAGTTTTGATAGATCAATCTCCACACAGAGGCGGGCATACCGTGACCTTCCATTCTCCATTATAGGCTGATCCACCTTCAGAGTATGATCATCGATCTTCAATACTTGGCCCAGCATGCCACCAAGTTCCTCCAAATTATCTGCATCCCAGAACTCCATCGGCAGATGATGGAACTGAATCCACACTGCCGCCGTATCCAGCCGCTCAAACGCCGGCTGAAACTTCTCTCTCCATGGAATCAGCTGCAGGACCATGCCATTTACTGTCCAAGGTCCCTCCCACAGCACCTTGCTGGCCATTTCTTCCGAGTGGCATCGTATATAGTAGAACCCATTAGGTAGATCAGATACTGAGAAACTCCCAAATTCCTGCCACAATCTGGTAAGAGATTCACGAACCTGATCTAGTGGAATGGCCTTCCCCAGGAACTTGCCATAGATGGCAGTACTCATGCGTTCATGAACACGTTGATAGAACCTCTCACTAGGCTTAAAGCGACGATGTGGCAGCATCTTGAGTTTCTCAAAATTCTCCTTCGAGTTGATGACATTGTTGCCAAAGACACGATCCTTCACCTCTCCGGTTAGTACTCGAGCCCAAGACTTCCCCGGCCCAGCCGCTCCACCCCCACCCGCCATGGCAAGTGGGGGAGAAGTGTGGACGAAAGGAGGAGACAAGGTCACACAGGAAGCAGGAAGAAGTTCAGCCGCGAGAGAGCGTTAGAGTAGAAGCTCACCTTGCCATAGTTGGAGGAGTTGGTCTTGAGGATGTGCTCCACATTGGCGGGGTCAACAGTATAGACCTCGCTATGCAGAGGTGAGAGCAGCCTGAAGGTTTTATGCTTGTGAGCTTGGTCAGTGGAGAAGTCATGTAGCCTTCCAAAGTTCACGAGATGATGCAAGATGGTTCCTACCACTGGATGGTACTTTTCCTTCTTCTTTTTGTTCCATTGTGTTAATCTCCATGCTAAGAAGAACGAAACCAGAAGCAATAGCAATAAAATGAGAAATGGTAGATGAAAGATGGAACGAGTTTTGGCTTGGAATTCCATTATGAGATAAACGAACCCCAATCATTTAGTCATCTTTCTTTTTGGATAAATATCATGGAGTCATCTTGCTTTTTGATAAATATCATAATTGTCATCTTTCATCTGTAGCTTCAGTCCTTGTCATGACAACTCACAGATTTCCTTCTATCTTCTATCCAAAAAAAACACATAAGTCTCATTTTTTTTTTCCGCCAAAAAACCCTGCAGTTAAAAGGTTAACAAAAATTTATTAAACAGTGTTATAAAATTTTATAATAATAGGTCTACATCAGAGATCGGCCTTGAGCCCAAATAATGAATGAGCTAACTAATTATGTTGTTCGTGGATACATTGTTTTAGTGGATAAGACTAGGGTGGGAGTTAATCAAAAGTTAGAATCGTGGACAAATACTCTTGAAAATAGAGGGTTTAGGTTAAGTAGAAGTAAGACAGAATATATGTATTGTAATTTTAGTCTAAGAAGAAGAAATTGTTTACACTAAAAAATATATTAAAAAATAAAATAATTAAAAAAGGGGGAATATATAAAATATATATCTAAGCCTTGAACATACAAAATGTTTCAAAGGCCCATATGAAATATTTCATTTAAATGATAAAATATATATCCTGAAATTATTTATATATATATATATATATATATATATATATGATAGCCGGCCGCACTTGCGGCCGCCTCATATTCCTATCACTACTTATATGTATTAAAGATATATAAAAAATATATTTTATATTTTTTATAATGTATTTACATATATATTGATTTATTTAGATATGTATATATAATTTTTACATTATCTTATCCTCAGAATACATGTGTATATATACATATGATAGGGAGAAAAATGGTAAGACATGTGGAGCACATCAGAACTGTCCACGTGTCAACATCATAAGGACCCTCATCGAAACTGGGCCGACCCATGGTGGATTGGCTCGTGTCGTTTTAAACCAAACTCTTGTATCATATCGGATCGGCCAGAGAGTATATGGATAAGATCGTTCCGATGAGCTGCTAATACCACACATATCGGAAGTTGACTCCGATCTATCACACCAGAAACACTCCTCACCGCTTCCATTCAGAATACGTTCCAGCTCATCGGTGCACCTCCAGTTCCTGCAAGACCTTCTAGAAGGATTACAGCTGGCGTCCAGCTCAGCACTTAGCGGACCTCATCTGGAGAGTTGCTTAACAATTTAGCACGTGGTCTAATTCAATAAGACACGTGTCGAAACTCCAAGCTTCTTTTCCAGGCCACCGAAGCCTATAAAAGGCAATGACCATCGCTCATTCGAGGACAAGACATTAGAGACAGCGAAGCTCTACTTCTCTGGGAATTGATCCACCTTTTTCCATTTCCACTTGTAAAATGGCTTTCAAGGCCAAGATTAATGAGAATTCTCCTCTTTACTCCGTGGTTTTTCCTAATTAAGGGTTTTCCACATTAGATCTCCATCTCTATTTCTAGATTGATTGATTTCTCTTCCTCTTTCTTGTTGTTCAAATCCCTACAAATCAAACAAATTTAACGGTTGACTCGGAATTGGGGTTGATCTCGAGGCAGACCCATTTTCATAGTCAACAACATATAAATTTAAAAATTACATAAACAATATATAGATAAATCAATATGATGGGGTGGTTATAAACAAAGACACGTGGCACATAGATATCCGGGCATGTGTATGTCACATGCCAGCCCCTTACAAAGACAGGCTTACTTCCTTCTCTACGGTCAACTCCTCCATCTCTGGAATTCATTATAATTTCCGAGGTCCTCATGGAGGAGCTTCGAAACTTACATGAAGGCGAAGCCACCTTCAAATCCTCTTCTTCCAGTGAGCTTCACACAAAGATATCTCGAGATCTTCTAGAAGCTCAATGCCATGTAAAAGCTAGGATAGCTTGGAGAACGCCCGGGGTCTAGAAACTTCTAGAACCGTCGAAATGGATTTGTGAGTTGGTATTGGCACCCACGCGCTAGAATTCAGCTTCTTCTCCGAGCATCACCCCCGCCTCCAGCCCTATAAATACCCCCCGCCCCTCCCAGAGAGAGGACCGATTCCTCGATCCGTGAAGCCCTGTCTCTCTGACGACTGGAGCTTCATTCCATCTCCTCCTTCTTCTCTTCTTGAATTTTCTCTCTTTCAAGCTCATCAACGGAGCTTCATCTTGTAATCATGGTGGAAGATCTAGTGAATTTCATCTCCCATGGAGATGACCGTGGTTTTTTCCCCATTTTTGGGGTTTTCCACGTTATTTGCTGAGTCTCCTTTACTTTCTGAGTTTTTCTCTTTGATCTCTTGATTTCCTCCTTTCCATTTCAATATAAATTCAAAGTGTCAGTCGAAATTGGGGTTTGATCCAATTTTCGCACCAACACAATATATATGTAAATATATTATAAAAAATATAAATATATTTTTTTATATATTTTTAATACATAGCCTCATTATATATATATATATATATATATATATATATATATATATATATATATATATATATATATCGACCATATCCCAAGATAGCTCGAGAACACATATCTCGAGGCAATCTCGAATTTCAAGATAGCTCGAAAAAACATATCTCGAGGCAATCTCAAAATTCCAAGATAGCCCAAGAACACACATCTCGAGATGATCTCAAGATAACTCGAGAACACATATCTCGAGGCGATCTTAAATTCTAAGATGACCCGAAAATACATATCTCGAGGCAATTCCAAAATTCCAAGATGCCCGAGAACAAATCTCGAGGTGATATGGGAAAATACAAATCCCGAGATACCCAAATGCAAATCCCGAGGCAAATTTTATTTCAAAATTTAATATAAAAAATTAATTAAAATTTTAAAGTTTAATTAAATTTTAAAATTGGATTGATCGTATCCTCTTATGATCTTATCCATTGAGAGGTTACGATGGTTGTGATCTCTCGGGGGTTTCTCTTCGTGGGGATAAGAATGAGAAAGTTTTAAAAAACGTGAAGGAAGAGACAAGACGAAAGGAGATACTTTTGGTCAAATACCCTATTTAGTCCCTCTATTATTACGATTTGTCCATTTGGGTCCCTCTAATATAAAACATGCCTTTTTGGTCCCTTTAATTTTACGTTTGTGTCTTTTAAATCCTTTCACAAGCCTTTTTGGTCCCTTTATTTATGTTTTTCAGGCCTTTTTGGTCCCTATAAACTTCGAAGGGAGGGATTTAAAAGACACAAACGTAAAATTAAAGGGATCAAAAAGGCATGTTTTATATTATAGGGATCCAAAGGGACAAATCGTAATAATAGAGGGACTAAATAGAGTATTTGACCGATACTTTTTGGTCTGGAGAAAAGGAGACTTTTGTCGAGAGATAAGCTTTTGTCTAGAGAGAATTTTTTTTTGTCTTTTTGGAGGAAACTCGCAACCATCCACCGAGGAAGGAAGGCAAGAAGAAGGTGATAATTCTATAGACATTATTATTTAATAGATACATATGTAATAAAAGCCTCAAAATCCCACCCCTTTCGATCTGAGGGAGAGTGAGGATGGGGAGCCATAAGTAGAAAAATAATATATACAAAAAAAAAGAGTGATCTATATATGACATATTATATTGTTTATACCAAAAAAAATGATGATATAAAAAAAAGGGGAGCCTTGAAAATATAATATATCTCAGGGGGCAATATGAAATATTATGATGAAATATTTCAAATGAAATACATATTTCAAAATATATGGTCTGATCTCGAGGCGAACCCGAATACAAATCCCGAGGCGGACCAAGAAATACATATCTCAAGGCAGGTCGAGGGTATAAAATTTAAGATTGTCCGAGAACAAATCTCGAGGCAATTTTAAATTTAAGGTGGCCCGGGAACACATATCCCGAGGCAACCTCAATGCCCCGAGAACACATATCTCGAGTCATGCCTAAGATCATATGCCAAGGCGATGCTAATCCCGAGGCATCCTCCCCAAAACACATATCCCAAGGTGGGCCAAAGGCACATATTTCAAAGATAGCCTGAGAACACATATCTCAAGGCAAACATCAAATCTCAAATTGCCTCTGAGAACATATCCCGAGGCAAATCTCAAATCTCAAATAGCCCAGAGAACATATCTCGAGGTGAATTCAAATTCCAAAATTGCCCCTGAGAATATATCTCAAGAAGAACTCAAATCTCAAAATCGCCCTTAAGAACACATATCTCGAGGCAATCTCAAATCTTGAATTGCCCCTCAGAGCACATATCTCGAGGCAATCTCAAATCTCAAGATAGCCCGAACACATATCCCTAGGCGATCCTAAATAGCCCGAGAACATATCTCGAGGCAATAAGATAACACTAATCCCAAGATGCCCAAATACAAATCCCAAGGCATCATGAGGCATAAGGGGTAGGAATACCAATCCCGAGGCAGATCTTTAAAAAAAAATGATAAAATCAAAATTTAAATAAATGAATTTTGGATTTGACATTATCAGCTCATGACTGAGGATAACATCAAATTTAAAACAAAAAATAATCCGGTGGCCTCAATCCCGACCATTGCGAACCGTAAAGATTATTATTTTTGGTCTATAAAAAGAAGGCTCAATGAAAAAAAGAAAAAGGGGGGGAGGAGGAATGAAGTAAAGCTATGAGAAAGAAAAAAAAAAAAAGTGGCTCTGTTCGCCATTCCCCCTCCACTGCTCGCCACACTTGGAGCTCCGCCCAAGCACCTCTCCTTTTGTGCTCCTGTTCCCCGCCGTCTGCTGTGAAGCCGCCAGCCCGCCGGCGCTTCGGCCCGGCTTGCTCCGCCCCTCTGGACCTCCCAAGTCACGTCCCGAAGCCCGGCCGCCATGACACACGGATCTGCCATCGGCAGCTTTATCACCGGAGCCGCCAGTGTGATCGCCAGCGACCATGGAAGCCTGAAGCCTGCCAAAGCCGCCCCTGCGAGGGAATCGCCCTCGCGCGCCCGGCAAAGCGCCTCCACCCTCCCTCCACCGCTGAAGCTCGATGCCGCCGGCCCCGATCTCCGCCACCAACACTCTTCCCGCCTGCGCCACAGCCCGTTGCTCCCTCTGCGCCGGAGAAGTCCGACCGCTGCCGCCTGCTCTCGCCGGAGTCGACAGCAGCCCTGCCAAGCCCGATCTCCTCCACCAGCTACCGCCGGGTCTCTGATCTTCACCCGCACGTCGCCTCCCTGCAGCAGCACCGCGCCTCCCTGCATCAGCAAACACCTCTCTCTGAAGTCCCTCTGCGTGCGTCTGCAGCAACCCCGACGGCACCGCTTTGCTGCTCGTCGCCAGACGCGAATGAGATGATCGCCATCAGCAACTTTTCGATGATCGCCGTCAGCAAGCAACGATCGCCATCAGCAATGCTCGATGATCGCCATCAACAGTCCCCCGACGATCGCCGCTTGGATGCTATTGGATGCTGTTGTTGAAAAAGGTTGATGCAAGTCTTGGATGCTGTTGAATTTGCCATGGAGTCGCCGTCGTTGTTTGACGTTTTGCTGCCGCTGCAGACGCTATTGATGAGCTACTGCAGGTGCTGACGATGATTGATGCTGCTGTCAAGCTACTGTTGCTGCAATATTGAGATCAGAAATCTGCTGCAGCTCATGTGCTGCCACGAAGGAGGCTGTTGCCAGGCTGTTGCTGCTGCAAAATCGAAACCAAGCTGCCGCTGTTGCTGAAAAAGAAGAAGAAGAGAAGAAAGTTAGATGCCGCAAAAGAATGCTGGAGCTGCCGTGAAGATTGCCGCCGTTGTGACGATGATGCTGCTGCATTGTTTGATGCCAATGCGTTGTTTGATGTCCATGTGCTATTGTCCAGGCTGCCATCTTGAGCGAGTGAAATAAGGAAGCTCAGGATTTGCTGCTGAATGATATCATCTTTGCTGAAGATGGCATGTTTGAAGCTAATAAAAGATTAAAGATGGTGCTGCAGCTCTAATGTCGAGGATGAAGAGGAGATCATCGGTACATTAGTTCATGGTGGCGAACCCTTGCAATGAAGACACATAAAGAAAAGCATGAAGAACAAGAGCAATAAACCAGAAAGGAGCAAATTTGGATCCCTTTCACTCAAAAGTTATTTTGGTTCTGAGTTTGTGAATGTGTCATGGTCTGAACAAGCAATGAAAAGATGAAGATAAAAGGGGCTGCTGCAGTTCAATGAAAGATAGGCAACACAAAAAGGATGATTTCCAATATTCAGTTGAAGGAAAATATTCTAGAATGTTTAGCTATGTGAGGTGCCATCTAAATGCTTAATGAAATGTGTTGAAGGCATTCTTATTTGGCAAATTATTGTTGTAAAAGCTGAGAACCATTTCGGAAAGCAATAAGGGCGCCTCTAAATTCTTCTAGATGACATTGTGATAGCCAAGCAATGGTGAGATCCTCAAACGGTTGCACTAACAATTGCTGCCAATGGTGCAATCTTTGATTGTGAGTGCAATGAGAATGTGTAAGATTTGGGGCTTTGGTGTCAACCTTTTATTCCCAACTTCAATGATTACCACAAATGTTATGAAACTCATGTTACTATTGTTCCAAGTAAAGCATTTCAATTTTTATTGGAAGTGATGAAGATGATATTGCTGTTATTGTCATGGTGGATGAAGCTGTTAAAAATCATCAAGATCATGTCATGTGAAAGGGCGGATGTGAATTTCCTTTTAAAAAAAAAGGGTGATGAGCTTGTAGTTTGAATGTTGCTGCTATTAAAGCTGTTATGAATGATTTCAAAATTATATAAAAATATGAGAGGATGCAGCTTTGTTCTTGCATGCATAGTGCCAATGTTCAGATGATGTCTAAGATATTGAACATGACGGTGAATTGCTTGCCAAAACCGACACCATAGAAGTATAAAATATGGAGGGTTTGGACCTGGGTGCTCTAATCAAGAGAAGCAAGCTGCCAATATTTTGAGATTACTTCATGAGTATGTGGAAGGGAGTGGAGCTATTTGAATTTGATCCGCCATCTCACCCCCAGGCCCCGAGCTATATGTATCACTGGTTCCAAAGGATTTGATGATGAGAAGTGTTGGGTCATTGCTTGATGTCTTTGAAGAATCAGACTATGCTCATTAGTTAATTTGTAAATCAGGAGTCTGCACCCATCAGCCCCAATGATCATGAAGTTATGGAATACCAACTGTCTGCTGCAGCTTCATGAAGAAGAGGGAATTGCAAGCCCTTTTGTCGGTGCGATGGATGAGTATGTTGGTACAGCCTCTTACACGACTAAGAATCTCAATCATTTGGAAGGGGTTTCTTCTGTTCAAATGGATGGAGATACTCTCCTTTGGGATATAGCTACTAGGAGGACAGTTTGTCAATTCAATGGCCACGAAGGTCCTGTACGGGGCTTAACAATATCTACTAATGACATGGTTCTTGTATCTTGTGCAATATCAAGCCTTGGAAAGTGCTTTGGAAAGTGCCAGGTTCTTTAAAGTTCAGTGATACAGTTGAAGACGCTGAATCCTTGGTGAACTATGTTTGGAACGGCTTATGATTTACATATGTCTTCCTTAGCTTGGAGAGTCATTATGAAGACTAAAACTATTGCTTTATCCACAAAAGGCCTGCAGTAATTTCATTGGATATATGAGAATGAATGATTGTAAATTTTGTCCAAAAGGGCATTACAAATATATGTCGAATGTTTAATTATGTAAGATGCATATAACCTGTTCGTTGAGATGCTTGAAAGAACCCTTTCTAGTATCAACAAGTAGAATGTTGTTTTTGCTGCTGTGTTGAAGTTGAGTAGTTCCTCACTCTTGAAAATTTTATGGGTTCTGAAGCAAAACTCTTATTTTAGTGGCAAGAGAAGTTCAATGTAAAATTACTGCAGTGAGAAATATTCTGCCCATAGACATGTTAAAATATATCTCATTGCTACTCCTGCTACGAAGAAGAAGCTGCTGATGAGGTGGAGTACATTTGGGAGTTTAAAGTAAATGGAGTACTAAATATGATGAAGCTGCTGAAAATGCTGAAAACTGCTACAGAGATGGCTACTGAAAAATACTGAAAATTGCTGTGGAAAATTGCTAAAAAATGCTGCAGATTGCTGCAGAAATGGTTGTTATAAAAACCCATTTTCAAACCTTGATAACTCCTGCCCGAAAATTCCGATTGAGGTGAGATCTGCGGCGTTGGAAATTAGATATCTGGATCTTCTCCAGTCATGTATAGTACAGTTCCTTTAGGTGGCCCAATTGGTGCATATTTCAATAAATAAAAGGGTCGATTCCAGCAATTCTGCCACTAGCAAATTCTGCCAATCTGATCACCCATTTTCAAAAATTGATAACTCCTTCCAGAAAACTCCAATGGAGGTGAAATCTATGGCACTGGAAACTAGATATCCAGATCTTCAATAGTCATATACAGTACAAACCCTTCTAGCAAACCGGTCAGTACATATTTTGGTGGAGAAAAAGGGTAGTCCCTGCAGCCTGGCCAGCTTGACTACCCTGCACTCAAAAATTGATAACTTTTGCTAGAAAGCTCCGATCGAGACGAAATTCGCGGCATCGGAAAATAGACTTCCAGAACTTTCCAACCATGTATGATAAGACTCCTATCGGCAGCCCAGTTGGGAGCAGTTCTTAATGGAACTGAAGACTAATTGGCGGCCCAGTCGATACGGGCTCTAGTTACAAAGCCTTCTAAAATCTCAAGTCAATGATATGATAGCGCAAGGCGACCGGCGGATTGTTCCAAATGGCGGGACACAGATTCCGAGGCGGAGGGCGGTGTCATAAATAAATAAATAAATATATGCTGATATGTAACGAATCATATTATATTGCAATAAAATAAATTATTCTTTCTCATTCTCTCTACTTGTGCTTTTGCCCTTAATCGGAGGTTCCCACGACATTGTCTGGGGTAATTAATAATAGGGGCTTGCCTCTATTAGGAATAAAAGAACCCACAATAAATAAAATATGATATTTGTGTTTCGATATATCGTCTGGTGTCACACGATGTCAGGCGCGTATTTTCGATCCCACATATATATATAAAATAAAAAAAATTATGGTTCATGTCTTCTTGCGTTTCCACACCGCCACTGAGGCCCCTTCTCCGTCTCTCCGCTGAGCCACCGAGGCTCTTTCCCCTTCTCTGCGCGTCTACGCCATCAAGCTGCCTCTACGCTCTCGAGAGTTCGGAGAACCTGAGTACCGCCTACCGCCGTCGTGTCCCCGGGGGAAAAAAAAAAAGAATTGCTGAAGCCCCCTGCTCTGTCAAGCCGCCATTGGATCCTCCTGCTCCGTCAAGCTGTCATTGAAGCCCCAAGCCGCCACCGGAGGGAAGCCAGATCTCCCGCCGCTAACAGGATTCCCCAAGCCGCCACCGGAGGGCAGCCAGATCCGCCGTCGCGTCCCGAAATAAGAAAGGAAGAAAAGTCATCAAATCCCGGTCGGGCATTGCCTAGACACCGTGTCCCCAGAGAAGAAAAGAAGACTGCCGGAGTCCCCTGCTGACGATCACCACCGCTTCCTTGATCATGGTCGGTCGTCTCTGTACCCTTGCCTCCTATCGCCGATTCTCCGATCGAAGAGGGCGTTTCCCAGCCGCCGCCGGAGGGAAGCTCACAGCCGCTGCCCCCGATCATGTCTGGTCTACCTCAGAAGCCTCAGGTGCTGTTGCCACTCCCACTGCCAACATGATGCCCCAATCCGTCGCTGGAACCAAATCTCCTTGCCCCAGCCGCCGACCAATCACTGATGGGCTACTCAAAATCATCCCAATCGCCGATATCCAAGGTCATTCCCATAGTTGATGAGGCGCATGAGATCATCTTGATCACCAACAAGACGTCCAGGATCGACTCCATCACCTGCATCTTCAGTCCATGCCCCATGATTCTTGAAAGAAAGCCTTAAGCTCCAGCTGCCATAGCCACGTCCATTAGCAGCACTGCCAACCCGGATATGAGCCAGGATGGGCATGCAGTGTTGCTGCAAACCAGAGAATTAATCTCAAGGACACCCAGCAAATGCCCGTCGTTTCTCAACGATAGATTATGAGGGGAAGTTGATCAACTTTCCGAGCTGTTGAGATAAAGCACCAAGAAGTATGGATCCAGGATACAGTTGGATGAGTTGGGAGCTCATTTGAAGAATTTAACTGAAGAGAAGTTGCTCTGAAATCAAAGTTGGAGAATGTGAAGGATGAGATTTTCTGACAAGGAGAAACAAGGACCAAAGGAACTTATACCAGAAATATAGGTTGCAGAACTTTTCAAAGAAGATATTTTTTTTTTTTTTTTTTGCAAGGATAAAGGAAAATAAATCTGTGAAGAAGAGCTGCTATTTTATCAAATAGTTGTTGTTGTTATGGAGATGAAGCAATAGAACCTGAGGATCTCATGATGCAATCCCCTGACGCCTTGAAGTTTTGAGCCTCATAGCTGCGATGACTCACGTGAAAGATGCCTTTCTTGTTTTCTTGTTGCTGCCTTGCTGGTTCTTCAGAGGATGCTGAGAAAGTGATAGCTTTTTATTACTGAAATCAATGAAAAGTTGAAGCTAACAGAAATGTTGAACTTCACTGTCTGTTGCTCGATCAAAAGTGCATGTTGAAGGGAAGCTACCTCCAAAGATGCTTGTACTTTTGATCTTGATGTTGCAGCTCTTGGTAAAAGCATCTCAAGCTAAGATGTAACGCCCCAGAATTTTTATGATTAAATAAATTATTTTCTGGAGAAAATCACTGAGATTAATTAACACCTAAAAGAGATTAATTACTTTAACAACTCAATCAAGGAAAATCAGAAATTTAACCGATTAAAAGTTCAGCCTTGCGACTATTGGGCCCAGAGCGGGCCATGTAGGGTAGGGTCACTTTCGCGTAAGTAGTTGGATGTTGGACTGAAGAGACAGAGATCCCGGATTATCGAATAGAAGAATTAGTAAATGATAGTTAATTTCAACTATCTAGTCGGAGAAACGGGACAAAATGTAAGTCCCGATAAAGCACGACTGGCATAGTCAAAAGTCGGAAGATCGGGATCTCTGTCAGGTGTGTGAGGGCACCCCGTGAAGTTATAGTAGGACCCATGATGTAAAATCCGGGGTTTTTTAGAGAATAAATTTTTTCTCTCTAGTTGTGCAAGAAGTTTCTTTTAAATTGAATAAATGGATTTTAATTATTTTGGTGAAATAATTTGTTTATTTAAATTGTAAAGGCCTCAATTGGTATTAGAATGGTTGCCAAGGGCACTTTGGTAAATAGAGATTGATTGAGAAACTAAATAGGGATGAATGAAATTGGAAGAATTTCATGTTAATTGACTGGTGATTAGATTAAATCAATTAAAGGAAAGGGAAGGAATTAATTTAATTGATGAATAGATGATTAATTAATTAAAATTCCTAATTTGGAATAATTGAGTCTACCAGGGACTTTTTTTCGTAATAAAAGAAATTACGAGGACTTGAGGGGAATTGTGTCCTCTCACGGGTCAAGGACCTTCATGTAAGATCAGAAAAGTTGAGGGACTAGTATATATTTCTTCAAAGAGGCCATGCAAGAGAAAAGATGGATGGACAAGATTAAGTCATCAGGATGATTGATTTAAGTTCGAGGCATGAGATTTAATCTCAGCCTCTCATCTGAACTAATGAGCCAGGCTTGATCGTGACCACTCATCCAAGGATGTGTCTTAAGTTCTAAGCACAAGAAGAAATCTTGGACCTCCATCGCCACAAAATCTCAGCTCTCCATCTGATAAGTTGATAGATTTGAGGATTTAAGATTTGATCTTCACCGTTGAACCGAAATGGAGCGATCTCAGCCGCTAGACTAAAGGGAAGCATGATCCTGAGGCATTGTTTCTCCTCCATCGCGACCGGCGCGCACGCCACCGCGAGAGGGAACCCTAGCCCCGCCATACTTGGAAGGTTGCCGGTTTGGAATGATTGAAAGAAATCATGCATGCGTATCCCAATCAAGGGGATCGCCATCATCCCCACGCGTAACCTCGGCTCTCTATAAAGGGCCACGAGGTGGAGGCCGGAGAGCACACCTCTCCTCGTTCTCTATCTTCTTCCTCTCGGCGATATCTGACAACTGAGTGCGGGTCAGCCTGAGGAACGGAGTTGTCAGCGGTTGGAGTACGCGAAAGAGCTGCCAGAGATCTACGTGGATAAACGTGACATCGTCGGGGAAGTGCAGGCCCGCTGTATCTCATCTCGCCGGAGCTGTGCGGAGGTGTTTCCGGTCACCAAGCTTGAAGGTAAGTCGCGTCTCCCTTCTGTCTTTCCAGCGTTCATCATGCGTGCATTAGATAGAGAGGAAGAGGGAGGGGGAGGGGAGCCACCTCCGGCCGGGAGTCAGTCATGGACAGGCGCAGCCACCGCAGGCTTGCAAAGTTCCTCAGACGGCGGAGAGGTGCTCGCGGACGGTGGGAGCTTGGCAGCGGAGAGGCCCTGCTCGGGCACAGGATGGCCGGAGGGCTGTCACACCTGACCGAAATGCCACCAGTCACCGGTGAGGTTTCCTGTCCAGACGAAGGGAGAGAGAGGCGGGATAGAAGGGAAGACAGAGAGAATAAGAGAGGGGAGAGATTAGAGGTTAATTAAATATTAATCATTTTAATTAACTGTGAGATTAATTAAGCTTGGTTAATAGTTGCTAATCCACCAGATAAATAAATATAACTTGACGAATTAATTGGAGTTATTTAAATTGACTACTTTGAATTAATAAAAGGGGGTCAAATGGTTAGGGATAGCCCGTTAAGGTTGATTGATTCAAACAAATGGATTTGACCAGAGTTAATTTCATAGTTGGGTCAGGTCCGGTGGGGATAGATGGATCAGAGATTGATTAAATCAAAGTAACTAGGTAAATTGAAGATTAATTAAATCTAAGATAGTTAGAGATTTGGGTACAACCGGAATTGGGCTTGGGCCCAATTGGTTGATGTGGGTTGGATTATGATTGATAGGGTTCAATCAATTAGTAGTAAATCAAGTCTTAGCCAATGTTTGGAATGGTAAAAAATCGGGTCTGGATCCATTTATAAAATCAAATTGGAGACCAGGCTCAATGGTTGATGGGCCTGAGACCAATCAGGATGGGTTTGGTCACATTTAAAACTAGTTGGGCTCAATCAGGATGATGTATTAAACCAAATCAAATGTAGCTCAACCAAGCAATGGACTAGATTTAGCAAAGCTATAAAAAGGAAATAAAGAGGTTAGAGTGGTGGAGAGGAGATTTGAACCAAAGACCCCCCACCTAACATAGATGGGCCTTAACCACTAAGCCGATATAACATATTTATGGAAATGAATAAGGATAGACATTTTGAGGAAAAATGACAGGGGAACACAAGGGGAGGCTCGCAAGTAGGACTTGGGCCGATAGAGCATGCATTGTAGATATAATGCTCTTAGACATGTATATTTATAGAAATTGTCTTTATCAGATATTGACGTGGATGCGTCGGGAGATCCCGTGGAGTACGAGACTCTGCTATTTTAGGTAAGTACACTTGCCTTGTTCCACTCTTCGGAGTTTTCTTGTTATGTCTTTATTGTGACATTCTGCTTGATGTTCATTCATGCTTCTATGATTTGTTGAAATCTTTATTTGGCATGTTTGATTATTTCGGGATGTTGGGATCCCTACTTGTTTGTTCTTCGGCCCGGATTCAGTGGAGCAGGTGAGCTCCTTTGCGGACGTTCAGGGACGGGACACCCTGATGTTCCGGCATTGCCATGCCAGAGGGATCGATACTCTGGTTGTCCTGCCCGTCAGTGGGGATGATTCGCTGGCCGTGTCGACACGTAGAGAGGTGGCGCTACCGACATACGACCCGAGGGCCGTAGCGACCGGATGGTCGTGTTTCTCAGCAGGTTCGCTGATGGTACTGACCGGGGGAGACATTTGTGGGGCTTCCATTGGAACTCTTATCAGAGCCCCAGGGCTTCTGTAGCTAGGAGTCATTACCTTGCTTGTTTCTTTATGGTAGACTCCTAGGGATTGTTTTGAGGGGCGTGCCCCGAGTTTGACTCTTGATATCCTTATTTGTTGATATCATATTTTCTTGAACCCAACAGGGGTACTTACTGGGCTTTCCATTCGAAAGCTCATGTACTTGTTTCTTCCTATTTACAGATCCTGAGGCATAGGACTCTAGCACGCAGGAGCCGATCGTCGGGAGGATTTGCAGAGGTCCGAGGACCTTATTTACCTTTTTATGTTGTGTGAGACATTTTATTTGTAGGACCCTTATAGGGCCTAGTATTTGTAGGGTATATGAACCCTTTTATTATTTTCCGTTGAACTCTGTTATTTTTGAATAATTAAGTTATTTTATTGCATTATCTGCTTTACTCACTTAGGCCTTGTATCTGAGTGGGGCCCGTCCCTACTCAGCTACGGCCGGTCTGTGAACCTGCCCGAGGTCCCGGGATCGGGTCGGGCGTTACACGTAATTTACTGAAAAGATATAAAGAAGAATTAATTTAAATAACGATAAAAAATAATAATAAATTAATTGTCTAGAACCGCAAAATGTGGATCTGGTCGGGGAAAGTATTAGCTCCTGTGCTCGTACAGTCAAAAGGGATTTAATAATGTTTTTAATTTAAATCATTTTCTTTCATAAGTTACTTTACACTTTATAAAAGAGAAGAAAGAGAGAGGGAGAGAAAAACCCTCATCCCCTCTCACGATTCCTCTTCTTCTTCTCTCGCTCACGACCGCGCCCCCCTCGATCCCCGGTGAACCGCCGCTGCCTAGTAGAGCCCCGCGCGAGCAGCTAGCCTCGAGCACCACCAGGTCGCCGCCTGAGCAAAGCCCCGCGCCGCCCTTGCTCGTGCTCACAGCCAGCTCCGCCTCCTTTTCTGTCTGATGCCGCCGCAGCCCGGCACTCCTCCGCCCGCAGCCGTCCGTGAGCCTCGGCGACGCCCAGCCGCGCGCTAGCGCCGCCCCCTGCCACCAGTGCAAGCACCAGCACTGCTGCCCCTTCTCCACGCACATGCAGGCCTAGATCTGGCCTGATTTTGGTGAGTTGGGTAGGGATTAACAAGAAGGAAATAATTTGGAGGGATTTGGGCTAATTAACTGAAGATGAAAATGTGTATGCTTGTAGTACTAATTGTGGATGAGATATGTCATGTAGGAATGAAATCCATAAGTATGGTGTGGGTGTTTGTACAAATTTCGGAGCCCTAAAAACAAAGGGGACTCTGCTGAAATTTTGTTAAAAATACTTGATTTATATTACATGAGTTAGTATGGTAGTTGATCATGTTTAGAGAGCATAGTAGAAGATGTTGATAGTTTAGATAATTAGAACTAGATTCTCTAAATTAGGGGCAAATTCGTATTATGATCCTTTAGAATACGAAGTCATGGTAAGAGAAAGCATGCTCTAGTCAAATGGTGAAATTATTGTGCTCTAATGAGTTAGTTTTGAGAATGCTTTAAGAATACGACTTCCGTATTCCTAAAAAGTCCGTATTTTTATTTTAAGGACAAGAAAAGGGCAAAGGCAAGGCCGCTTCTGTTGAAGGACCTAGCCAGCCTTAGGGACTACACAGACTAAGGTGAGGGAACACAACTGTAAATTTATCGTATTTCTCTCATATTTTATCGTATTGATTTCCTGGAGAATTCATGTTATGGAAATACTACTTTACATGAAATGCTTCAAGCTTTCAAATATGATTTGTGATTTATTTCAAAGATTGAAATTATGTTATGAAAAACATGTGAAAACGTATACACATTTTAAAAATTGCAATGATAGACATATTAGTGCATTGCACCATACTCGCATACATGCCTGCGCCAGACGTGACTCTACGATAGAGCCAGAGAGTACAATACTAGGTAGGGAAGAGGTGGTTTTATATAATTCTGTTTTTACTTGTCCAACTATCTGTTTTTCAAACCCTCCTGATTTCAAGAAAACAAAACCCCCTTCCCGTACCCGTCAGGTACTTAGTATACGTATATACTCTTATAGCTCACGGTCGATGAGTTGATCCGACCGGAGAGATATTGAGTGTTGGTTTATTCCACTCTGGTGCCGCTGTATGAAAGTAGAGGTGTAGATGACACTAATATGATAAATGACGAGGATTTAATTCCATAGCTTGTCACCTCCACGGTTGTTGATACGGTCCAACCGGGAAGGCTACTGGCTTGATACGGTCAGCCAGGACATATGTGGAATTTATCTCCCACAGACGAGAATTTGTTTTCCATAGCTTGTCACCTCCACGGTTGTTGATACGGTCCAACCGGGAAGGCTACCAGCATGATACGGTCAGCTAGGACATATGTGGAATTCATTTCCCGTTCTGATGATGAAAGATTAAAGAAATGCTTAATAGCATATCATATGATTTAATTGAATATTGCCATGATTCATATTATGATCAGCATGCTGTTTTTCATGTTTTAAATATCATTCAGTCTTTGTATTTCACTTTTCGATATTTTACTATCTACAATTGAAGGCAAACAGATATATTAAACCTGACAGTAGTGTTAGTACCTCACTGAGCTCCTGTAGCTCACCCTGTTGTTGGATGATCTTTTGCAGGTAGTAAGCAGGGTCAAGGCTCTGCTTAGAATGGGAGATAGGGTCTGGATTTCCCTTAGTTGGCTCTGACCACCTGACCCGCGTCGTCTATTTTATTTCATGTTGTATCATTTGAGGAGTATGTTAACTCCTATCTAAACTTGTGTGTATTTTAAGACATTATGGTTTGTATTAGTATTGTATTTGACTTTATGTTTCCCTAATATTAGCGTTGATTATGATTAAATGTTTAGTTTACATAGCCTTAGGCCGGGGTTCAGTCCCTGACCTGGCTGGTGTGACACCTGGGTCCGGAAAAGGATAAGGGTGTTACATAAGAGGTTTGTGTATGATGAAGTAGAGAAGGCGTTGAAAGTCATGGCAAGCTCCATAACCTGCCTGTTATTGATAAAGAAGTTCCAACCTTATGAAAGCCAAAGCTGTTGTTTCTGTCTCCAAATGTGTGTCATTGAGACAATGAAGAAATTCAGAATTGCAGTGCTCCTCTAGGTTGTTGCTGAACTCCGGAATGATAAACTGCCTGAAACCCGTTCTCAGTGGATACAACAACTATGCCTTCAATTGTACCATCTGCAGCTAGTCAAGTTACTCAGCTCTACAATTGCATTTTAGCAAGCTGAGGCTATGAAGAAAAATGAGATGACAAAGGAGAAAAAGGTTGTTTGTACGGTGATATTCAGAACTTGTGGAAATTATGATGTAGTGCCAACAAAGCTGCAAAGAGTGGCAACCTTCATCTGTCAAATTGAGATGTTAAGGTAGAAGATCATGAAACTGAGAAAAAAAAAGGGTGTTGCTGCTATAAAAGAGAGACTTTCGCTGTTGTGGAGACTGCAAAAATTAGAAACCTGCTGCAAAGAAAATATAAGAAGAAGTAAGGAAAAGAAGAGACAAGTCTGCTTGCTTTTTCCCTAACGAAACCCCCTGCGAAATAAAAAAGTTGTTGAAGAATTCTAAGAGAAAGAAATTTGATGGCATGTAGCTTGTGTTATAGTTCACGCTCACACAACAAGCCAGGTCGAGTTCTACAACTATCAGTTCCAAAGCATATGCAAACATTAACTACCTTGTCATTGTGTCAAAGATTCGGAGAGCTCATGTATATCTTCTTAATGTTCTTCCCTTCGAGCATTGATGAATTTGAAATTATTATAGCCACATGATTGTAAATTTCAATGAGGAGTTGTTCTAAAGGTTATGCAGAGTGGTTATTTGTGTAGAGTGCATATAACTTGCTCCATAAAATGCCTCAAAGACTTTTGGCAGCTTTCCTTTACAATATTGCTTAGCAAGCTCCACAGAATTGCTGGGTGTATTGGCTTGCTTGAAATGTTAATATGACTTTTATTCTCTAGCCACAGAAGAATAAAGTGAATATAAAATTATAATTTTGGGAAGAGCCCTACAGGAATGATATGAAGAATGTGATGTTTTATTTATAAGAAAACTATTGAGAATTGTGCAGCAAACCAAGCAAAGAAAATAAGAAGAAAAACAAGAAAACAAGAGAACTAACGTGGTTCGGCAATATGCCTACGTCCACGGGAGAGAACGGAGGAATTTCACTGTATAAAAATTAAGGTTACATCATAGGTATTTATACTAAAACCCTAATGTACGGAAATTACAAAATTGCCCTTTTCCGTACCGTACCGTACTGCAGGGGCGTTGCCCCCGCACCCCCAACTCTATTCGGCGTTTGCCACTGTGTTCGCAGCAAATATGAGCCATACTTTAACAAAAACATTACTGAGACATGATCACCTGCTGGGGAAACATTTGCACAATAAAAAAGGGGGTATGAAGTTATTTTGGGGGACTTGTCATCCTTCAAAAATGATGACAATAATATATATTTTGAAGTTTATAGGAGTCCCGCCATTCCTTCTCAAGGAGCAGATGACTCAAGAAAGAATTCATGGAGATAATGATAAACGGCATTATAAGATAATTTGTTTAATAAAAAAGGAGGAAGAGAGTTGGGGCCCACTTTCTCTTTTAAAAAAAGAATGGATAAAAGAGGGGTTGACTTAATTAAATCATAAAAAAGTGGAAATCAGTGAAGTTTAGATAAGCAATTTGAAGAAAAAAAAATAGTAATAAATAAAAAGGAAGTAAGAAGAAGGCAAACGGAGGGATTAATGTCATTAATGCTAATGGTATAGTGATACAAGTAAAGTCTGATGAACTCTCAAAATTGAAGATTTATTGGAGAGGGAAAACTAGTTTCATGTCAAAGGGGCAAATGGATCAAAGATGTTCATGGAGATAGTGGCATGTGACTCCTTGAGATTAACTAAGGCGTCAATATATGATCTTAAAATAATACGCATCTTAAGGCGACCTCGATGTGATGGTGGAATGCGCATCTCGATGCAAGTAGTGAAATATAAATCCTGAAGCTGTAGGAAGCTGATATTAAATATGAACCCTAAAATGGTGTAAACCTCAAGGCAGCAATGAAGCATGCATTTGAAGCAACCAATAAAACACAAATTCCAAAGCAACGAAGCACATATCTTGAGGCAGCAATATAGCGGCGCAAATTTGAAGGCGGTGGCTAGGCATATATACAAGGCGGCGTCATATATCTATATATAAAAAAAATACTATATATATACACATATATATATGGTGATATATGTAATAAAATGATAATTTGCAAATAAATGAATTGTCAAATTATATTGATTTCTCTTGTTACTTTTGCCCTTAATCGGATGTTCCCAAGACTCTATCGGGAGTAATTAATAATAGAGACTTACCTCTATTAGGAATGGAAGAACCCGCAAAATCAAAACAAATATGATATTTATGATTCGATGTGTTGCCTGGTGTCTTTTCACAGACACGATGCCAGACAGGTATTTTCCATCCCACAGAGATGAAGGGGAAGTGAAACTAGGGGTGGTGGCAGTGCCAAAGTATAACTATTTTAGGTATCTAGATTTCATTTTCCAGGATGATGGTATGATAGATGAAGATGTAACCCATAGCATTAAAATAGGATGGTTGAAATGGAGAAGTGTCACGGGTGTATTATATGATAAGAAGATGCCTAGCAAGGTGAATGAAAAGTTCTATAGAACGACAGTTAGACAAGCCATGCTATATGGGAGCGAGTGTTGGGCAATTAAAGTTCAACATTAAGATGAATGTGGTAGAAATGATGATGTTAAGATGGATGTGTGGTCATACAAAATAAGATTAGAAATAAACACATCCGATAAGATAAAATGAGAGAAGGACGTTTAAGACGGTTTGGACACGTGCGTCTTAGACCCCTAGATGCCCCGGTTCGAAAATGTGATAGTTTAGTTATAGAAGATAAAAAGAGGGGTAGAGGTAGGCCGAGGATTATGTGTAGAGAGATAATGTCTAAGGGCCTACGTCTATTAGATGTTGATCGAGATCTTGAGCTATAAAATTTTAAAATGACAAAATAATTCTATTCACAAATAAATTAGCTAATAGTAAAAATTAAATCCTTAGAAAAAAATATTTTTTTTTCTAGTTAAAGCCTTATTATATATATCGAGTTTAATTATATCATTCAGTTTCACCCAAAAAAACCTTTCCAGAAATTGTTAATCACTATTATAAAATCTTTAATGATAAAAATACCTCTATTAAAAATAATTAACTTAATGAATGTTTAAATTTTAATAAGCTTATTTTTAAAAAAATTAATATTTTTGGTGAATAGAACTATTTCTGTCATTTTAGGGTTCATAATAGTGATTAATAGTGTTGCCTAAAATTTTAGGAGAAAGGTGTTTTTAGTGAAACAGAATAAAAATTAGTTTTTTTAGGAGAATTTTTTGGCGTTTATAAAAAAAATCAACCACCTCCTTGGAGAAAAGGAGGCTATATTTGATGCAGTTAACTGTCGCTTCCACTTTTTCCTGGGTACTTCCTTTTTTCTTAAGTACATTGAATCAGTTGAAGAAGCAATATTGTAAAACTATTAAACAACAAGTAATTGATTATAACATCATTTACATATAAGATCAATCACAATGAACATGCAGAACAACACCAAACAAAATCAGAACACAAGAATTTATGTGGTTCACCTAACTCCATAATACATTCTCAATTCAAACCATAAATTCACTATTAATATGAAGATTACAAAAATTTAAATGATATACTATACATCTCATGAATTTTTTTTATTTTTTATTTTGGTAAATCAGAGTCCTAACAGACTAACTCACTTTAACATTGTTTAACATATCATATCTAATACTCAGCAGTAAATTCTTCAATTGATCTGGTAACTCTGTTTCAGCAGCATATTTCTCCTCCACTTCAGTTAGTTTAGCTCTCTTTGCTATCTCATCTGCCATCTGATTCTTTTCCCTGGAAATATACTTCGCCTCCCATGTTTGCATCATGGATAGGAGAGCTTGGCATCTTCTGGTTGCGTCAGCTGATCTCCAGTCTCTGTCTGTTCCTCTCTCCTTCAGCATTCTTGCTGCACTGATGTTGTCAGTCATGAGTAAAACTTCATTTGCTCCCATCTGCAACAGCTGCTCCAGGCCTTCATCTCCCCTTCAAATACTGAGTTGACCTCTTCCAATCTTGAACCTGCAATACAAAATGCACCATATTTAGTAAGTATTACATAAGCCAAACCGGCCATCTTACCCTGCAGGGAGAATCTGTCCACATGATGTATTTGTAATTGATCTTCTGCCACTTGTTCTCCTTTTCAATTGCATCTCATATGTTTGTTGATTTATATCTGTACTCCCTTGCTGCACTAATTCCCATCTCTACAACTCTTCCTGGATCAGTGTTCTGGCCTCTAAAAATCAGGTTGCATCTGGATTTTCATATATACCAGAGTATATATGCAATTTTGCCTTCCACCTCCTCAGCTTTCCCTTTTGATTCTTGCCCTGTCCTTTCCATCCATTGTCCTTGTAACAATTGTTCTGGCATTTGTCTTCTTCTCTTCAGGTGTTGCCGCAGCTGGTTGTGCTTCCATGTTGCTAGTGTCCATCTACATTCTATGAAGATGTGCTGGACTGTTTCTGCATGTATTTTGCATCTTGGGCATGGGTCATTTGGCCCCATCCCTCTTCTATATAGATAATCTCTGGTTGGGAGTTTGCCATGAAAAATTTTCCATAGGAAGCATTTTATCTTTGGTGCTACATCCAGTTTCCACATGGTTTTCCATCCCTTCCATTTTTGTACTTCATCAGTACCCTTGATCTCTTTATATATAGCTGCAGTCAGAGACATACCTGATGTTCCTAGTAGCCAGCTCCATTTACTGGCTTCCAGGCTCTCATTCACCTGCAGGTTAAGTATTTTCCCAGCTATCACAGTACCAAATACATCATGTATTAATTCCTCATCCCATGCATTTTGATACATTATATTTCTTACTTTCATTCCATCTAAGTCATAATTCATATTCAAGGGAGATGGTTTTAAATTGATTGGAGTGTCATATAACCATGGCTCCTTTGCTATATCAGTATTAAGTGTTACGTTTTACATCTTAAACTTGTCTTTTATCTTGCCGACAGATGCTATGATGGATTTATATACTTGGGAGGGAGCACAATTTTATTCAATGTGAGACTCCTTTTGCAATCCCCTTCCTAACTCCAATCTAGAAGAAGAACATCAATCTCTTTGAGCATAATAGAATAGAAGATGAAGGCACCTATTTTCTCCGATCAAAGAAACACCACAACCTCTACTTTCTCTCCTTTTTGTCCCACTCAATACCCTTAACATAGTTTCCAAAATATTCTTACATAAACCCAACTCACATAACTAAGCTTATCACCAACAAAACAAATACTAAGTAATTATGACAAGAAAAACATTCTAAATGCTCGAGAGAAAGCTTTTGAACCAACACATGTATTTGGTTTGAAGTACAAGTCAACAATGTATAACAATGCATGGCCAGCTGAAACCAGCACCACACCTCATGTTCTCTTTTGTTTGGCATAACAGACAAACATAAAGATAAATAACCTGTATCATCTTCTCATTCACAAGTGGCTGGTGGCTTGGACTACAAGAAGCAAATTATAGTTCAGAAAAATTTGTTATTGGCCTAATTGTATCTATTATTAATTGTAAGGGTTTTTTTTTTCTCATCAGCAAACATCTCAGGAGATAGCAATCCCACGACCCGCCGTAGACTGACTACCTGTTAAGAAATTGAAAAATTAGACATACAATATTACGAAGGGAATTAACCTAATGAAGAAACAAAACTGCACTTACCAGAGATAAAGTGATTCAAATTAACACTCGATCTACCTTTCAAACAAACTTTTGAAGATACCTGAGACACGGAAGTGGAAAAGTGGCTGGCAGCATGGACTACAAACATATATTTAAGACATGCTTATAATTCTTCCTTCCTTTGCTTAGGGTGCCAATTAGACCTTTGAATTAACTCCATCCAAAAAGCAAAAGCTGTCTTCATAATTAAACTAATCCTAAATTTAATTGGTAATCTCACAAAGTAACCCATCTATAGAAGTCAAATCTGTTGTGCATTTCAGCTCATCATTCATCAGATGCAATACACATACTATCTTTATCAGTACATCCTCAGGTGCTTGTTTCACTGAAAACTCATGCACCTCACCATCAACCTCAATCAAACTATAACCAGGAGCTGTCTTTTTGATCCCCTGCTCTTTCATCAAGCTCCTCACTTTCTTCACATCCTCAAATCTATCAGCCTTTGCATATATGTCTGAAAGAATTATATAGAAAGCATGATTGAGAGGATCCATTCCAATTAAGCGTGCTGCCACTCTTTCACCAAGCTCTACATTTCCATGCATCCTGCAAGCACCAAGCAGTGCTCCCCAAACAAATGTGTCTGGCTCCACTGCCATGCTTCCAATGAGCATCTCAGCCTCATCAAACAGCCCTGCTCGCCCAAGCAAATCCACCATGCAGGCATAGTGCTGCTGCTGCGGCTCAATCATGTACACTCTCTTCATCAAATCAAAACACCACCAGCCTCTTTCTACCATGCCGGCATGCGCACAAGCGCTTAGCAGCGCACCAAATGTCACTCTGTTTGGCCTTGTCCCATTCTTTTCCATCTTTTGCATAAGACTGAAAGCCTCCTCTCCAAGCCCATGAATGGCAAAAGCTGAGATCATCGCAGTCCAAGCCAGCACATCCTTCTCAGGCATTTCATCAAACACCTCCAAAGCTCGTGCCAAACACCCACATTTCCCATACATATCTATAAGTGCAGTACCAATCACAACATCCAGCTCCATGCCACACCTTCTCAAGTAACCATGCAGCCATCCTCCCTGATCCAAAGCCCCAAGAGAAGCGCACGCAGAGATCACACTCGCCACCGTGATCTTGTCAGGCTTAGCAACAAACCTTCCTGTCTGCATTTCATGGAACATACCCAGCGCCTGCCTCGCCAGACCACACTGAGCAAGCCCAGTTATGATCGAATTCCAACTTATCACATTCCTCTCCCCCATGCTACGGAAAACATCCATCGCCGGGTTGAGCTCCCCGCACCTCAAATAGCCAGTCAAAAGTGAATTCCACGAAACCAAATCTCTGTGGGGCATTTCATCGAACACCCTCCGAGCGTGGCGGATAAACCCGCAAGTCGCGTAAAAGAAAACCATGGCGTTCTGGATGAAGACGTCGAGATAGAAGCCGAGCTTGAAAACATGAGAATGGAGGCACTGACCGGAGGTGGCGAGAAGACGGATGGAACAGTGTTTGAAGAGGAAGGGAAAGGTGAGGTGGTTGGGGAGAATGCCGAAGGAGAGGAGTTGAGAGTAGAGGGAGATGGGGTGGAGAGGAGCGGTGGAAGGGGGCGCGGCAGCGAGGGAGCGGAGAACGGCGTTGAAGGACGATAGGGTTGGGGAGGGGATGCGGAGGAAGATGGAGGTGGTGACGAGGAGGGAGGAGGAGGAGGGGAGGGAGGAGTAGAGGAGGAGGAGGCGAGAGAGGAGGAAGCTTGTGGTGCGCTGGCTGAGGCCGGGGTTGGCGAGGATTTGGGCGTGGACTTGCTCGAGATGAAGCGTTGTGTTGCATCGACGTATAGCCCGAGCGAGGGCGGCGTGCGAGGGCATGGCTCTCTGGTCCTCCTCATGTACCTGGGCTGGTGGGATTGATTCATGATCAAGCCCGCCCAGTCTTTTCTCTTAGGCCGTCCTCTAATGATTATTACCCCCATATATTTGATGGGCAAGTTTGTGATTGGACAATCAAGGACTTGCGCGATCTGTTGGGTTATGGATCATTGTGATTTGATTGTGACCACAGCGCTTGTGTGAAAGTTGATTCTCAGTCCTGAGAGTCTTTAAAGAGGTAGAAGATTAGCTTCATCATTTTGAAGTGAGTAATGTCATCCGTGCAGAAAACAAGCAGATCATCTGCGTACTAGAGGATGGTGATGTTCTCCTCCTGGTTGTCTCCCATCTAGACTCCCTTAAAAATGCATGATCTGGTTTCTTCTTTAAACATTATCACCAAGACATGATCTGGCTGGTTCCTAGGATATCATACACCAATCCAAAAAGTAGTGGAGAGGGGGGATCACATTAGCGTAGTCTCGGCCCACTTGTGTTTCTCACTTATCCGGTGGGGGAGCTGTTTATGAGGAATTTGGATTTTGATGACGAGAGGAGAGCTTGGAGTCATGCTATCCACTTTGGACCAAACCCTCTCACCCTAAGGATATCCTAGAGGAAATCCCAGTTAAACACATGTGTTTAACGTCTTCTCAAAATCTACTTTGACCGCAACCCCATTTGTATGTCGTGCTTAATAGGTGTATGAGCTCCTCAGATGCTACAATGTTATCATGGATCATTCTACCTTTGATGAAGGTTGTTTGTGCTTCGTCAACCAGGATATCTATTACCGTGCTCAATCGGTTTGCCAATACCTTAGAGATGATTTTGATAGAGCAATTCAAGAGGCTAATGGGTTTGTAGTCATTAAGAGATGTTGGGGTGTCATTTTTGGGAATCAATAAGATATGTGACCAGTTTAACGTTTTCAAGTTTGTTCTTTCATAGTGGAAGTCATCAAACATTTTCATAATGTCCCCTTTGATATTTTCCCAGTTGTGTTGGTAAAAAGTTATGGGTAAATGGTCAGGCCCCGACGCTTTTTTCTGCACCTAACCCATTTATTACTGGTGTGACTTCCTCCTTAGTAAAAGGATTTGAGAAAAACTTTCTCCCTAACATCAAATTAAAACTTTAAAACCTCATTTTCTTATGTAAATTTCCTAATAAGTATGGTCATGTAAAACAAAGTTGGTTAGGAACTTAGGATGCGTATCCAAATGCAAACAATAAAAAGATTCAAAATGTAAAAGCATTTTCCCCGGTTAACAAAAACACACCATAAAAGAGGAAAATAAAATCCAACATAAAAAATATATAAACTCCATATTAAGTTAACAACATTTTCCGAAGAATTAAGTTAAGAAAGATTAATCACACTTGAACTCGAAAAGTCACACTAGCTAGACAGCACCAAACCATGCAAAAGCTCCACCTCCACCAACCTTCTCAGTCTTCTCCTCCCTCTTCCTCCGGCGCCGGCGCTCCTCCACCCGCCTGAAAACCCCATTGAGGGCCACATCGACGGCGTCCTCCATCCCCTCTCCAAGGCCATCCCTCCCCGCGGAGTAGACCATGTTGGGTATCATCTGGACAACCCTCTCTCTCATCCTCCTGGCCTCCTCCTCACCAATCGCTTCCAACACCTCCTTCACGCTCACCCTCCCTCTCCTCACTTTCCTCCTATCCACAAACACCGACCACTCCTTCTCCTTCTCCTCCCCCACCGGCAAGTACCACCCATACTGCTCATACGCACTCCGTCTCCAGAACATCACCGGAATGGCCCCGGCCACCATGCAATCAAACATCGATCTTCTAGTGAAGCTATCTCCTCTAGGCTGCAAACAGAACACCGAATCCAAGAACAAGCTCACAGCTCCACCGATGCATTGTCCATCGGCCTTACAATCAACAGAGCAGCATTGTTCTCCGGCGAGCTCGCACTCCTTCATCAACAACGCGCGGAAGTCATCACTGAACCGAGAACGCGCTGCTCCTGCGAAGCTGAACAACCTTGATCTATTCCGGCTCAGTACGAAGCTCTGCCAGTCATGGACTTCGCCGGCGGTTCTCGGGTGGAAGCCGGTCGGGTAAGGGATTCCCACGTCCCGCTCATCCCACGGGCTTCTCTCGAGAAGAAGGCGTGTTACATGACGCATTGCCGGCATGAATAGAAAACTTGAGCCCCAGTTACTGTTCTTGGCTCGCCGGAAGTCCCATGTTATCCGGCCGAAGACGATGAAGTGATCTTGCCCGTTGGATCTGTTCCAAGATTCTTGCTCTGCTAGCCAATGAAGCAATGAAGTGCAGTCGCGGTCTCGCTCTTCGGCGGTAGAGTTTGGTGACCAGAGGTGTTTCCCAACGGCCAGGCCCGCGTAGAAGGGGATGTAGAAGGCTGTAGCGCTGGAGGGGTTTGTGGTGCGGCAAGGGTGAGAGAGAATTCGGTGGTGGTAAATGAGCTCAGCTGCGAACTGGTCAGTAGTGTGCCAGGATGAGAGGAGGCTGTCGGGGATTATCCCGTTGAGGTTGGTGGCTTTGGGGCCAAAGCCAGAGTTTGAGAGCTGGTCACATAGAGAACGCCAGGGGGTGAGGTTGTCGCACTCCCGGATGAGCTCTCTGTTGTAAGTTGGAGGGAGGTCGTAGACGTAGACGAGGCCAGAGTTGCAGTGTGTTGGTGGTGGTGGAGCAGCCGTGCGCCGCCGTAAGGAGTGGAGGAGGAGGAGTTGGAGGGAGACGGTGGTGAGGGAGAGCAAAGTTAGGCAATGAGTACAGGAGGAAGAGGAGGAGGGCTTCTGCTTCGTCAACGGTGAATGAGTAGCTGGTGATGAGGGTTCCGGTCGCCGTAGCATGGCTGAGGGTCAGTGAGTGTTTGTAGTAGTCCATGAAGGCTGAGGGATCGATGGATTTATCGAGGGGAAGTGGGGGATGTGATGGTCCCAGTTGGTGTTGTTAATGGACTAATGGAGGAATATTGAATTGAATGAGCCCGCCATTGAAGGAGCTTGCATGATGAAGTCCAACACCCCCTTCTTATGATCAACCCTACGCTTCCCTGTTTTTTTTTAATTATACCGAGAATTATGATGATACCGATTGAAATAAATCACAAAACTATCATATATATAGTTTCTAGTTAAAACAAAAAACAAACCAATAAATATATAAATAGGTGATGGTTATAAATGTTAGTATAGTAGACTAGTATAGGTAGATGTATTAGTTTATATATATAACAATATTTTCTATTAATTTAAAAGTTTAAGTAGGACTCAATCCGTTGATATAAATGAAAGTTTGGGAGGCTTTTTCTCACAAATGCAACAACATTGAATTAGGTTACTAAAAGCTCTTCTGTTTTTTTCCTTTTAAGGGGAAAAAAAATCAAAGAACCTAAAGTGTATAATATAGACCGCAACTAGGCTGTTTTTTTTTAGTGTTTTAAGTCTTTAAAATGAAGTGGGTTGCTAAAAAAAATTTGGAGAAATTTCACTAAACTATCTTTATCAATTCGGTACTTGTAATTTGACTTTAAGCACTTTAGTACCCTGTGTTGTGCCCTATGAGCATATTGGTACCAACATGTTAAAATTGCTGATATGACATATAAAAAATATATATATAAAAATGACTTTTTTACCCCTTATATAAAAAAAATGATACCATGGGCGTACTAAAGTGACCTTTTTATATAATGGATAAAAAGATCATTTTATATATTTTTTAATACCACATAAGCAATTTTAATTGGTTGGCACCAATATACTCATGGGGCGCACCGCACGGTATTAAAATGCTCAAAGTCAAACCACATGCATCAAATTGATAAATAGACAAACCACAAGGTAGTTTAGTGAAATTTCCCAAAAAACTTTTGCTTATTTTTACTACCCCTAGTTAAGAACGAGTTTTCGCTCCATTTCTCTGGCTCAAATAGTTTAAGGCATTTAGTTGTCGCCGCCATCCCCTTCATCCTCTTTGATGATCGGAGAATGACATTGACGTTATATTCAATGATGATTCTTTTTTCTTTTCAACATTTATTCTATCTCATTTTTATGATGGATTTGATTTTTGGAGATGTTAGGTTCGTGGAAGAGGATATATATATTCTATAACTTCTCTGTGTTGGGTTGGGTCAGCCCTATTTGGGTTAGACTCAACATCCTTAGTCAGGGACGGAACCAGAACTCACTGGTAGGGGGGCTGAGTGCAAAACATAAAAAAATTTCATCCAACATAACATTTTTTTTCAATATAAAATAGTACGATATTATAATTTTGATTAAAACAACCACAATTTTAATACACATAAAAAAAACATAAGATATTTATCTATGTACACTCGAACTAGAACTACCCCCTGTGCGGGTTCCGGATGTGTGAGGCATGCCACTAAGAGGAGGTAATTGCATACGACGAGTTTGCATTTTCTGAAAACGTTGTAGAATCGCCTCATTGTCAATAGTTGCAAAAACCTCCTTCTCAATATAGACAACCATACTATCATTCATCCACTCATCTCCCATTTTGTTGCTCAAGTCAGTTTTCACAACATTCATTGATGAGAATACCCTCTCAACACTAACTGTCGCAACTGGCAAAACCAATGCCAACTCAATAAGGCGATAAACGAGTGGAAAAATAGAATGTTTTCCCGTCTCAACCATCTTCCTAGCAAAACCTCCCAAGTCCCCAATATTTGCAAAATCATCATCATGCCGCACATCATAAATAAATGTGGCAAGTTGATCCTCAAGCATCATATGTTCAGTCACCGAGAAGTCTTCAGGATACATCTCTGCAAGACGGAGTAGCTTGTGGATGTTGAAATTGGAGAACGAGCCCCTTGGATCAAGGCATGACACAAGAAGAAGTAACTCTGTGCTAGCTTCTGGAAAGCGAGTTTGCATTTCTTGAGTAATCAAATCAATAACCTAACATTGCATTAATGATAAATTCAATAACAAATATTAATAAAAGAATAAATTAATGAGATTTATAAAAACATAATAAATACATAAAATAATTACCTCACAGAAAATTTCTACACGGTAATGGTGATAATGAGTAATGAATTGGCCCTCCCGCCTAGAACGACCACGAATTCTCATATTATCCTCCATATTAGGCACCGGGATTGAATTTCCCTCACAAAAAGAGCTAACCTGCGCCAAAAATTCCTCCCATCCTGTCTCCCTGAAATGGTGAAGCTGAGCTTTCACACTTTCAATCAAACGCATAGCTTGAACAATATTCTAATCCTTTTGTTGTAAGGCAAGTGACAACTCATTTGTCATCCCCAATAAACGCCTCATCAAGTACATATATCACAAATACAAATTGATAATTCTCCATTTTGTCAATCAAACTTGCCACTATACCTTTATTATCATTAGAAGCACCATCATCATGTACATTTTGGAGTACCTCCAAAACTGAAGTCCACATAGAGATTAGCCGGAGAATGGTAATGTAATGTGATCCCCAACGAGTATCCCCTGGTCGTGCTAAGCTAGATTCTTGATTTTTCCCTCTGCCACTGACTATCTCTTCTTTCTCCAATTGCCCAACCAATCTATCGTGGTAATGTTGCCGAAGTTGGTCTCTCCTTTTACACGACGCTCCGGTGGCATTAACAATCATATTAACATATTGGAAAAAATCACTCACTATCCGATTGTCTTTAGCAATAACAACAATCACTAATTGGAGTTGGTGAGCAAAACAATGCACATATCTTGCATATGGATTTTCTCTTAAGATAAGTGCCTTTAAACCATTGAATTCACCTCGCATATTTGAGGCCCCATCATATCCTTGCCCTCTTAGCCTTGACAGAGACAACCCATGCTTGGCAAATAGGCAATCAATGGCATTCTTTAAAGAAATGGCAGAGGTATCAGGCACATGAACCATAGCAAGGAACTGCTCTATCACATGTCCATTTTTATTCACATATCGCAAAACAACTCCCATTTGTTGCTTCACTGAGGCATCCCGGGCTTCATCAATCATAAGGGAAAATAATTATCCCTAATATCATCAACAATAGTATGTGTAATCTCCGCTGCACAAGCATTTGTCAAGTCCTTTTGAACCTTTGGGGAAGTCATTTGATTATTTCCAGGGGCATTTTGTTTGACTACCAACCAAACCTCTTCATTTCGTAGGCTATACCACTCGAGCAACTCAAAAAAATTGCCCTTGTTCAATGAGTTTGAGGGTACTCATTAAACCTTGCTTCAATAGAAAACGAGTCACATCCAAAACTGTCGTCAAACGAACACGGTATGCAACCTCCATCTCATGCGAATGTGCGGCCAATTGGTGTGACACGCTCTGCCTATGATTTTAGAAGCTCTGAAATTGTACTCTAGCATCATTATGTGCACTATTCATGGCACCAATATGTTCTGCAAATTTTTCCAATTATTGAACCCCATCTTGGTGAATGCATCTTCTCCTCTACTCGGCTTGAAAAGATAACACCAAAAACAAAATGCCGCATCTTTCGTCGTGCTATACTCCAACCATGGATGTTGTTTAAACCAAACATCCTGAAACTCCTCTTTTGTTTGCCATACTCTTTCCGTGGAAAATTGTGGCCAATTGGTTGACAAGGGCCTCTAGTCAAATATTCTCTTCTAACTTGATCTCTAATCCCAACATCGAAATCTTCAATTGGTTTTCGTAGTCCCGAATCACTATCAATGTCATCCAAATTAAAATTTGTACTGATGTTCTTCTCGCTTGATTCAGAGTCCAATGGTACTTTAGGAGCATTGGACGACTCTCCACTTCGTGGTCGTTTAATCAAAAATTTATCCATGTTCTACAAATAACAAGAAAAATAACCCCATCAATAAGTTAGTAATCAAACATTACATTCCAGTAATCAAACAACACATTAACAATTACTGCAGAATGACAGGAAATGCAGAAAAAAAAAAAGAAAAGAAAACAAGGGTTAGTTTAGAACCAAAGGTCAAGAGGAGAAAATCAGATATATGCGGATTCCATTGCAAGTGGCAATCAGAAAATATTAAACAAAATAAAGTCAGGCCATGAGAAGAGGGAAAACTATTAAAACAGGGAAACTATTCACTTGCCTGAAGGCTGGAACAATAATCAATAGAGAGTTTTATCATAACATATGAAAATGCAGTACAGGCTTCAAATTTTCAAGAGTTTAACATTTTTTTATCTAAGATAAATAATAAACCATGTATTGGGTAAATACATCATCATAATAAAAGTCATGAAAAAGAACCCTTGAAAAGACAAATGAAAATAGAGTGAAAGCTTTATTATTCTTCAATATCATCACATTAATTGATTTTGGTCAAAAACTAATTTTGAGCTTATTATTCTTCAATATCATCACATTAATCAATTATGAAACATAACTAGAGATAACAGCAAGAATATGATGATTAAAAGCAATCCAATTTTTACGGAAGGAAAATAGAATATCAGATCCAATACCAGAGTTCCAGCAAAATCCTCATGGTTCAATCTAATTAACACTCATGGCCCACCATTAACTGTGTTTCTTCTGTGATTACTCCCTAGGGAGCTCCATAAGATTAGCTTTGGATAATCTCAACTCTCAACTCTCAAGCATTCCTTAAAAATTAGAAATATGGTGTACTGTGTACATGATTGATGATTCTCAATTACCTCCCAATCAACACTCAAAAGCAAAAGCATTGCAGTCACACATTCTCAACTCTCAAGCATTCCTTAAAAATCAGAAATATGGTGTACATGATTGATGATTCTCAATTACCTCCCAAAGCATTGCAGTCACACCACCTCCTCCCAGAACTCCCAAGTCCCAACCATATGTGGTTGTACTTGTAGTCTTGTAGAGAAGGTGATGTTGATTCACTTGCAATTACAATAGAAAAGAAATCCTTAAAATTGAACTCCAATGAAACAACTTTCCCTATCCAACAAATACAGGTGATAGTCTGGGAGAAAACAAAGAAAAAAAAAGATTAAAGAAAACAGAAGTCCTTACAGAAACATTCATCACAGAATCACAGATTCAGAAATACAATTGACCAATTCAACTATCAGAATCAGAAAATGACTGGCTCAGAAATACAATTGACCAATTCAAGTATTCAACTATCACAGAAACATTCACAGATTCAGAAATACAACAACAAGAAAAACATTGAAAAAGGGGAAAACTAGGATTTCAACCAAATGACCAATACTGCTCACTTTCAGAATCACAGATTCACAGTGCGTTGCTGGAGCCTGGAGCCTGGTGAATCTGGCAAACCGGAGTCTGGAGCTCTTGCTGCTTCAGTGACTCAGTCTTCACAGAATCAGTGGCGATTGGCGAATCTGGACCTCTCTGTCTCTGGCGAGTGGCGAGTGGCGATGAAGTCTTGAAGAAGAACTAGGTTTTTTTAGAGGATCCGATAATATTGGGAGATCCGATAGGATACCAGAAGGCAGAAGGGGTAAAATGGTCAATTCCTCCACCTAATTTTTGGCCATTTTGCCCCTGGCCCTTCTGGCTTCTCCGCTTCAGCGCTTCTGGTCGCCGCCGCCGCGTGGGGGAGGCTGGGCCGCTGGCCGCTGGGGAGTGGCCGCAGAGGCAATCTGGCAGTGGCAGAGGAAGGGCCGAGCCGCCGAAGAGGGGGCTGGGAGCCTAGGTGGGGGGCCTTACTGCCGCCGCCAAAATCCTCAAGGTCTCGCTGTGGCCGTGGGGCCAAGCCCCTGCTAGCCCCCATATAGGTCCGTCCCTGTCCTTAGTGTGGACCTCCAACACATTAAGAGAGTTATGTGGTTAGGTTGAACCACAAGTTGGAGGACTCTTTCAACAAGTGAGATATATTGAGAATTGGTGGTGGCTAGGGTTAAAGTAAGAAAGAGAGAGAGAGCAAGACATTTATACAAGAAGAAGAGAGGAGAAGAAGGAGAAGCTAGGGCTTGCAAGAAGATAGGCAAATCGGTGCCAGACTTCATTCAAGATTGGGTGAAGGGTTCCTTGTGAGGGTCTCTCCGAAGTTGTAGGGTTTGATCTCTATTTACCCTCTTCTCATTGTTGTTATCGTCATCCATGTATTGATGGCATGTGTAGCTTGAGAAAGCTTGTTTCTCTTGTATGTGTTGATGTCCCTTGCCTTGTATTCCTCTAGTTAGCTAGAGAAGACCAAATCAATATAGTTGAAAGGGTTTAAGAGGCTCTAAGGAGTCCCGTGGTTTTTCCCCTCGATTAGAAGGGGTTTTCACGCTAAAATTGTACGTGTGTTTTGATTATCATCTTGTTAGTTTGATTGTCTACCTATTTTGTACACAAGAGAAAGGGGAGCAAAGATCCAGGGAACAAGTGCAAAGACAGAGAAGTAGACAAGCCAGTCTGCATTTAGACAAGCCAGTCTGCAGCAAACAGTGAGCCAAACGGGCCCGCCCAGATCCAGACGGGCCCGCCCACCTGAAGTCTGCAGAAGCATTCAGAGATACAGAGAAGCAAACAGACCCGCCCACATCCAAACGGGCCTGTTCACTCCTCTATTTTGAAGCCTGTGCAGTGTTGATTTTTGAGGGTTGTTTGTTCAACCGGTTCCTCCCCAACACTCTGTCATTACGTCCTGGGTTGCGATGCTCGGCAATATTTTTTATTGATAGAACCTTGATCATTCTACACTAATAGTGAAGTACATCATACTAAATGAGCACTAATCTGTATTCACCTTAGTCATGAAAATTGATTTCCAGATAATGTGAGCCATGCAAAAGTCCTTCAATGACTTTAGTAATGCTATTTAAAAATACTTAATTATTGATAATTAGTGTTAACCCATAAATGAGAAAAAATAGTACTACGTACACTTGCATTAGGGAGTTAATCATTACCAACGACATTAATCCATATTTTTATTTAAAATTAATCATAAATCAGTTAAACACATTAAGGACAAAATGGTCATTTGTCACTATTATCAATTTTTCGTATTTATTATAAATTTAAAAAAATTACTGAATTTTTTATATGAAAACTAGAGTCAGACATGTATTTTTGAAAAGTTAAATTCGCTGCTGCGGTGGTCGGCACACTTCTTCCTGTTTTTTTATTCACGAAGACCTGAGGTTCCTTGTCATCTAATCTAAGTGATGTAGAAAGTTCTACCTCATTGCAGCAGCTTTGCTTTAGCATGAAGGTTGCATTATGAGGCTGTAGAGCATTGCATCATTGCACACACCACGCAAACAAATTATCATTCCTCACGTTATGGTTATATATACTACTGTGTCACTCCTCAGCTGCTTCTTTGGAATAATTATGCTCTCCACTTACGATTTATTATGTAAGCTTTGAAGAACGCCATCAATGAGTGTGTATATATATAATAGGCTCATTTTCAGTAAAAATATATGATTAGATCTTTAGCCCTTGTTTGGTTCAAAGGAGGAGTTTGAAGGTGAGGAGGGTTTTGAAAAATTTTATGTTTGGTTCAATGGGGGAGTGGAGAGAGGGAATCTTTTTTTTTGTTTGGTGGTGACTAAGAGTGAGAAAGAGTGTAATGTATATTTGACTAATTTGTCCTTTAATTTAAAAGATATATATATATGGGCATGATACAATCAGGCCGGCCGGAACATTGTTCCTGTAAGGTCGCCTCCCATTTTAGTCTATGTTTTAAGGATTTCAAACTGTATGGATGGAAAGAACATCGAAAAATAAGCTAGCATGTCAATTTTCATACAATTTAGGAACTTGTAGGGTCTTCATCATAACGGGTGAAAATTTATAGAAATCCCACCAGTTCAAAATTTCACACATTAAGATGAAGACCCTACAAGTTCCCAAATTGTATGAAAATTAACATACAAGCCATTGCGTGATTTGAACCCTCAATCTCTCATTGTAGAGAATGAGTTACCAACTTTCCTTGTGAAGGTTGGTGTTTTACTAGTATATATTAATTTAATCAATGATGTCTTAATTTGAATACCCTGAAATCAATGTTAACAAAATCAATGTAAACCCTAAATTTTAAAAACAATAGAAAAAAAAAGATCTTATATTTTTCTTTTGTTCAATCACAAACATATTTAGTTCCTCGCATATCTCTTTAAGGCACTAGTCATTGCCCGTGTAATATGTGCTCCATCAATCTACCACTTTTCCTTCATTGATGGAGGCCTTTCAGAGGCTCTCACAATGCCCCAAACCCCCTTTATCGACTCTCACAACAACACCCTAAATCATCTTGGGTACTCCACAATATCCAAAACCCTCTAATGTATATTTGATTTTATTGCAAGATCTTGCTGGCTTGCGCTGGTCCATTGGAGAAATTTTAAAGAATTGAAAATCGAGTAGTTAATTATATAAAAAAATAATTTACTTTCCTGTGAGAATGATTGTTGTGATAGCTTCATTGTTTATATTATTTTATAATTTAAAATTTAAAAAAAATTCAAGATCCTTATTTAATATTTTATTCTTTTTATTTTTCAAAATTATATAGATTATTTTGTAAATATTTCTATTTTTTTATTTTTTAAAAATCACCCAAAAATAAATTGCACTTACATAGTTGACAGAGTGTGCATGTTTTCTTTTTTCTTTTTTTTTCTGTTATATATGTTATAGTTTCAGTTATTTTGTTTAAATAATTCTAGATATTAGATTCATGCCAAACTTGTATATTGTGATAGTGTTTCCAATCAAAATAATACAATTGAAACCATTAATCAGAGTCATGCTTAATTGGTTGATATAATTAATAAATACTGTGGGATTTATATTTAAATCATATTTCATAACTTATAAACTAGATAATATGTCACGCCCCGAACCACGGCCCAGACACGTAGACAACCGGCCGCACCCAAACAGGGACTAGTCCCCATTCAGGCGCAAGGCCTTAGAGACTCTTATACAAATAGTATTCAGAGTTAATGATAACAGCGGAATCATAGATAAAAGAAGAAGGGAGTTTATACAACTTCGTACAAGTACAATACCGGGTTTACACAACCCAAGACTAGGATCTAGTCCAGTCACCCCTAGAAATTCATACAACAAAGGAATACAAAATACAAGTCTCACACAGAATAAAAGAGGTACGCAGACCTCGAGACAAATACAAGTGGTCGAGTCAGCAACTCGGTATATCCCCCGCCTAAGCTCGACCTTACTCCTCCTCGTCTGAACCTGGGAAATACACAAGTCAAGTGCATGAGCCTAAAGAATAGGCCCAGTAGGGTCGCATAGACAATAAAAGAGACGGAGGCCATGTACAAAGAACAGAATACAGCAGGTACAAATATACAAGTGCAACAACAACACAAGTAATCAACAAGTAACTTAAATGTGGATAAATCCACAGATGTACTCAATCTCTGGCATATGTGATACTATGATGTCTACGACATCAACGACACCATCGGTATCGTCTTCGGCCTAAGCCGGACTACGCTATAGCATACATGTGCACATGGTCAGAAAATGCTGCTCTCTGATTGAGCCAGGTGGCCAGATATTATACGCCCTCCGCCGGGGCATCCGTCCGATGGAGCATCAAGTGCTCGTGGCCAGATATTATACGCCTTCTGCTGGGGCATCCGTCTGATGGAGCACCAAGTGCTCGTGGCCAGATATTATACGCCCTCTGCCGGGGCATCCGTCCGATGTATCATGCCTGAAAGTAAGAGATTCTAGTATAAATACCTAACAACAGGTATACATATATATCCAAGGCAGCAACATCTTGAATATATATAAAGATTAAAGACCTCATCGAGATCGGAAGCCAATACGTATCTAAGGAATAAACTCTACTCAAATATGTATAAGAACATGAAAGCAATAATCTCCTCGAGATATAAAGCCAATATATATGAGGAAACCCATCTCGAATATGTATTGGAAACATCTCAAGGAAATAAAAGTACGAAATCAAAAGCAGGGTAGGAGGAAGGAATACTCACAAACCTCCCGCGCGAGAGCCTACCTGGCTAGAAGCAAATCACTTACCCTCGTCGCGTCTCACGCGTCCAAAATCGGGATCTAGTAAATAGATAGAAATTCTTAGTGCCTCTACACTTAGCATTCTCTATCTAAATACGGAATGCGAAAAATTATAAATCTCACGTTGACTTCTATCATGGAGATTAACTTATCCGACTGTGGATCTCTAAGTTTAAGCATGCTTGAAGACCATTAATCATGCAATTAAGATGTTTGTATTCTAAGTAAATTTCGGCAGCACTTCCCTTATTTATCGGGCCCCGAAATTCTACAAACATACATCCATAATATCCATTACACATGGATTTCATAGTTCATACAATACATACACATGACATTCAATTTGCATTGCTATTTACAACACCGACATACTATCTTCGGTTAATCCAACTTAAAATTCATACACACATTTAATCCATTTCACCACTCTAAAACCCCAATCAATCTCATCAATTAATCAATTAATTCCAATAATAATCCTCCAAGGTTTAGGGCTCACAATCGCGAGGGGTGATGAAGGAGCAGCGTCGCGAACCGGCGGCGGCGACGGGCTGCACGCGCGCAGGACGGGGCTGCAGACGGTGCACAGGTGGTGGTAGCCGGCGACGAATAGCTGCCGCTGGCCGGACTTGGGGCAGAGAGAGAGACTCAGGATCGGCGGCGCGGGGAGATCCGGTCAAGGACGGCCGGACGCGCGCAGATCTGGGCAGCGGTGGCCGGATCGGGGTCGGCGGCGTGCAGGTGTTGCTGGGCTGGCCGCCTCGTCGGCTCGAGGCTCGCGGCGGAGCAGCTGTGCGAGGGGCGCGTGGCTGCGCGTAGGTGGCGCGTGGCTGTGCGTTGTCAGCGCGGGGGGCCTGTGCGCGTAGGCGCGGGAAGCACGTCCGGGAAGCTGGCCGGGGCGTCGGCCGGTGGTTCGCCGGAGGCGAGGCGGGCGTGAATAGGAGAGGAGACGAACGAGAGAGAGAGGGAGAGAAATTCTCAGATCTGATAAAAGAGAGAGAGAGGTTTCTTTTTCTCTCTCTCTCCCTCTCTTTCATACTTATAAATATAATATTTAATATATTTATCTAATTAATAATTCACTTATAACATCTCATCTCCAACTCTTTTTATTTTAAAAACTCCAAAAATTGTCACATGACTACTGTTCACCCACATGGCTAATGTTCAATCACAGGTGGATTTATCTCTAGGGTCCACTGTTTGATTCTCCCGTCCTAGTGTCAGGCCAGTTCATAATCTCGGTCCATAGTCCCATGGTAATGGGTGTATCAGAAAATCACTGGATCGGTCTCGTCAAACCGCATCCAAAATAAGGGCTTTCCAAATCCTTCGTCACGAATATCAGGCATCATCAGGTCTCAGTCCCCAACCAGATCCACTTTTCCAAGGATTTGAATATTTATTCATTTTCTCTTCTCGATAATTAATCTGAATTAATTAACATATAATTAATCTGAATTAATTTACAACTGATTTATTTCGATTAATTAACGTTTAATTAATCTGGATTATTCAGACATGTGATTTTTCCCAAAACTTCACTGCTCACCATATTGAGTTGCCATTTAAAATTTCTGGTAAATAAAAAATTTTATTTATTTCGGGGAGGGTTTTAGATAATAACAATCTAATAACTCATGCACCATGTTATTATGGGATTATTAAGCTGATGAAAAAAATTTAAAATTACTTATTGTGTATATAAATATAGTCATTTGGAAGCAGCTTATCAAATAACAATCAAACAAAAAAGGTTCACCTTTTTAATTTTTTCTATTTCATATTTTTTATATATCTTAATTTTAAAACAAACTAACAATTTTTAACAGATGGTAAAAAACTATATTTTTGTAAGTGTATTGCTAAAATGTAATTTATTGAAGTTCTACACCTATACATTTAAAAAATTGCAACCTTTATACATCAAAATCAAGAAACCAATACCATGTTTAAAAAAAATTAAAAAATCCTGAGCAACGGAGGGGCCATTTGGTTGTAATAGGCTATTTACATATATTAATACTCTTATGTGAGGCATATGAGATTTTAAAATATTTATAATTTTTAAATGAATAGAATATTCTGCATTATTTATGGTAGGGCGACGTGTCATCACAATATCTACTGGGGTCCACAGTGGGCCCAACAAAGACCATGCGATTCGGCGCAGCTGTGGGCCCCACATGTGGGAGTGTCCGACCCTAACGGATTACCTACCGAGCAAAGCCCCAAACTCGAACGAAACCCTCGTCCTTTCCCAAATTCCCTTCTCTCAATCTCGGATCAATAGGTGGAGTTCTTGATTTGGTGGCAATGGCGATCGATGCGCGAGCGTGGGGGTTGATGGGCCTTCTGATTGTGTGTGCCGTGATGAGCCCTAGGGAATCGGTGGATGCGAGGCCCGACAAGGCGACTCGGGAGAGGTTCTACGGTGCCCTCGTGATGGGGTCACCGCCTCGAGAGGCCGGGGATGGAACCATTGCTGATATGTTTGATAAAGTGCTCGAGAAGGAGTTCTCTGAGAACGACGCCCCCGAAGGCAAGGGTTTGATTCTCTGGTTTTGTATGTTGTTCATGCGTTTAAGATGTTTGATCTTTGTTCTGAAAGAATATATAGCATGGGATGGTATTGCCTTCATTGCAAGTGTTTCTTGGAGCGTTGGAGACCTAATCTAGAGCTGCTTGTTTAATTTTGTGTTATTAATCTCTGAACATTGTACTATATTGAACTTTTATTTAGTAATTTGATGCTTATTACTTGTCAATTGTTGGGAATTTATAATCTGATCTAGTTCATCTTATTGAAGTGTGATGTTCTTGATTGGGTATTTTCAAAACTAAAATTGACTCTTTTTTTTTCCCATTTTCAGGGCCTGACACAAGTAGCTTCAACAATAGCGTAGCTGACCATCAAGTAGGTGTGACTTTTCACTCCATCCTTTTCTTGTTAACATGTTATCTTGTTGCATTGATTTTTTTTTTTTTGTTTTTTTTTTGTTTTTTTTTGAAGGCTGCTTTTTAGTTTCATAGTTTGTGAAATAGTAATAAAATAAAAACCAAACTGCCAACACTGAGTCATGAAGTTTTAAAATTTATATAGAGGATGAAGTATTGGAACATAAGTAGGCACTGTCTTCACCACAACCATCGTTAGTAACCATTTCTTTGTAAAACCAAAATTTTTTTTGAGAAGGGACAATTTACCATAAAAGGCAAAATTGCATGACATTAGAAAGAATGATCTAATTCTATTATTTTCATGAGGACAAACCTTGGCACATCTATCTGGTTTCTCTTTCGTGAAGAAACCACCTACTTGCATTGTGCAGATAAGGTTGCATGGTTCTAATTTACCCCAATCCTGCACTAGCAGAAGACTTGTGCATTGGGATGTTCTTTTTTCACTTTGGTAATGTGGTTTTATTTGAGACTAAAATGTGGATCAAGTGTCTTTATTGCATAATTCATGTAAATCACATCTGAGCAATTCAGAGAAGAAATGTTTTTTTTTTTTTATTGTCAAGAATTAGTCCATGAGAATAGGATTATGATTGGTAGTTGGAATATAAAGACTTTGACAGGAAAGTCTATGGAGTTAGTAGATACTCTAAAAAGGAGGAGGATAGATATAATGTGTTTGCAAGAGACTAGGTGGATAGGAAACAAGGCTAGAGTGATGGGTTAACACATGCTATAGAGTATGGTACTGTGGAGGAGATAAATATAGGAATAGTGTGGGAATTATCGTGGAACCAAGAATTAAGGACAAAGTTGTTGAAGTGAAAAGGGTAGGAGATATGATTATACATTTGAGGTTAGTGTTGGGAAAATAGACAATCAATATAGTGAGTGCGTTTGTATCTCAAGTAGATTTAGGGGAAGAAGCTAAGGTTAAGTTCTGATAAGATTTTGATGGGGTAGTTCTAGGGATTCCAAGTAAGCAAGAGCTTTTTATCGGGGGAGATTTGAATGGGCATGTGGATAGACTCAGTGATGGTTACAGCGAGTGCATGGAGGTTATGAATCATTGGATATGGCATCAGGAATGAGGAAGGAAAAATTATATTAGATTTTGCTTTGGCTTATGACTTGGTATTGATCACCACTTGCTTTAAGAAAAGAGAATCACAGTTAATTACCTCTAAGAATGGGGTAACCAAAGCCAAATAGACTTTTTATTACAAGAAGAAGGGATAAGTTTTTAGATTGCAAGTTTATACATGGAGAAGTATTAATTACCCAACATAGGTTAGTGGTATTGGATGTGAAGAAAAATAGTATAGTGAAAAAAGAAAGGAGGATTTAGCAATGTAGGATTAGATGGTGGGTTTAAAAGGGACTAACTAATTAGCATTCAAGAATAAAATATGGGAAGATGGAGTCAGAAACATCGAAGATAATGCAAACATTTTATGGAAGGAGATGACGAATCGTATTGAGAAGGTAGGGAACGAGGTCCTAGAGGTTTCTAAGGGATTAGGATCTCGATTACAGAAATCATGGTAGTGAAATGAAGATGTACAAAAGGCAATTAAAAAGAAAAGATATTGGTATAGGAAGTTATCCACAGCTGAGAATGAGGAAGCCTTTGAAAAATGTAAGAGAGCAAAAAAGAGGCTAAGAAAGCGGTTGGTGAGGCCCGAGGTAAATCTTTAGCCGAATTGTAAAAAAAATTAGAGACATGAGAAGGGGAAAAAGAAATGTTCAAGACTAGGGATGGCAATACTTGAGCCGATCGGTGGTTTCCGACCCAATCCGCCCCAAATGGGGCGGAGAAATACGGGGCAGGGCGGGGTATGGTAAAGATCCTTTAAAATCCGCCATGTCCCGCTCCGCTAAAAAAATACATAAATACCCTTATATATATTAGATTATATAGTTTTAGGGTTTACAATGAAGCTTTGTTTGGAGTCTTTGGACTTTGGCGGCTGCTTTCTCACTCTTCTCTCAAGCTTGTATATCAAAGTGTTTTTACATTGTCGTTAAGTTTATTTTATTCGAGTTTAATCGGTAAATTTTTTTTCATTCTATGGTTCGAATGTGTATATTGGTGCCCCGCGCTTCAACCCGCCCGCCCCGCGCCCTACCCCGCGCCCCGCCACATTTGGGCGTGGCGGTGGTGGTAGAGGCCCGCCCCGCCCCGCCCCGCCCCGCCCCATTGCCATCCCTTTAGATAGCAAGACTTAGAGATAAAAAAGAAAAAGACCCGAACTAAGTCAAGTGCATTAAAGATGAGTCTCAAAAGGTCTTGACATGAGATAATGGAATCAAGGAGAGGTAGAGAAGCTATTTTGATCACTTATTCAATACAAGTAATGAGGATAACTTTACAAATCTTTATGCATCAGCAATAAAAAAGAACCTTAGCTACACACGTAGAATCAAGCCTAGTGAGGTCAATGAGACACTGAAATAAGATAAATGTTGGGAAAGCCTGTGGCCCGAATGACATCCTGATTGAGAAGTGTAGGGTATGGTTAACCAAACTTTTTAACTTTATCCTAAGAGGGGAAAGATGCCAAACGATTGGAGTAAAAGCATTTTGATTCCTATTTGTAAGAATAAGGGGGATATTCAAAATTACACCAACTATCGGGGTATTAAGTTAATGAGCTACACGATGAAACTCTGGGAGAAAGTAACAGAGCATCGACTCAGGGATATTATGAAGGTGTCAAAGAACCAATTTGGCTTTATACTAGGTAGATCTACAACATAAACCATTTCTTTATTAAGGAACTTGATGGAGTTCTAAAAAAAGAAGAAGAAGGATCTCTATATGGTTTTCATTGACTAGGAGAAAGCATATGATAGAGTACCAAGACAAGTCCTTTGGTGGGCATCGGAGAAGAAAGATATTCATGTTAAATATATAAATGTTATTAAGAATATGTATGAAGGAGCAATTACGAGTGTATAAGATTAGTGGGAGGAGATACGAAGGAGTTTTCTGTAACAGTGGATCTACATCAGGGATCGGTCTTGAGTCCATACTTGTTTACTCTAGTAAGGAGTTAACTACTTGTATCCAAGATGACATCTTATGGTGTATGTTGTTTGCAAATGATATTGTCCTAGTTGATAAGACTAGAGATGAAGTTAATCAAAAGTTAGAATTGTAGAGAAACACTTTTGAAAGTAAATGCTTCATGCTAAGTAGAAGTAAGACAGAATATGGGTACTATAATTTTAGTCTAAGTAGGAGAGATGGAGGAGAAGTGAAACTAGGTGGGGTGATAGTGCCTAAGTATATAAGTTTCATTTTTCAGGATGATGGGATGATAGATGAAGATGTAACCTGTTGGTGCAAAAATTGGATCAAACCCCAATTTTGACCGACACTTTGAATTTATATTGAGATGGAAAAGAGGAGAATCAAGAGATCAAAGAGAAAAACTCAGAAAGTAAAGGAGGCTCAGCAAATAACGTGGAAAACCCCAAAATTTGGGGAAAAACCACGTCTCCATGAGAGATGAAATCCACTAGGTCTTCTTCACGATTACAAAATAGAGCTCCATGGCGAGCTGCAGGGTAAGAAAATGGAAAAGGAGAAGAAGGAGGAGAAGATGATGGGAGCTCGGTTTCTCCGGTGGAAGCGGCTCTCGCCATCACTTCAATTGCTACTATTGAACTTGGGAAGGGGGTATTTATAGGGGTCCGGAGGCTAGGGTGAGGCTTGGGAGCAAGCCACTCAATTTGAGCATGGGTGCCCATTTCGGCCAAATCCAAATTTCAACATCCTTCTAGATGTTTCTAGACTCCAGGCTGGCAGCGTAACCTCTAAACGTCTCATAACCGTCTAACTGATTTGAGCTTCTAGAAGATTCTGGAAGAGGCGAGGAGGAGGGTTGCAGCTTGATCCTGGCGTAAGGTGATGAGGTGCTCGGGGAGGACCTGCATTAGGGGTATTTTTCGAGTGGGAGCTGGCACCTTAGTAGGGAGGAGCTCGGCACTTTAGTATAGAGGAGCTCGGCATCTTAGTAGGGAGGAGCTCGGCACCTTGGGTGGAGAGGGGCTTTGGGAGGTCTGTTGCGATGTCCCCATGTAGTTGATTGTTTGGGCAGCTCCTTGACAATATCAACCCTATCATAACCCATAGAATTAAAATAGGATAGTTGCAATGGAGAAGTGCCACGAGTGTCTTTTGTGATAAGAAGATGCTTAACAAAGTGAAGGGAAAGTTCTATAGAACGCCAGTTAGACCAACCATGCTATACGGAACGAATGTTGGGCAACTAAAGTTCAACATATTCATAAGATGAATGTAGCAGAAATGAGGATGTTAAGGTAGATGAGTGGTCATACAAGATTGGAGAAGATTAGAAATGAACATATCCAACAGAATGTATATATTGCACCAATTGAAGATAAAATAAAAGAATGGTGTTTGAGGTAGTTTTATCATATGTGTCATAGATCCCTAGGTGCCCCGGTTCGAAAATGTGATAATTTAGTAATAGAAGGTAAGAAGAATGGTAGAGGTAGGTCTAGGATTACGTGAAGAGTAGTATCTAAAGATCTACGTATATTAGATGTTGAGCTGAATCTTGCCTTTGACAGAGGGACATGGAGACATGGAATCCATATAGCCGACCACATCTAGTATGAGATTGAGGCTTAGTTGTTGTTGTTGTTGTTGTTGTCAAGAATAAGTTATTTTGGACAATAATAGCTGAAGAGTCCTCACAAGCCCATCATGCATCATGTTGTAGAGCTCCCAAACCTTTTATATAGTTGTGTTTGTTGATTTGGTTTGATTTGTTAAATCATTAAGATGCAGGCAAGACTACCATACCTAGAGGCCTTGAACTGATGTGAACCTGTCAGTTTGGCTCTAAACACTCCTCAGAATTTGCATCCTACATGTAAAAAGTATATTTTGAATTATTTTATGGAAAACATAGATGGTATATTAGACACATGTCACACTCCTATACTTTCTTGGCTTCTCATCAGTTAAGATTGACTTTTATTGATTTGACATAATTTGCCTCAAGCAAACAGACTTGAATGCTTATGGTGTATGCGAATAAACTAGTTATGGAGCTCGAATAAAATGTTTCAGTCTTGACTTTATACTGTTTTGTTAATGGATTGGATTGTGGTTCCAATTCCTGTTTTCAAAAAGGATGATATCATACTAAACTGATCTTCAAACTTCTCTGTAGGCTGTTTTGGAGACTGTGGCAATTATTTCTCATGACAAGTCAAAGAAGAATGATTCTGCTGAAACAAAGTATGAAATATTTCAAGTTGGGCAGTGTTTTTGATGCATGTAAAGATTTTTTTCATGTTGGTTCGTTGACTATGGTTATCTTGCAGTTCAACTAGATCCTTCCAAATTAAAGATGTTTTCAGCCTGGAAAATGAGGGTAGTGATGACATGACAACCTTGATTGACAGAAAGGTTAGATGAGAAGTTCTCGTTAAGTTGGACACACATTTGCCTTCGACTAATGTTGTTAATGCAGGATTTCTCTCTTTTGAATAACCAATTTCCATATTTAAGAGTTTTATGCTACTTCTGGTCTCCCAATTTGGCAGGATAATGTGTTCGTGATGTCAAATCGTAAATCCAAGTATCCGATGCTACAAGTAGATTTAAGGTTGATTTTCTGTCAATGGTTGCATATTCATATTTGTTGTCAGGAGAACAGTATCTTGTAAAGTAAGATTTGTTTGTTGGGATGCATTATTGCAGGTTAATTTCAGATTTGGTTGTTGTGATAGTTTCAGCGACAATTGGTGGTATTACCTTTTCATGCGTGGGGCAGCCAGTTAGTTCACTTTTTCTCTTTTATTTCCATGCAATTAGGGAATTCATCTCATGCCTTAAGTTTTGAAACCATGCCAATTACTGATCAATTTGGAGCAATTTTTTCTGATATTATACACATTTGGGTTATATATGGTAGGTTATTGTTGGTTATCTACTTGCGGGGTCTCTAATTGGTCCTGGAGGTCTGAACTTCATCAATGAAATGGTGCAGGTATTCATCAGTCATTCTAATCCCGAGTGCTGTCTACTTTTTCTAATATCTATCTATTTCTATATATATATACATACACATACATGCACACACACAAACACATATATCTGCGAATTCTATATTTTTACATTTTGCCCTTTTTAGCAGTAATTTCCTTTCTCTTCCCTATGTGCAATATTGGATTTCTCATAAACTACTTTGGATGAATTTTTGCCCCCTTTAGTCAAGCATGCTCAAGTAAAATGTACAACCATAGTCAATTTGAGGATAATAAATGAATTTGCTGAAGATAGCAATCTGCCTTGGTAGTCCGATATTTTATGGTACAGAACTTTCTGAAATTCATATGTTTTGCTTTAAAATCATATTTTATAAATCATTTCTAACAGTGGATTATGTTTGCGAGCAGTCAATTACTACTTATTTTGTTTGAACATGGTTCTTCGAATTGTTCTATGATTTCGATGTTACAAGTTGGAGGAAAAAAACCATCTCTGTAGTTGAAGATAAGTTTGCATACCTGATAAACCTCCAATTAGGCGCACCTATGTGAGAAGAGGCAGGCATGCCCAACACGTGAAGAAAAGCTGGACCAGCCTTGTACGGGATGGGTTGGGGGACCAAGCAACAGAGGAGACAGAAGGGGCAATGGAGCAGGAATTAGTTGGGCTGCAGATACTGCTGGCTAGGGGTAGTATGGGAAAGAAGAAAAGTAGGGCTGGAGAACCATAAGGAGAAGGGAACAGAGGAAAAGCGGGCCAAAGAAGAAGTGAGAGGTTGCTGGGTGGGAGAGACGAGAGCCTCTCAAATAGCTCTTAGTAAGGGTATTGGCGTTCTCTATGTTAAAGTGGGTGTTCTATTAGCATTTGCATTTTCTCTTGTTACTGTTGTGCTCCTCCATTGAGAGGTCTTGGGTTGTATTTGCACTTGCAATCAATTAAATAGCATTGCTGCTTCTCCTGTTGTGGTATTTTTGCATTCCAATACTTCTTGAATCTTATCAAACTGGTATCTGAGTTGTCGATTTCGGGAGGGGATAGCAGCTAAGAAGGCAGAGGGCCGGTTGGATTCCTTGGAGGAGAAGATGGTGGAGGTTCAGGGAGAACTACAGAGAGAAATGGGTGGGGTCAGGGAAGAGCTTCAGAAGTTAGGGTCGCTGGAGAAGGATGTGGGTACCTTGCTGGAGAAGATGACTGTCCTCGATCGTGTGGATCAGATGCCGCAGAGGATGGAGGCACCGGGGGGACTGGGAGGCGATTCGAACGGAAGAGAGAAATCGGGAGTCTGGGTTCAGCCCGAGCCGATTGAAGACTCATTTCCGATGAAGGCCAACATCCCTCAGTGAACGACGGACCCATGGTCTACCAGCGGAATCGATCGACCGCCGCCTTGGACGCATCAGGAGACAAGTGAAGGATAGGATCCGGGCAGGCGATACGGACAACGGCTTGAATATTTTTCCGCCGGGGCCGCGAACAGGAGACCGGAAGAGGCCGTGGGAGTAAAACTGACCGGACGGCGCTTGGAGATGCCGTTGTTCGAAGGGTGGAACCCAGAGGGGTAGACCTTCCGGGCATAGAGGTATTTCACCGTCAACCGGCTGACGGAGTTGGAGAAACTGGATGCGGCGGCGGTGAGCTTCGATGGGGAAGTGTTGGCATGGTTCCAATGGGAGGATCACCGGCGTCTGATCGGAAGCTGGGTAGAGCCGAAGGCACGCCTCCTCGATCGTTTCTGGCAGACGCAAGATGGTTCTAACTGTGAGAGGTTCCTCGCCCTCAAGCAGGAAATGACAATGAGGGAGTTCCGGTGGACGTTCGAGATGCTCGCAATGGCGGTGATGGATGTTCGTGAGCAAGTGCTACTCAACACGTTCATCAACGGGCTTAATCCAGAAATTAGGGCAGAAGTGCAGTTGATTATGCCTCGCCGATTAAAGGAAATTATGGATTATGCCCAGAGGATAGAGGAAATGAATTGGGCTATCGTGGTGGGCCGCGGAGGGCACGCACAGGGCGAGTCCAAGCTGGGTGCACTGAAGAGTGGCTCAAGGGGAGGCTCAACCCAGTTGGGTGGCACTAGCTAGGTTGTTAGTAATCCAGGCCCCAGTTATAAAATGTCTTAAGGAGGGTTGCAAGCGGGTGGACTAGTGATAAATCCAGCGGGGTCCAGCTTCAGTCCTATGGGCCCAACGGGCCAGCGGGTCTACTCCCATCCCGTTACCCAAAGGGCCACCCAATTTAATCCCAGATCCATAACTACTCAGCCAGGAACTAGGGCCCCACCTCCACACCCAAATCCAAACTTCAGGCGCTTGTCGGAAGCAGAGATGCAGTCAAGGCGGGAGAAAGGTTTGTGCTTCCACTGTGACGAGAAGTTCTCAGTAGGTCACTGGTGCCGCAACAAGGAGTTGCACGTCCTGTTGGTTGAGGAGGAAGGAGAAGAAATTGAGGAAGACACACACGACATGAAGGGAGAAGCGGAACTAGTGGAGGAGGTGAGCCCAATCCTTGGAGAAGTTGCAGAGCTTTCCCTCAACTCTGTAGTGAGACTCTCTATGCCAAGAACCATAAAGGTCCGAGGCACCATCACTGTCAGGAGGTGATGTGGTAATGATCGATTGCGGAGCATCTCACAACTTCATATCCTTGGAGCTGGTAAATAGACTCGATATATCGCCAATTGGGACTCAGAGATTCGGGGTGTTGATGGGGATGGGGCTGCAAATTAAAGGGGAGGGGATCTGCAAGGCAGTAGTGTTGTCCCTACCAAACATCGAGATTATCGAAGACTTCTTGCTTTTCGAGCTGGGAAGTGCCGACGTGATTTTGGGGATGCAGTAGCTCATGACTCTGGGTGGCATGCAGGTGAACTGGAAGACGCTTACAATGCGCTTCAAGCTTTCAAGGACAAGGGCGAGGGTATCCTGTTGGAATTCAGCAACATAATCGTGGCGCAGGAGGACAAGAAGGAAGCCACGCCGCAGCTGCTTCAGGGACTCCTACGGTTCGCGACCCCCAGCTCATTACCACCTGTCCGGGCGAGGGATCACGCGATTATATTGGTGCCAGGTATGTCACCTATCAGTGTGAGACCATATAGGTATCCCCATGCTCAGAAGGAGGAGATTAAAAGACTAGTCAGAGACATGCTTGCCGCTGGGATAATACAACCTAGTGTAAGTCCGTTCTCCAGCCCAGTGCTGTTGGTGAAGAAAAAAGATGGCAGCTGGCGCTTCTGCGTGGACTATCGTGCACTGAACAAAGCTACAGTGGTGGACAAGTTTCCGATACCTCTGATCGACGAACTGCTGGATGAGTTGCATGGTGCCACAGTCTTCTCCAAACTAGACCTGCGCTCGGGGTACCATCAGATCTGGGTGAAGGCTGAAGACATTCCCAAGACGGCTTTCCGAACCCACGAGGGACATTACGAGTTCCTCGTGATGCCCTTCGGCCTAACGAACGCTCCGACAACCTTCCAAGCATTGATGAATCAAGTTTTTCGCGAAGATATAAGGAAGTTTGTCTTAGTATTCTTTGATGATATCCTCGTGTGCAGCAGGACAATGGAGGACCATGTGGCGCATTTGGAGCACGTTCTTAGCATCCTGGAGTCCAATCAATTATATGCCAACCACAAGAAGTTTCATTTCGGTCAAGAGCACTTGGAGTACTTGGGGCATATTATTTTCGCGCAAGGGGTGGCAACCGATGGCAACAAGGTGAAAGCGATGAGATAGTAGCCTACCCCGCAGAACTTACGGGAGCTTCGAGGTTTTTTGGGTTTGACTGGTTATTATAGGAGGTTTGTCCGCAACTATGGGAATATGGCCCTGTCTCTGACTGATCAACTGCAGCATGACAGTTTCGGTTGTGGAAGTGAGGCCGATCAAGCCTTTCAAGAGTTGAAGTCAGCCATGTCTTCAGTCTCTATATTAGCCCCGCCCGATTTCTCGCAGCCTTTTGTTTTGGAGTCTGATGTGTCGAGTACGGGTTTGGGAGCGGTGTTAATGCAGAATCGAAGGCCGATTACCGGTCGAGCCTTGATCACCCACGCCGCAAAGCAAAAATGTCGGTATATGGCCTTGGTGATGGCCATTGTCTTTGGCGATCTTTGAAATGGCATCACTACTTGGTGGGGAGGAAATTTATTATCCGAACTTATCAGCGTAGCCTCAAGTTCCTCCTCGAGCAACGACTGATTAGCATGGAGTATCAAAAGTGGCTAACCAAACTATTGGGGTTCGGTTTCGACATACAATACAAGCCTGGACTGGAAAACAAGGCTACCAACGCGTTTTCTCGAATGACACCGGCCGCTCACTTATTAGCCTTGTCAGTTCCCTACGCAGTGGAGCTGAAGGCATTGGCGAAGCAAGTTAAGGAAGACTCGTATCTCCGAGAGATCATTGATAAATTGCGCACAGACCCGAGCTCTCAGGGAGGCTACCAGCTGGTGTAGGACCATTTGATGTACAAGGATCGGGTTGTAATACCCGCTAATTCCCCTTTCAAATAACTGATTCTGCAGGAATGTCACAATAGCCACATCGGAGGGCATTCTGGTGTGCTGAAGACCCTAAGAAGGATTGTTGCTAATGTGTATTGGGAGGGGGTGGGAAGAGATGTTCAACAATATGTAGCTCAGTGTGAGGTATGTCAAAGAAATAAGTACTCGACATTGACTCCGGGTGGGTTACTACGGCCACTTCCCGTTCCCAATCAGGTGTGGGATGACCTGTCAATGGATTTCATAGAAGGGCTACCAATATCCGAAAGGCACAACTCCATCTTGGTGGTGATAGATGGTCACTTTATCGGGATGAAACATCCTTATACGGTCCGATCAGTGGTTGTGATTTTTGTCCGGGAAGTAGTACGTTTGCATGGGATGCCGCGGTCCATTGTTTCCGATCGTGACCGCATCTTCATGAGGCATTTTTGGAGCAAGCTCTTCAGGCTACAAGGCACCTCGTTGGCACACAGCTCCGCGTACCACTTCCAATCAGATGGACAAACTGAGGTTGTCAATAGCTGCATCGAGACATACCTTCGCTGCTTCGCTACATTAAAACCAAAGTCCTGGGCACGTTTTTTGCCTTGGGCCAAGTATTGGTATAACACATCATACCACACGGCCTCCCACACTACTCTCTTCCGGGTGGTTTACGGTAGGGATCCATCCCCGTTACTTCGGGTTAATGCTGGAGCCACTCCTAATTCTAAGGTTGATCGGCTGTTGGTGGAGCGCGACCAGATGTTAGACGAACTGCAAGCACAACTCCATTGCTCTCAACAGAAAATGAAGAAATAAGCGGATGCTCATAAGCGGGAAGTGACGTTCGCTGTTGGAGACCTGGTATATCTGAAGCTACGACCCTATAGACAGAGGAGTGTGGCTCGTCGTCCTAACGACAAACTAGCACTGAGGTATTTTGGCCCGTACCCAGTTGTGGCAAGGGTTGGAGTAGTGGCGTATCGACTTCAATTACCAGATTTAGCTTCCATCCACCCTGTTTTCCATGTGTCTTAGTTGAAGAAGGTTGTTAGCCCACACTCAGCTACAACGAAAATTCCCCCTCAGCTGGCCGGAGATATGGAGTTTCTAGTTGAACCTGAACAGGTGTTGGGCTATCGGTTGGGCCAGGACGTTGGGTCGGAGTTTGAAGTGTTGATTAAATGGAAGGGACTGAAGAAGGAGTTTGAAGCAACATGGGAACCCTATACACTGATCCAAGCACAATTCCCTACTTTTCACCTTGAGGACAAGGTGACTCTTTGGGCGGGAAGCAATGATAAACCTCCAATTAGGCACACCTATGTGAGAAGAGGCAAGCATGCCCAACATGTGAAGAGAAGCGGGACCAGCCTTGTACGGGATGGGTTGGGGAACCAAGCAGCAAAGGAGACAGAAGGGGCAAGGGAGTAGGAATTAGTTGGGCTACAGATATTGCTGGCTAGGGGTAGTCTGGGAAAGAAGAAAAGTAGGGCTGGAGAACCATAAGGAGGGGGGAACGGAGGAAAAGCGAGCTAGAGAAGAAGTGAGAGGTTGCTGGGTGGGAGAGACGAGAGCCTCTCGAATAGCTCTTGGTTAGGGTATTGGCGTTTTGTGTTAGAGTGAGTGGGTGTTTTGTTAGCATTTGCATTTTCTCTTGTTACTGTTGTGCTCCTCCATTGAGAGGTCTTGGGTTGTATTTGCACTTGCAATCAATCAAATAGCATTGCTGCTTCTCCTGTTGTGGTATTTTTGCATTCCAATACTTCTTGAATCTTATCAATACCTTTGACAGTAGTTCTTGGAGCCTTAAACACCACATTGCTCTTATTTTATTGTAGTTATCTTCTGACACTATCTTTTGTTTATCCTTTGGAATTTGATCACTTCTCAAGGACCAAACTGAAGCTGTGGTGAAAATATTTAAAGTTTTAAACTGCTAAAAATACTGAAATATAGACTTTGTCTAAGGGTAAACACTGAATCTGTGGACCTTTACTAATTTACTATAGATACTCTCATTTGGATTTAGTTTCTTACAAATTGAGTCTATTAATGCTCTAGCAGCATGCAGACAAGGTCTTATTTTTGTTTTTAATCTTCTTTCTTTCTGTGTATGCACTCCTGCTGCAGTCTTGATTGGTGGCTAAGTTGACTGACAGATGGTAGATCTGAGCTAATTAGTGATGCATCTGCTTATATCATGGCGTCATGCATATTAGTTATTGTATTCTTGGTCATTTTGTTCTTGTTGCTTGTGTGCAGGTGGAGACCGTTGCCCAGTTTGGTGTGGTTTTTCTTCTATTTGCGTTGGGACTTGAGTTTTCTTTGACAAAGGTATCACATAGGAAGAAATAATTTTCAACTTAATTGTAGAATGCTGCTAAACGTAATGGCATACATTCAATCCTTTGCATATTCCTTTCCTAATATTATATATATATATATATATATTAAAGTTTTAAACAATGTTCTAATTTGAGGCTCCAACAGTTAAAAGTTGTTGGACCTGTTGCTGTTCTGGGAGGGCTACTTCAGATCATTATTTTCATGTTACTCTGTGGTCTAACTGCAATGGTATGTCATATTGACTTGGCTTTTTTGTTACTATTCTGAGTTACATGTACTCATCTTTCTTGCTATTATACTTGCATGATAAGTATCAGTTCAATCTAAAATGTGCAAGTCTTGACACAGCTATGTGGTGCAAATTTATCTGAAGGCATATTTGTTGGCTCCTTCCTATCAATGTCATCAACAGCAGTGGTAATGGTTTTATCCGTATCACAAAATTCTACTTTGTCTTTTCTGCTCTATGGTGCAATTTATCTCTTTTTCAGGTGTCAAAATTTTTGGTGGAAAAAAGCAGCACAAATGCTCTTCATGGTCAAGTTACTGTTGGAACTCTTATTCTTCAGGTTGAACTTTCACAACTGCTAAAAAATGAAATGCATTTGATTCAACTCCTTCTAGAAGGATTTTTTTGATCCCTAACTTATCACAGTAATTCTTTCTGTTGCAATATGTGAATTCTGTTAATTGCAATCATCTACCAAGATTGGGAAACTGGAACATTAATGGCATGATCTGTCAAAATATCAGATTAGTTGCGCTGTTTCGGTGGCTGAAAGTTTAGTATGCTTGGGAAACAAAGGTTTTATTAATATATAGAAAAATGGCACCGTTCAAGTTGATCTACACCATTTAAAATGCTGAGATACCAAGAATCAATATTTTGATATTATTTTACCTGTCAACATGGGCATTTTTTCATGGTCGTAAATGAGCAACTCTAATGGCATTGAAGACTATATTATGTAAATTGAGAAACCAGACTGTTGATCTTGATTCTTGATCGAAACATGTTGAAATTTACTTGAGATGGACAGTGGGCACTTCCATAAAATACTTTTCAACATCATGATGTTCAACACCATTCATTTTATTGCCACACACACACAGCCCAACTTTCCAATTATTCTTGACTGTAAAATTGGATTTTTGTGTGAATAAATTGCATATACTGCCTGTTGAATGATGGCTTTTCATTTGCACAAGTCTTCAGTACAATTGATAGTCATGAAGTTGTTAAATTTCCGTATAAGGCTTAGTTGTTGTTGTTATTAACTTGGCTTGATTTTGTGTGCATGCCTAGATGTAAAGCTTGATTTTGTGTGCATAAGCATATCACCTTTTTATTTTTCATTACAGGATTGTGCTGTGGGCTTACTATTTGCTCTACTACCTATTTTAGGTGGTAGTAGTGGCCTTTTCCACGGTATAATGTCAATGGCAAAATTGTAAGTGTCTATCTTTTAAGTATATTTAACATCTCTAATGTGATAGCAGACTTGTCTAATTTTTTGGAGATAGGTGAAGGTAATGCCAAAATGGATGGAAGTTTTCAGTCTTTTATCTTCACCAATGTTTAAGATATATGTTTAATCTTTCACTCTCTAATTAAGATTCAGTAATACTTTTAAATAAAAAATGCAAAGATACCAAATGTTTAAGTTTGTTTTTCTATTGTGAGCTTCTTTGTAAGTTAGTGGAGGTCTGAGGCTTGTGTTTGTAACATTATCAACCATATGCAGGTTGCTCGTTTTGTCCATCTTCATGTCTGTTGCTTCTATGCTGTCCTGGTCTTTTGTTCCTCGCTTCCTGAAGCTCATGGTTCGGTTGTCATCACAAGTGAGTTACGATTTCTCTATTATTGTGATTTTGTTTATTAAGATCTTTAGAATGTGAGGGATTTTAGCAAGGACGGATCCAGGATATTTCTTCAGTGGGGGTAAATTAATATTAAATATAAAAAATTATAATGAAACACAAATGCATCAAAAGTTTTTGTCATATGAAAGTAATATATTACAATTGCTCTTTGCGTGTTTTCATAGTTTGAAAACAATGCAGGTTTTTTTCATTATCAATACTATAAATATATCTTTTCCTATATAAGTAATCATTCGATCATTCATCTAAGATTTCTCGTTCGGTTGCACAAGCGATTTTTTTACAATTTTCATGGCAGAAAAAATTCTTAAGATTTTTTACAATTTTTTATATCGACATGAATATCAAATCTTTCTTTCTTTTTTCAATTTGTAAACCCCTCAAACACAAAGGAATCACCTCTTGCTAGTTTCTAATATCATGTCTATAAAGATAACAACACAAGCAAAATGCTGCATCCTTCTCTATATTATATTCCATCCAATTACCATAATCTTTGAACCATGAGGGTTTAAAACGACGTAGTGCTTTACCATTACCAATTTTCTTTTGTGGAAAATTATGCGTGTAAGGTTGGCATGGACCTTTTTGCAAATGAGCCCTTCAAACCTTGTCTCTTTCATTGGGGTGATAGTTTGAATTTTTTTTTCTTAATCCGGGATCTAAAAGAAGATCATCTATATTTAATTCAACACCATCTTTCTTTGCATAAGGTTGAGTGTCAATAGCTGGTTCCTCCAAAATTGTCTTCCTTTTGATGTGATATTTGTCCATATGATGTGAAGATGCTATCTTGATAAATGTCAAAGAAAACAACATTATGAAATAAGAGATAACTGCGGTAAAGAAAATATGCACAAAATTCAAAAAAACGCAGACTTGCAGCAGTTGAATGGCAAGGAAGCTCTTTGATTTGCACCTCTAGGCTCCAAAATTAGGTGAGGGACGATTTGAAAGAATAAAGGAGAGAGTTAGATAAATTGAGAAAAGGGGCGAACACACACTTGCTTGATAGGGTTAGAAAATGAGAAATGGGAAAGGGAATTAAACTTTTTAAAATAGATTTTTTTTTTCATATTAGTCCTTAGATAATTCTTTGATTGTTTTTGTTTAGATTTTATTTCTTAGTTTTAGTGGGGGCAAATTGAAAAAGTCAAAAAAAAAAAATTTAATATTATCTCTTGGATTTTTCAAAGTTGAGTGGGGGCAGCTGCCCCCACTGCCCCCACTTTAGATCCGTCCTTGGATTTTAGGATCTGGTGATAATGTGAAACTCCTTATGTTTGTGCTTCTATTTTTATACTACCCATGCTAATGATTCTTAGGGTGGTGACAGTTTGATGGCTCTTCCATACTGAGCTATTGCGACCATTTCCTTTTCTTGGATCATCTTGCTAGAAATTAAGGGGACTTAAAAAATAGATTTTTTCATCTTATCCAGTCCTTGAATTTCTTAGAAAAAAAAGGACTTTTTTTTTATGTCTCGTTAACGAGGACCTCATTTCAAATTATCTGATGTAATTTGTGTTATATTAATTAGCTGGCTTTTATTTTTGTTATTCAGATTTTCTTCTACCATCGCATGACCCAATGCCACATAAACACATAAGAATTGACGAACAAAGGGCTCATTACGTTACCATTGTATCCAGCAACCTTATATAGGATTCTAGTTATAGGTTTAATATAAGCTGGGACCAGATCATGTTTGAGACTTAAATAATTAGCAATCTCATTTATCCATCTCTTATTTATTGACATAAATTAAAGGTTCTAGCTCGTAGGATGCATGAGCTATCTGTTTTAATCCCTGCCCATCTGCACTCTCCATGCAACAAACTGAAGGATGAGTTTCAAATTGTTTAATGAAAGATCATTCACCATTATGTTATATGTGAGGGCATTTATTTGTTTGTTAGAGTGTTTGTGTGAATAATTTCTTAGATATGGACATTAAACCTCATTTTCTGCTCTGACTAAGGTGTAAGTGTGAAGTTGAACTTCTGACTACATCTTACAATTGTAGAATCATTTAGACTAATCTTATTTCTTCGTAGTACAGAAGTATATAACCCTTTATTGGAAGTTTTAGTTTTCCTTTACTGTTTTCTTTTTCACTTGTTAATGTCCTTGGTCTGAGTTTGCAGACAAATGAACTATATCAGTTGGCAGGTGTTGCTTTCTGCTTGTCATTAGCGTGGGTAAGGAAAGCTAACTCTCCCTTTTATCTCTACATAAAAATCAGCATCCTTCCCTGTACATCATTTTATATAGTTGTGATTCTAATATCTTGCTGCTGGATATTTGAATTTCAAACACATTTTACTTTAGGGTTGAGACATGTTTTGTTTTAGCCCAATAGAAGCGATGCTCATTTATCTTTAAAATAATTTCTTCGCCTAATTTTCATGTTCCAGATCTAACATGAAGCCCCTTTACCTTTCTAATGAACTATTGCACCTGGTGTCCTGCTGTTAGCACACCTCCTCTTGTCTTATTTTGTCATATACTTTTTATTAAAGTTTTGTTGTTTTCCTTCTATTCAAGTACTGCCAACTCTCAGTTCATCATTATGCTTGTTTTTTGGTGTGCCTTGTTCCAGTTGTGTTCAGATCTACAATTCTATTGATGAGATCTCATAGTCCTTGGGATTCTAGGTTCTTAAGTTTCTTCTGTGCTTTCAGTAGGTCTAATATTGTTTTGCTGACTGTTAGTATATTCATTCACTAATATTTTAGCCTGTCCAACGTGAATAGCATAGTACTGCCGATCCAATAAGTTTTATACTTGTGTACCACCTGATAGGCTATTCCCATTTGTTATTTTATTTTTATTTTTATTTTTTATAATCAAAGAACAATTTTTCCATATGTGCTGGTCATAGTAAAGATGCATTGATCACTCTGATGACTATACTATTCTTGTTTACTATATGATTACTGTATCTTGCTAATGTGGCTTTCTGCTGTGTTATTTTGCTTTCAGTGCAGTGATAAACTAGGCCTTAGTCTTGAGTTGGGAGCATTTGTTGCTGGAGTTATGATATCAACTACCGACTTTGCACAACATACTTTGGAGCAGGTAATTGGCACAATATCTACTATTGGAATTAAACTATTCAGGTAATTTATTGAAAGTAAATGTATTTTATCTCCTAGAGTGTTTTTGTTGTTGGAATGATTTTCCTTATGCTTTGACTTTGGGGCCACATCAGTAGGATGGAGGACAGATCACTTCATGAAGTCAATCAAGTAGGATGTTTTTACTCACCGTTTACACAAAACCAATCCATGGCTTAACATTAGTCTATTTAGTAAGAAATTTGAATTTGATTACCATGTCATTCCCATTACTTAGCTATGATAATCAATTAAAAATCTAATGACAAAAGATTGAGTTTATCTTTTTTCAGAAGTACCAACTTTCACAAGGAATTGGCTAAGCCCATTCCTTTTCATAAAGAGAGGTTGGGGGTTTGAACCACGCTAGTGGTGTGCTTCTAGTGGCATGCCCCCATTTATTAAAAAAAAACCTGTTTCAGAAGTTTCAGATCAAAAAATTTGATCTCAACTTAGCAAATTAAAGAAACTAGTGTGCCATATTAGTAATTGCTCTTTGATCAGATGCTAGTAAGTATTCCTTCTTTAGTGTGATTTTCACTTTTAACCAATATTCCTTGTTATGGTTAATTTCTTGTTGTTGCCATTGTATGTTTTAGGTAGAAGCAATTCGGAACCTATTTGCAGCACTATTCCTTGCTAGCATTGGCATGCTCATACATGTGCAGTTCTTGTGGAACCATGTTGATATATTGCTTGCATCTGTGATTTTAGTAGTGGTTGTTAAGACTGTGGTTGTCACAGTAGTAGTCAAAGCCTTCGGTTATGGAATCAGAACTTCAATTCTTGTGAGTATTTTTCTTGCAATTGACATTAGTTATGTGTATATTATCTATTGGTTCTTCTCATGTTCTTGTCCTGTCTAGGTGGGTCTATCACTTGCTCAAATTGGAGAATTTGCATTTGTTCTCTTGAGCCGTGCCTCAAACCTTCACCTTGTTGAGGTATAATCTCTCACAATAAAGGAGTTGACATTAATTTATGATATATGCTTATTTAGCTAGGAGTAGAAATGCACCTCGTCATGGTTGCTGGAGTATTCTATATCCACTTTGAGCGATGTTTTTTCTGTAGTTGATACCAATCATGTCCCCAGCATTTAGGGAATGGATAGCAGTAGCTAAGTGATGTAATCAGATTTCTTAGTTCCCAATCTCCTGTTAATAGAACTTGAGCTGGCAAATGAGTTGAGTTGTTCACTTTTGCTTGAGGTTTGGCTCGCTCAAAACTATCTATGCAATTACAAAGTCCTGAATATATGCTTATGATGGGAGTTATTTATATGTTTAGTACTATCTACACATTCTAAATGGTTTTCCTACTTGGCTAGTGGATAAAATTTCTGCTAATGGTCATTGCACTTCTCTTCTTTTTTATTCTTTGTAATTCTGCTAAAGATTCTTGTATATTATAGGGGAAGATGTATCTGCTACTTTTGGGAACAACAGCTCTCAGCCTTGTGAGTCTTTTACTTATTGCACTGCATGTGAACAGGAATCATGTAGTTTCTCTTTTCATCTTGTAACATGACTTTCTCTTGATGTAGGTTACAACCCCTCTCATGTTCAAAATAATTCCTGTTGTGATGCACCTAGGCACTCTTATGCATTGGTTTCCGTCAGAAATCAGCTCACAGAATGAGGTTGGACAATCTGCTCTATTTCATCTTGTCTAATTATGTTGAAGTTGGCTGCTATACTACCTCTCAAAATGAGAGGTCGAGAGATCGAAGCATGCCTCTGTCAAATAAAAAGTGGCTTGTCAATATTCTCTCTCTCTCTATATATATATATGGGGTTATGATACAATGGGGCCGGCGGACATCCAGCCACCCCATTGTATCATAACCCTATCATGATATATATATATAAAATTTATTTTAACAATATATATCCATTAGTATTTATCAATAATTTTTTTATAATTTTTTTATATATAGATAGTTATTATATATATATATATATATATATATATATATATAATGCAACAAACACAGCAATATTTTTTGTTTGATTTTCTAATTCATGTGTCATTAGGAAATTAGAATGCACAGAATCTCTCATCTTGTTCTTTCTCCTGTCATTTGGTCTCAGGAGAGAGCTTCAGTGCATGAACTACACAATAGGGAATTATAATGGTGATAACACGTCAATACATTTTGAACCACTGAACTTAAAACACTACGGTTTATCATTAGATGGAGCTTGGAGCATGAGGAATTCTAGCTCCACGAGAATTCAATGACAACTCGAAGACAAGAAGATGCAAATTCCCTGGGGCAGGGGGCAGCATCTGGGAGATCTTTTTACCTGTAGATATTTTATTTAGATTATCTTGCCTTTTCGTTTACAGCTTATTGTTATGAACGTTCTAAGCACTCTCTCTCTCTCTCTCTCTCTCTCTCTCTCTCTCTCTCTCTCTCTTCTTTTTGAATAGGCGTTAGAACCAATTCAACTTTTTTGTATAGATTAGATTTTATTATAAAAAAACACTTATTTGTATAAAACTTGTTATTTGCAGGAATACTGTAAACATCACGGTTTATTACATGTAGTAAAAAGTCACCTTCTCAGTTGATTTTCAGTAGTGGTTCAGCAAAGTGAATGAATTTTTTTATAATGGTTGTCCTTATGTTTATAGAGTTTTCTAAAAACAAAAATTTTCCTTTAAGTTTTTCCTTTTTAATGAAGAATGTGCGGAGTAAATTTAAGCTTGCATGTACAGGGAGAGGATAAAATGCAACAGCAAGACTTTTAGGATTTTAATATTTTCAAACTAAAAATAAATTTTAAACTGATACATGTGATCCATATCATGATAATTTTTTATATGTAAATTAATATAATTTTGAGTTATTTATTTAGAGAAAATTATTTTAACGCCGCTGAAATTTGGGATTCTTTTTCTAAAAGGTTTTTTTTATATAAATTTTTTTCTGAGTACATTCTGATTTTTTTTATTATATAAAATCTATAGCTTCCGTTAACTTGGCCATAAAAAATAGTTTGTTACTGATGTGAACGTCCATAGAACTCTGTTTTTTTTTTTAAAAAAAAGGAAGAAAATAGAGTCAAAATGGTTTCTCAATGGAAAAACTTTATATAATTTTTTTTTGGGGAAATTATAAAAAAGTACTTTGTGGTTTGTGACTTTTTGATTGATGCTTTGTGGTTTGAAATTGAGCCTTGGCCTAATAGTTTCTTACGTTTATCGGCTTTGAGTCTTAGTATAGCTTGTCGCATTCGAAGTTGCATCGTCACTTTGCCCCTAGAGCGTGTTTGAAGGATTTCCAGGTATGGATGGGAAGATCATCGAAAAATAAGCTAGCTTTTAATTTTCATACAATTTGGGAACTTGTAGGATCTTACATCTTAACTGCTCTTATTTTATAGGAATCAAGCGATCCGGAATTTCAACCGCTAAGTGGGAGGACCAAGGGTTATCAAATTATATGAAAATCGACGCTAACTTATTTTTCATGATCTTCCCATCCATAATTTGGAAATCCTTCCAACATGCTTTTGTAGCCAAACGGAACCACCTCGAATGCACAATATTACGAGTCTAAAGTGATAAACTAAGAAACCACAATGTGGCTTAATTTGAACCATAAGGACCGAATTGAAAAAGTCACAAACTACATAGTACTTTTTTGTAATTTCTCTTTTTTTTTGGTTAAAAAACTATTCTTTTATGTATTATTTGAGGAAAATTTTAAATTGTTGATTTACCCTCTGGCTTTTATGCGGCCACATGTATGTTGACGTCAGTAACAGATATTTTCTCGAATTTGATTTTTTTTTCTTTTATTTATTTTTTGAAGCTAAAAAAATATTGGGAAATTATTCGTTTTTCATTTCCATTGAACGCTGAGAGAAATCAGCGCCAAAGAGGTCTTTAAAAGTGTACCCCCAAAGTAGGAGCTACGAAATCCCTGGAGGCCTTCTCCTCCTTCGAGGAAGCTCGATAGATTGAAAGTGAAGCCACGAATGGTTCGTATTTGCTCACTCTTCTTCTTTTCCTTTCCCAATTCCGTCGCTTCTGATTTATCACAAACCCTAATCTCCTTATCGTCCTGAACTTGTAGTCGGTCACCCTGCACACCAATCTTGGAGACATCAAGTGCGAGATCGCCTGTGATGAAGTCCCCAAGACCTCTGAGGTTTCAGTTCTAGAAATCCATCATCGTCTTTTATCGGCTGATTTTTTCCCTTTTTTTTTTTGGCCAAACAACTGCACACAAGGAATAAACTTGATTCAACTCATTTGTTAGATTTCTTTGCATTTCAAAGCTGTGATTAGTTTCCTGCGATAAATAGGCCCTAATCTGTAGATCTTGAAGACCATGCCAAAAGTATTGAGTATGAGAGCATTTGTTTTGTTTGCGGGAGTATATATATATATATATATATATATATATGATGTAGTTTGATGGTATGGTGTGTGTGCAACCCTTATTTAACATACCTAAGCTTGAGTGGTAATGCACCATAATTGTTTGAGTTTTCTTTTTTATGAAACTATTTTATTTGTTAAAACAAAAGCCACTTGTAAAATTTGAAGGTATGAGTTAAGATTAAAAAATTTAACTTTTAAGGTTAAACAAATAAGAAACTGACAATGAAAGACGAAAATTAGGCAAATGAAGCAGAAAATGCCAAGAAAAATGGGGATACCAAACACTTGTTGCTTCTAATTACAAGTAGTCATTTGCGGTTGAGTAGAGAGAATCTGTTGGATAGATGTTTTCGTGTGCTTTTTTTGTACCTGAAGGAATACAAGTAACTTTGTGCACCTACCTTGCCTATTTTTGCCTTGATAATTTTAAATACATTAACTGACTGTATAAACCAAGCAAAGGATTGCAAAGGATTGTGTGTGTGCGTGCGGGCATGTTTCTGTGCGCTTTCAGAAAGATTTGTTGAGTTTTTGATATCTTTGATCTGAATCAGATAAATATTTTTTCTACTACCTGCCAACAGATGTTTACCCGCTACCAGACATTCATTTATTGGAGATATTGCATAAAGATGACAAGTCCATAAGTATTTCATGAGTTTATTGGTGAAGATATCCATTTCTCATTTTCAGAGTGTAAATGCTTGAAATGCCAATCATTGCCTCTGATTGAGTGGATAGTGCTAGTAAAGACTAATTGCTTCCTGCAGCCTTTGATAAATAACCCATTTTGTATTGGAGATCTTGTTTTAATGTTCTTTTCTTAGGTTTGGATTTTGGATTAATTATAGATGCAAAGTTGGTCTCCTGATTACCCCTTGATGCATAAGAATATAAATTTTTTTTGTTTATATGCTGTGGAAATGAACTAAACTAGATTTTGTTGCTATCACTATCATATACATAAACTGCATGAGAATGACTAGTTCAGGACAACCACACAATCTTAATGGTTGAATGAAATGCAGTAATTTAATACTCCTTTTCCACCCAGAATTTCCTAGCGTTGTGTGCAAGCGGTTACTATGATGGGACCATTTTTCATCGGAACATCAAGGGGTTCATGATCCAGGGAGGAGATCCCACAGGCACAGGCAAGGGAGGGACAAGCATATGGGGCAAGAAATTTACTGATGAAATTCGAGAGTCTCTTAAGGTATTATATTCTCAGTTTCTTGCCTTACACCACAATGCTATGGCCGTTTTCTAGTTGATCGTGTGCTAATTATGAGCAATGTTGAAATTTTGTATGTAGAAATGGATTTTCCAGTGATGAGCTCAGATGGAACATCTCAACTTTCTTTTCTCCTCCTCTTCTTCTTCTTTTTCTTTTTTTTTTCCCTAAAGAAAATTTGCTTGCTTTCTATGTTCTCAGCAGATTGAAGTATTGACCATATCTGAAATTTTTTTGCCATCTCTTCATTTACATGATATAATTCACTAAATGTTAGAATTTCTGATTCAGAGGTTTGAGTGTCATAAGTGGCACCATCTCATCTGTCTGCAATTTTGTTTTGTGATCTTATTTAGATGAATGCTAATGCAGTATCTCTCTTGGGTTAAGCAGCATAATGCAAGGGGGATCCTTTCGATGGCAAATAGTGGGCCAAACACAAACGGAAGCCAGTTCTTCATCGCTTACGCAAAACAACCTCACCTTAATGGACTATACACAGTCTTTGGGCGAGTAATCCATGGATTTGAAGTTCTTGACCTAATGGAGAAAGTAGGTCTTCAACTGTGATTGATCTGCATGATAAATTTTAGCCAGAATTATCTTTTTTAATACAGCAGACACTAATTTAAACTCGGTTGTATAATACAGACTCAAACAGGGCCTGGGGATCGACCTCTTGCTGAGATCAGGCTGAATCGTGTGACGATACATGCAAATCCTCTTGCTGGCTAGGCTTCCAAGCAACAAAACCTGATCGAATTACTCTGTTATAAAAACTATTGTCTCGAATCTGGCATGTGGTGAAGTAATTTATTTTACATAGGAAAATATTTCCTCTCCTTGAATTTTAGAGAATTCAAGGCGGCAGTAAACTGCTTTGATTTATACAGTGTTTGGATTGCAGAGAAAAATAGATGAGAAGGTAACAAGAAGAACTGTCAACTTGCCTTAGATTTAATGAAGAAAATGAGATTATCAATCCATACATTTTCTATCAACAATGTCTTAACTAGGCCTCTTATTCACCGATAATAAAAAAACCCCAAAAATACTAACAACCACATAAGTCAAATTTTGCTTCTGGAAATGATTTGCCAATTAGATTTCTCATTCATGTTTCTATGACAAAGCTTATCAATTATTGCTGTGAAACCAACCAGCTATGAGATTAATTTTAAGCTGACCTCCCAATACCCTGTTTTGTTACTATGCCATGGAGAAGCATGAGATAATGGATGGGCTTAGAGTAGGGATGGCAATACCCGAGCCGATCCGTAGTTATCGATCCGATCCGACCCGATCCGCCCCGAAGAAATGCGGCGGGCTATGAAAGATCCTTTAAAATCGCCGCCCCACTAAAAACATACAAAAAATACCCTTATATATATTAAATTATATAGTTTTAGGGTTTACAATGAAGCTTTGTTTGGAGTTTTTGGACTTTGGCGACTTCTTTCCCACTCTTTTCTCGAGCTTGTATATTAAAGTGCTTTTTAATCGGTAAATTTCTCTTCATTCTATTGTCTAAATGTAATATTTTATTCGAGTGTATACGTATTATGCATGACTCTCGCCCTCAAGCCTGCCACTATTTAGGCGGTGGTGGTAGAGGCCTGCACCGCTCCCGCCCCTCCCCATTGCCATCCCTAGCTTAGAGGAGGAGGAGGAGGAGGAGGAGCAGGTAGAGATAGCAAGCGAGAGGGTGGTGATGAAGAGTGGAACAGGAGGCGAGCATCATCAAGGAGTGGTGCATTAAGAGCTCATGTCAAAGCAACATGAAGACATACAAGAAAGCCATTGGAGCACTCAGAAGTTATTGCCCCTGGTGGAGGTCAATGGAGGATACTGTTCATTTGATAGTTGACTTTTACCTTTAGACCATGCAAGGAGGGATCTGGAGGAGGAGAAGGTGGTCCTACTCCTATTCCTATTCCTAATCCTGTTATAGACCATGATTTCATGCATGCATGTTCAAAAGGCTGCATCATGATCCATTTAATTATGTATATATCACCATGCTTGCTGGGTCATGCAGACCTTAATTTGATCATGGGGTTGCAATTGAGACTATTTATCGAATTAATAAGAGATGATATGGAGTCGTCCCGTGTTTGTATATCATCATGATGTTTTCACATTGTTCTCAGCAAAGGTATACACCATGGTTTGAGTAAATTATCAACTTTCCTCTATATATGGAATAGAAGGACTGTTATATATGTAGAATGTTTGTGTGTGTGTTTAAACTTTAAAGAGATTGATCTAGAGCCTATATAAAAATTTGAGATGATAAAATTAAAAGAGATCATACTTGTATGTTTATGTTAATAATATTCGTTTGATTAATTGACTAGGAACTACCATCTTAATATTCTCAGGAGACATATTGTACTACATCAAAATAAATGTTTAAACTTGTAAAAATAAAGACCAGGACTTGTACATTCAAACTAATTAATGTCCATGCACCGCTGCAGTGAGCACTTGCGAAGAAGAAGAAGAAGAAGAAGAAGAAGAGGAATCCTTCATCCTTTAATTGGAGTCAATAGGTGGTGATGAGTTGGAGAAAATAATGTAAGATGATGTTAAGATCCTTTTACCAGGAGGACAAGCAGAAGTGCACGTGAATGGGTGTCCTTCTTAGTAGTGAAAAAGGTAGTGTCTATGCGTGTGCATGGACATTGGCCTTTGTTACTTCATTCATTCATTCATTCATTCATTCATTCATTCATTCATTCATTCATTCATGTCTGAGAACTTGCACCCATTTGATCACAAGGAACAACCAGCTTTCCACAGTTCACATCATTATCGATTCCCCCCATTATTGTCCTCAACTTCATCATGTGAGACCAATTAATGGACATTTTTTTTACCAAGCACCAGTACTCATACATATACTTGTGATTTAATTGGGAGATCCCCAAGACTTTATGGATCCATGCATGGATGATGGATGGGTGGATAACATCCAGAGGACTCTAGATTTGATGAGAGATTATTATTATTATTATTATTATTATTATTATTATTATTACTACTAGCTACTACTATTATTGTTGTTATTTCTTGATCATTATCTTGATGATCACTATCATATTGGTGCAAGTTGAGGGATAATGGTCTGTACCATGAGAACCCTTATCACTGTCAAACACCAAATGAAACAGTGTTTATATGCCAAAATAGGAGTCCCACCAACTAGAGCCTGTGTACCAAGTCCCTAAACACATCATTAAAAGTCTTATTTATTTACCTGTTTATTAACTGTTGGAAAAGCTCTAAATTGTTAAAAATTCACCTGCTTCACTATACAAATGAAATGTATCCAATGTTCTGAATGGCAGAAGACATTCATATGCAATCATGGTCCCCTGAGCAGCACCAAAGTTGAGCCAATCATCCAAAGAGAAGACTAAATTGGACAAATTGAATGTATAGCTTGGCCTGCTATAAATAATTCCTTCGCCTCATCATATCAAATCTGCCTCTTTTACTCTGTGCATGCATGATCACATATACTCACAAGATCACACATACACCAAAACCAGATCTAATTAAAAGCATCTGCACAATCCATTTGATCAGCTTATAAATATCACTGTGTCCATGCATCTTGCTAATATCCTTCATCTTCATCTTCATCTTCTCTTTCTTAAGGGGGAATTATGTGTTCAAACAACAGCAAACACGGCTCATCTCCATTCCTTTTCAAAAGCTTCTCTATGTGGAACTCGAGGAAGAGAAGGTAGTATTTTTCTTTCCAGATAGATCACATGTAAGCATGCTTGCTACTCAGACATTGATGCATTGCTTGCGCGCACAGATACAGGTTGCGAAAGAGGAAGACTGATCACCCAAGGATCACAAATGAAGGAGTACAATCTGGTGTCCAAGAGATGGAGATGGAGAACCTGAAGCTTTACTTGGAGAACAAGTGCATCATGGAGGAGAACAGGAGGCTGAGGGAGAAGGCCCTTGTCCTCTGCCGGGAGAACCTCACATTGCTCTGCTACCTTACTAAACAAAGCCAATAAATTAAGAACTTGTTCCTTTGCTCATCCATGGCTGTTCTACCATTATTCTACCTCGTCTTAAGCATGTACCTTGTCTTCTTTCTAATCTGCGCACCCGACTTTGCAGCTAAATTGTCTCTTGTTGCACTCTGAGGCTGTAGAAAAGGCAGGAAAAAAAAAAATCAGTTTGTTTGTTTGAACACTAGCATCTTCTGAATTCAATTGAACAGTTGAAACGGTGGGAATATGAACTTGTGGCATTGGATAGATGCAATGAAGTGATAAGCAAGTAGTTTACAGCTTGTGTGGTGTCCCCAAGTGATTTGATCTACAGGACACCATACAAATAACCAGCAGAGTAGAAGCAGCTAGTTTTTCATTCATCTGAGCATTATGGATTTCAATTCCTGCAGCTAGCAAATGTGTAGAAAGAAAGCTTCAGAATATGTATCAATGGATCAAAGAATACAAGACTTGAAAAGTTATTTTAAAAAAATAAATAAATAGTAGGATATCACTTCTTAATTATATGATGTGTTCATTTCATCAGTGAGAGTAAAAAGAAACTGATCATGCTTGAATAAATTCCGTATGAGGACTGCATCTATTTGATCCAAAACTTTTTTGAAGCTACTCAAAAGAAAGGTACAAGCATGTGGTGAAGCAGAAGCTGTTTGTCCATGAGAACGCAAAGTAATCCTATACCAAGTGTGTTAATTATTCTCTCTTTTCAACCAATAGTGTACGTTACTATCAGTTTCAGGGTGTAATGATAGCCTAAATGGTAATGAAAAGCTTCATTCATTGTATCTGCAACATATATATATATATATATATATATATATATATATATATATATATATATATATCATGGCAGAAAAAAAAGAAGGTTAAATCCATGTGATAAAGATCAACATTTCACCTCTAGTGGTCTCTAAACAATCATTCATTGACCTTTAGTAAAAAGGTTGTGCATTTACCAATTAGTACCCCATAGAATTTAGTATCAAAAAAAAATCTTTTTTCTTCAAGAGGTATTCATCACAAATGGTAGTACTTGGGTGCCTAATCACTCGTTAACTAATTATTGATGGAACAGTGATGGTTACAAAGCAGAAAATTGAATTGTTACCTATAAATATGGTTTCCAAATTTATAGCACTTGCAGGATTGTTTTAGCTTACCTTGATTGACAGATTGTTACCAATATATATATGACTATATATGTGATAACGCTTTTTATACCAAACTTTGAAGTTGTAATGCGCTGCGCTGCGGTGCAAGAATTTTCCACAACAAAAGGAGGCTATATAGCTGCTAATGGGAAAAATAAAAGATTAAAACCACCCAGGACAAACCCTAATAAAGTGAAGTCATTGTTTGCTATCCTGACGGTAAATTCCAAGATACCTTGGGCTTTAGCCCAAAGCAAGTTGCCTTGCCCTACACACACCATACAAATGGGGTGTAAGTGTAGGATTTTGGTTATAGTTTTTGGGTGTAGGGTAGGAAAAGGCATGTGCCTTATAAGGTCTCCTGACGGTAAATTCTAAGATACCTTGGTATCTAGGCCAAGGCACATTGCCTTTTGTGCAAAACAAGAGATGGCTATGGGTGTAAGGTAGGGTTGGGTTCTATAATTTGTGGGTGCAAGGTAGGGCAAGGCAAAGTAGGGGTGCAAGGCATCATGGGGGGCACCTCTCCTGACCCCTTAGGTGAGGTGAAATAAATGTTCATTTTAGTCCCTAAATAACAAAACTTTATCCATTTTAGCCCCTTTCCTCCAACAACTATTTAAAAATTGATTATTTGGTAGATTTTGTGCTGACCTAGAATATAATATGTGGCATCAAATGCAATGTGATAAAAGAAAATTTTAATTGGTATTAAAAATTGTTAAAAAAAATTTTGGTGAACATTTTTAACCTTAAATCATATTCAAAAAGTCATTTTTAACCTTAAACCATATTCAATGTGTGGGAGCGCACACAGTAGAGTAGCTACATGGAAAGGGTGTGGGGGTTGGCAGCGTTGGGTCAGAATGGGGAGATGGTGGTGGTAAAGGCGGTTGGGTCAGAATGGGGAGATGGTGGTGGTAAAGGCGGGAGGGAAAGACGGGAGTTGTTAGGGTTTGGTTTGTTGACATGGCGTGCTGAAATTAAAAAATCCCAAAATGTGCTCGCACTTGAAGAGTAGTAACCTATATATATCTCGGTTAGTTTTAAGGGTAACCCCTGGATTAGCTTACATTGTGTTAGTGGTATTTGTAGGGCCTGCTGTGAAGTTAAAAGCATCCCCAAGAAAACACAAAAAACAAAAATAATCTCTAGTGAGAAATAAATAACATTTAGTAAAGAATTCTTATACAATACATTAAGCAAAAACACTTTAGTTACATTGCCATGAATGCTTACATCCAAACAAGTTGTGCTTTCTCAAAAATTAAACAATATTTGCTTAAAAAAAATTAAGTATGAAATGCTAACACAAAATGTCTTTGCAAACTGTTGGTTGATTTATTGCTTCTTGTCATTTGATGACTCGCTGTTCAAACTGTTTGTTGATTTAGTGCTTCATCTTGTCATTTGATGATTCATTGTTAGAACAAGAATCATTCTGTTGTTTCTGTTGTGCCTTCTGCACTTGCTGCAGGTGAAACATCTGAGGATTTAGCTGCATTTGATGGTTCAAGCTGTTGGAAAGACGGTGAGGGTCGCCAAGCTCTGCGGTAACTAGTTTCAGGCGCTGTACTTCCCCAGTTAGAGCTTCATTTAGAGCTGCACACAAAGGTAACGGAATATCAGTAGCAATGAAAGCAAGAATTCAAGGAAAACAAAAGGGAAAAGTGTGTATTGTAAACAAGATACTAGCAGGGAATAATTTTTGTGTTTTCAGCAGTGAAATACATAGATACAAAACATACTGTGAACCAATAGAACCATGACATCCAAGGTCAATCATAAGTTATTTGATAAATTTGCATAAAACCAACAAACTTGAAAAAACATGACCAAGGATTCAAGATAATAACCAAAGTTGCATAGAGTAATCTATATGATCATGAAGAAAAAGCACAGAATACATATAGTTCCGTTAACAAACCTTGCTGCAAAGCCTAAATGAATCTACATTTTACATATCATTTTTTATTATCTTCCAACTCAGAACTACAGCCGGAGATTAGAGAAAAAGCACAGCAAAGTTCATAAGACAACTAGTATGCTCAAGGCAGATATGGTATCTCATGCCCAACCACAAGGTGTGAAGTATATATTTCTAAAACCTGCCCAGCTCTTCACAGGTGTTGTTCACAATTGGTGGACAATGGACAACTTGTACGTTTACAATTACAGTAATAACGCAAAATTAATATAAAAGATCCAGTATAGTGAATAGGGATCAAACTGCCCATAGAAGCATCAGAATAATGTATGAATCGAACTGCCCATCCTTTACATATAAAGGACCAGATTAAGAGGTTGAAAATTGCTGTGACTAGAAAGATTTCTAATATGAATTGCAAATCATTTTCTCCAAATGGACAATTGCACCATCCAAGAACATAAAATTGGATAGGAATGCAATGAGTAAGAAGGATAGATTACAAAGGAAAACATGTGATCTACATCGACTCAAGCATGAATTCCAACTTATACAATAATAACTTATATAACAATATGACAGCACCATTTAGTTAAAAGCCATTGCAAGTTGCAACACCCAACAAGCATCACTTAAGCTAGATTCAAACATCATTTGAGCCAGAAAATAGGAAGGTGGATGATTAAAGGAAAAAAATGGGAAGTTAGACGTTTTGCTTCCTAAAGAAGCGACTTGTACATTTAATCTAATTACAACAACAACAACTAAGCCTTAATCCTATACTAGATGGGGTCGGCTATATGAATTCACTGTCCTCACGTAGCTCTGTCAAAGACAAGATCCGGCTCAATATCTAATATATATAGGTCCTTAGACACTATCCCTCTCTACATAATCCTTGACCTACCTCCACTTCTCTTCTTACCTTCTATTACTGAACTATCACATTTTTGAACCGAGACACCCAGTGATGGAATCAGAAATTTTTGATAAGGGGGCAAATAAAATTTTGTAAAATGCACATACCACATAAAAGTCATATTTGCTTGATCAATTGTCAAGAGTAACTAGAAATATATTTTTTTTAAATAAATTCCATTTTACCTTTTTTATTAGGTTAGATCTTAGATTAGGGAAAATTTGTGAGGCCGAAATAGAAATTTCAAAAAATTTCAAATCATAGGAGTTTATACATAAATATTGATGTTTTGTGGGGGTGAACATGTAAATATAATTTAATAAGGGTGTATATACAATTATACACTTTTGTAGGGGTGAATATACAAATGTCCCTATCATAACTCATAAATAATAGTTAGAAAAAAGGAGGCAATTAAAATATTAAAAAAATATCATATAATAGGATAAAAGATATTCTATTATAAAATAATGAAATTTTCAATCAAAGGGGGGCAATTGCCCCATTCTCCTCCATGTGGCTCCGCCAATGGAGGCACCTAGAGGTCTATGACGCACGTATCCAAACCATCCTAAACGTCATCTTATCCAATGTTGTATGACCACTCATCCACCTTAATATCCTCATTTCTGTCACACTCATCTTATGAATACATTGAACTTTAATTACCCAATGCTCACTCCTATATAGGTCTAACTATCGTTCTATAAAACTTTCCATTCACATTTAATCTAATTGGCATAAAAATATTTAAAGAAATTTCAGCTTGATAGGGATAAGAATGGAAGATCATAAAGAACCAATGCAACCTGACACGTGGAAGGATCTTAACCTCCTATCTTTTCAGCAATCAATTAGCTAATCAGTTAGAATAAATATTCATCTTCTTCGGTCCTTGGTGCGCTTTCTTCGGACTTTGAGAAAGATCACTCTACTCGGTTATATGAGAACGTGAACTCTCCGGATACCCCAAAACGCCTTCCCCTCGGTTCCGAAAAGAGGCTTCCAATTCCGAACCATACTTACCGAACTATCTATCTCCTTGTCAATCCGAGAGGTAAAGCCAAAGGGATCACCAAAGATCCACTTACGCTTCTAGAAAAACAAACAACCGAAGCTTAGCTGGCAGGTGAACTGGCATATGGCTAGCACACACGTAATGGAATATAAGAAGCTTGCCGCCCAAACTTCCCTCCCATCTTCACGCTTATAAATAGAGGAACACACCCCATTCAAACAAGTTGATTCTCCACGGCGAAGCCCTGCCACTTTGTAAACTTAGTCCAAAAATGAGTCTTGGATCTTGTATTCTTGATGAAGTTCTAGTGAGATTTTCTCATGAGATGGAGACCCGTGGTATTCTCCCCTGATTTGAGGGGTTTCCACGTTAGATCTGGTTCTTTCTTTATCTGTCTGATTCTTTTATCAGATCAGTTCATCCCCAAATCCACAAACAAATTCAATTGTTAGTTAAAATTAGGATTTTCCCCTGATTTTGGGTCAGCTCAATGGACAAGATAAGCACAAGAATTGTTTCTAGGGAGGGTAAAATTCAAACAAATATACCATAAAAAGGGGCAATTTCTATCTCAAATTCGGTGCCTACTACCTACTTGTCAAAGCACCAAGGCCCTCTCCACTGAATTTCTGCAAACAGATTAAATATGGTTGGGGATTCAAACTTAGGGAAGAACATATTGAAGTTTATGTAGAAGTCAAATGGAGTTCACTTCAAGACTCAGTTATACTTATAAACAGAAAATCAAGACATCTAAAGCCTGAGGCATGAACACATCAAAATGTCAAAGAATGGAAGGATATTTCTTCATTGTCAAATCATAACTTTTCTATAAGCAGCAACTCAGAGAAAGAATAGAGAATAAATCTAGTTTTCTTTTTTTTAAAAGAACTTATTGTCATCCTAACTTTTCAAGCTTTTCATATAAAATCTTGTAGACACCTGGGAAGGGTACCCACATGTCTTGGTTGAGTAACATGAAACGGGAGAGCACAGTGAAAGGATGACAACTAACAAAAGATATGAAGGTCAAGAAATTGACAAGAATTGGAGACATTAAGGTCTCATGAAGTCGTGGCTAGGGCTGTCAAACAATCAAGCTGTTCGTGAGCAGCTCGAGATGGGCTCGGTAAAAGCTCGAGATGAGCTCGGAATTTTGAGCTTTCGAGCTGAGCTCGAGCTTCAATTTCGAGCTCGAAATTGATTTCAAGCCAAGCTCGAGCCGAGTTGAGCTCGATCGAGCTTAGCTTGAAAGCTTGAAATTTAATATTAATATATTAATATATAATATATATATTAATAAAAAAAATTAATAAAAATTAATAAATATTATAATATATGAATAAAATATTTGATATTTAATATTGATATATAATATATAATATAAAAAATTAATTTATAAATAAGTTTTTAATTTCAAACTAAATCCGAGATTTCAAAATTTTAATTGAGTTCTTAATATCGAGATTTCGAGCCGAGCTCGAGCTTTCAAAATTAAAATCGAGCCGAGCTCGAGCAAAGTTATTCAAGGTAATTTCGAACTCGAGCCGAGCTCGAGCTAGGCTATTTTGAGCCGAATTCGAGCTGGGCCCAGCCCGATCAAGCTCGGCTTGTGGCTCTCAATCATGAAAGTAAGTTATAACTGCATGGCACAAAAATGAAGACTTGTAAAAAACAATCTGCCAAAAGAATAGGACCACATATACATAGGCAAAAGGATCTTATGATTTGACATACAATTTAGAACATCCTCAGTATATATATATAATCCAAGTTATGGCAAAATGAAGAATTATCAACATCCAAACATCAATTGTGAGAAATTTAGAAGGTTACCATCTCTTAATTGAGCTTGTTGTTCCATTGCTTGAAGACGGAACTTCAATTCATTGTTCTGACTAGAAAGCCCAGCCGAATCCCTCTGCACAAAGCTTAAAAACTTAATAAACAAGATCAGATATCCATGAGTCCCACAACCAGTTTCACGTGGCCAATTACATGCCCACCTGTAACATAGTCAGCTGAGCTGACAATGAGGTAGCTTCTGTCTGCAATGTCTGGACTTTATGCTCCAATTCTGAGATATATCGCATCTTCCGTTCCTTTGAGCGAGCAGCTGATTGCCGATTGGCCAGTATCCTGGTATTAAAATATGAAACATCAACCCCAGATTCAACAAGTTCGATTGATTCCCAAACCCAAAACAGTGGAATCAAGCATGAGAGTGATCACCTCTTAGCACGTTTAGGATCAGTCATTGCAATCTCCTGAAGCTTATCATTAGCCATGATTTTCTTCCACTCCGCACCACTAAACTCCCCATTTCCAAACTCCAAGCTGAATGTATTCAGAGTTCCATCCATGGAACCACTGTGAGAGTGCTGCCCAGGCTGAATACCTGGAGAAGGTGGCAGTTTTGGAGACTCATCCCCGAAATGCAGCTTGCCCATGAAACTATCCACCGATACACTTCTACAATGGCGCGAGGCCATGCTAATGGGAGCAAGATTCCCAGCAGCGCTGCGCTTCACTCCTTCCCTCTTATCAGTTGAAGGCCGTTGCATGCTAGCGCTGTTGCCACTCTCATTGACGCTGCTCTCCGATTCATTCTCACTGCTATCAGCCCCGTTGGTCTTTGTGCCACTAGCTCTGCTATCCTCGCGTCGATCCTCAGTCCCAGACGAGTTCAAAGCATCCAGGCTATCGAGATTCATGAACGCGGTGAAAAGATCATCACCAGACTCCCCCTCGGATTTCCTCTCCACGCTACTCTCGCCATCGCGGTCCCATTCGGATTCCTGCTTCACCAACTGGTTCTGCACAGCGGATCGCTCAACGAATCCCGGAGATCGCTGCGGCAATGGAGGGATCGCATTCATTGGAAAAGGAGACTGCGAGAAGACCAACGGAATATCACTCTGCGACCTCCTATGCGCCTTGCGGGGAGGGAGCCCATCCGCACCACCGACTCGGCTCGAACCAGGGCTAGTCCTCGCTAAAGGCACCGGCGGTGGCGCGGCAGCCACATTCAAAGCTGCCTCGCGATCATCCATGGCAACATCTCCGCCACCGCCGGGACTGGAAACCAACGCGCTCGGAGGAGCAAATGAAGGGAGCGACTCAAGCGAAAAGAAAGCAGGCTGAGAGAGGGATCGGGAATGGCAGGAGACAGGGCTGAATCCTTGAATGCTAGCCGTCGACCGGGCGGCGGCCGGGGAGGGGATCTGAGAGAAAGGAGAGAGCGGAGGGATACCAACCCTCTTAACATTCTCAGGGCTAAAGCAAGGCACGAAGCTCCTCGATGCTACCCGATTCCCGCCCCCGCCGGGAGCCATCGCTGCCGCATTGAGCTGCGGCTGCTTCGCGATCGGCACCGACGATGAACTAACTGATGAGGATTTGAGGCGCTGCATCAAATCGTTCCTCGATTCTTCGCTCTCCTCCATCTTCTATGATTAAAAAAAAAACACAGAAAGAAAAAATGGAAAATAAAAAAGGAGATGAAATCAAAGAAAGGTTGCCATTTTAGGTGGAGAAGAGAAAGCTCCAAATGTAGATCAATGGCGGATAGACCGAAGAAGAGATAGAAACCTTGAGGGAGAGGTCGGCGTTCTTGTCACTCTTCTGGGTTTCTGTTTTTTTGTGTATATATTTTTTTTTTTCAAAGTCGGGGGTTTGTTTGGAAGTGAGAGAGAAATGAAGTAAGAAGTTGGACGAGTAGTGAGTGGTAATGTCGAGAAGACGCGTGAAATTTAAGCGCTCCGTGTTTCATTATCATTTCATTCCGCATTTGGTCGGATTTGAATTTCATTCCGACTCCGATTCGGATTCGGATTCCTGAGATTGAAGAGAATATAATCATCCTTATTTCGATTAAACTGAACAGCCTATCCATTTATTATAATTTTTTTCTTTTATTTGCAAAATAAAATAAAATAGCAATAATTCAAATTTTATTTTTTTTCTTGAGAATTTATTCCAAAATTTAAAGGTAAAATAGTTTTACCACTTTATTTTTATATTTCGTCCATCCACTGATATAAAAATTAAAAAGCACCCCCAATTTCACAGATTATGAAAGTATAATTAAAATACATGATCGTTATAGATTTATTTTCTTAAATGCACTCATATTTCCCGAAATTATTGAATTCAATTATCTATAATGAATCAACTAAAATTGCATTTTAATTGATAAAATAGAAAATCTTGTGAAAAAAATAAAGGTGAAATGCCTTTTAAAATTTTGGATTATATTTGATTATTTTGTGTACTATACCGCTGTCTCCGGAATTAATTGCGCTGATACAGAAGGGCATCGATAATTTCATTAATGACCAATGTGTCCCTTTTGTGCCATAAAAACTAAAAAGTATGTAATGTCCTCCTTCTTTCGTAATTAAATTAATCCCATTAATCTCGCCAAGACATTAGGACACTACCAAAGGAATAAGTTTAATCATAATTAATTTGGAAATCTCTACTTAGAAACAAAATCTCTCTCTGAATATTAATTTTTGGCAACTAATTACCATCATATTCAAATTAATTCTTTAGTATTGCTTTTATTTGATTTATTAAACGTTTCTTATTAAATATCCACATTATATTTTGTTAGCTGAAAGAATCGGTTTAGGTAAAAGCTATCTCCGGTTCAAGCCAACGGATAAAACCTTCTCCTGTTGAAAATGATGTCAAAGGTGTCCTCTTGAAGAATTCACCTAAAAAGGGACAAGAACAAACATCAGTGAGAGGATGGAGGGTCTTGAAGCCCAAACCCACTTTGACGGTCAAATTAGCAGAGAGTTTACTGGGGAAGAAGGCATAGAAAGAGAAAGAGAATTTAGTCTTTCAGGGTCTGTTGTTCATAATGAGCTTCCCCTTCTCAGCTCAAAGCCTTCTCTCTTTATGCTATTGGAGCTTCTTGGGAACTAGGTTCCGTCCCATCACCTTTTGGGGTCTTATTTGCTATCATGAGAGAAGGTGTCTGGGTGACCCTTTTGTCCCTAGAGGGATGATGATCATACCCTAATATAGGGTGGTATGGCGGTTTCCTTTGGGATCCATGTTGCCTTTAGGGCTGTGTGAGGATTACGACATGTGGAAGTCAGGATTTTGGGTGTATCATATTTTTTCAATATATATAAAACATGAAAAAACTAGTAGATATTCATTTTTTAAAATAAAACCTGAACTTATGAATAATTTCTATTTAATCTTCAAGCAACTACTAACCCAAGGTTCCTTTCTTTCTTTTTCCCCTTCTTTTCCCTACGAACTTGTTTTGCAATCCTTAAGGCCTTGTTTGGATGATTGGTTGTTATGGTTTCGTAATGTATGGTATGGTATGGTATAGTATGGTATGGTATTGTAATTATTGTTTATCATGTTTGGAAAAATGGTATGGTATGGTATGGTTAATTAGCTGTTTGTGTTTGTTTTGATGGTATGGTATGGTTGCTGAAATAATAAAATGACCAGAATACCCTCAAATACAAATTAATATGAAACCATGTTAAATTGAAAAAATTGATTATATACCCTTCAGAAGTTTCATAATTACATATTTACACCCGAAAAAAATCATAATTGCTTGTATACCCCTGAAAAACAAGTTGAATTATGGATATGCCCATATTGTTAGGTTTCAATGATAGAAGTTAATTAGATGATCTTAACCGTGATTACAACTTTGGTTAAAGGTTAAAAAATTTCCAAAATACTCTTCTTTATATATTTTAGCTATTTTAAATTCCATATTTTTAAAGGGTGTATTTATAAATTTACAGTCAAACAAACTTTTCAGGGTATATATGTAAAGGGTATAATGGTTATTTCGTATGTTTACCGTTTGTTAACTGACAGTTTTTCATTTGATTAGCCCCAAGGGTATATACGTATTTTTACATATTATTTAGAGGTATGTATGTAATTATGTTTTATTCAAGGGTAAATATGCAATTTCAAAATTATTTAGGGGTACACCTACAAAAAGCCCTATTAAATTCAATGAAAAATTAAATTCAACTAAAGTATAAATAATTCTCATTGAAATCTTACAAAATATACATCAAATTATTAACCATTAATTTAAAATTAATAAAATTAATAAAATTATAATAAAAATAATATACAAGATTAACAAAAGCTAAGACTTTTTTTTGTGGAGATTATAACTTTATTTGATTTTGGTAGTATAGAAGAGGGGATTAAAATACCTTGGTAGGGATATTTTTGGTAGAAAAAAATTAAAACCATGAGAAACCACCAAATCGGTGGTTTGAAAAATCCAACAAAAATGGCAATTTTTAAACCACGGGAAACCATCAAAAAACCATAGAAAACTATACCATCTGAATGGAAATGAAAACAAACAAAAAAATAAACCATACCATACATTACGAAACCATGGCAAACCATAAAACAAACAAGGCCTAAACCATTGTCATTGTAGCCGTTATGACAAAGCCCCATTATATATATATATATGTGGTCATGTTATTGTATATGGGTCATGTTACTGTATATGCGTCATTGTTACTGTATATAGGGCCGTGTTACTGTATCTGGATCACAATGATCTGCACAGTGATCTGACCGACCGCACCTTATCACTGCATATATATATATATATATATATATAACAAAGGGACTCGTTACTTGAATAATTGAATAATTAACCAACCAAGTTTACACTAAAAAGAAAATTAGACTCATTATTTAAACAATTAAGTATCTAACTTGAATAGTTAAAAATTAAAGTATTTGAGTAAAGTTTGACACTTGAACAACTAGACTCGTTAGTTAACAACTAGTTTTTTAAAATTTATTTGTGATATTTTTTTCCTCATTCTATCTTAGTTATATATGATTTTAATATCCAAACAACCAAGATTAGAGGCGGTGTGCAAGGGCTAATGAGGTGAAGTTTTGAATTTGCAGACATCACGCCAGGATAGGCCGTTGAGGGCGACGAAGCCTTCGAGAACGACACAACAACAACTCAGGGAAAAATCTGAAGACTTCACCAACCCAGTCAGAGAACCAGAACTGAATAGACTTTTGCATTTTCTTTATTTCCCTGATTGGGTAAATTGTAATGGAACTTCAATATTTTTAATAAAAAATAAGAAGAAAAAAAGACCAACCTAATTAAGTTGAGTTTGCCACTTAGACAATTAGACTCATTACTTAAACAATTAACCATCTGATCTGAATTGTTAGTTGTAAGAATCGAATATTTATTTAGTGAGCATATAAATATTTGGCCATCAAACAACTTATAAAAATTCATATATTAGACAAACATTATACAAATCCTTAGACATCCTTGTCTTCTACATGTTCGAAGGTTTTTCGGGACTAAGGATCAAGCACACCAAAAGTGTCCTCATCCCGATCAAGCCTTCAGATAACTCCTTCCAAGACCTTGCCCAAATATTGAATTGCGCGACCACAAATTTCCTGATTAAATATATGGGAGTACCATTATCGGGTGGACGACCCAGAAAGGAGGATTGGAACATACTTATAAAAAGGATCAGAGGAAAGCAATGCTTATGGAAAGGCAAACTACTATCGTTAGGAGGGAGGCTCGCCTTACTAAACTCGGTACTCTCCACAATTCTGATTTACTGGATGACGGCGTATCACCTCCCCGAATGGGTCATTAAGAAGATTGATTCGATTAGAAAAGAGTTTCTATGGAAGGGAGTGGACAAGGAAAAATGATGCTACCATCTTGTTCAGTGGGACAGACTGTGCAGACTCATGGAAAATGGAAGATGGGGAATCTTAAACCTTTACAACTTCAATGGCGCCCTACTGGGTAAATAGTGGTGAAGGATCCTCGCCCAAAAAAATACCATATGTTGTTTTTGCAGTTTCTAAAGTGTTTTCTTCATTCATGTGTCATATGTAATTAATGATTTTCTAGGTTGATTAATTGTTCAAACTTTAGTAATTACAATTCAAATAGTATATTAACTCCAATTATTTATGTGATTGACTACTTATTCCAAAGAAGGGGTAACTTGGGAATTCCATAGTTTAAAAATGAGAAAACAAAGTTAAAAAATAGGTCTAATACCCAATTTAGTCTTTCTATTATACCTAGCCGGTCTTTTTAGTCCCTTCATTATAAATTGGGTCTTTTTAGTCTCTCTAATTTCACGATTGTAAAAATCCAATCTCTAAAGGCATATGCACAGGGACCAAAAAGGCCTAAAAGACATAATATTGTTGGGAGTTGCGGAAGCGTGTGATGGAGTAGGTGCAGGGGAGTGAAAGAGAAAGAGTAATACAGTAGAAAAAGCACACTAAAGATTTTACGTGGAAAACCCTACAAATCGAGGGAAAAACCACGGGGCACCGGCAAGCAAGAAATTTCACTAAAGACAGAGAGAGAACAATACAAAATCTCAAGTTGATGCCCTAACTTGAGATAAACCTTTTACAAGAAGAAGATCTAATAAAGAAGACACACAAATCTGAGAACATAAACTCAGACAACAAACTCTTTGTAAAAAACTACAAAGCTTCACATTGCCTTCTTCTTCAACAGAGAAAATATCTCTTCCACTTCTTCTTCTTCTTCTTCGTGAATCACTATCTCTCTTGAGCTTCACTCTCTAAAAGTCTCAAAGATCTATATCACTCTACACAACCTGGATGCTTGTTACCTTTTCGCTTCTACCATCCCCGTATTTTCCAAGACACCTTTTCCTTTGACTTGAAAGTAACACTCAACAATCATTTCCTTGCTTGCCTTACTTTTATCATCCCAAGGTACTTCACCTTGGGATCAACACTATGACGACAACAACACATCTTGCTTGAGCACATCTACATCTTGATTCAGATATCTTGCTATCCACATCGGATCGCATATCTCAGCACTCCATATCGGATCTGCATATCCGCACTCCATATCGGACAAGATATCGCATATCACATCGGATCATGATCCGCATATCCGCACATCCATATCGGATCAAGATATCGCATATCCATATCGGACGCGATATCGCATATCCATATCTGATCCGTGATATCACCATCCATATCGGATCTGCACATCTGCACATCTACATCTTCTCATGATCTACACATCTTGTCTTGGACATCAACCCAACAAATATGTATAGGGACAAAAGGTCTATGGGAGGTATTGATATTTCTCAATCGTGAAAATAGAGGGACCCTTAAGCATCAAATTATATTAGAGGGACCTAAAGGGTCGATTCAGTATAATAGAGGGAATAAATTGGATATTAGACCTACAAAATAAAATGGGTTAATTTGAAAGTGTAAAGTGGGGGGACTAATGCTTTAGTACTTATCCCTTCAAAATAATGAGAGGAATATTTATTTAAAAGTTAAGCGCATCTACGTAAATAAAGAAGTGGAAATCTATACGATCCTCATTACTACATTAATACATCTAGGGATGGCAATGGGATGGAAGGGGCGGGCCTTTACCACAACCGCCCCAACCTCGCCTCGCCTACTCGCTATATAATATAATATAATATATATATATATATATATATATATATATATAGGGTATGTTTGTAAACCCTAAGCTATGTAATATATACATATATATAATATATATAGAGGGTATGTTTGTAATTTTTTTAGCGGGGCGGGGCGGTTTTAAAATAGGTGTTTACCAAACCCGCCTACCGCCTCTTCTCATAAAAATCCCGCCCTCCCCTCCCCTCCCCGCCTCCAACAAAAAACCCTATTCGAGGGATCGGCCTAAACCGCTGGATCGGGTCGGGGGTTGCCATCCCTAAATACATCATTAACATCTTCAAACAAGTAGTCAAAGCAACAAAAAAGAAAAAAAATCAAATATAGAATCACAAATTAATTAATGAATCCTTGTCAATAAACACACATGCCAATAAAAAATATGGATTCACATGTCCATCAAACAAGTTATAGTATTTCACTATTTCTAAGGAGATGTGATTTTAGTTTTAATATGTTGACAAATATATATATATATATATATATATATATATATATATATATACATATTAATAAATGATTCCAAAAAAAAACACAGTATATAATTAGGGTCTCTCATCTCATCTCTCCTTGTTCACCTTCCAAGTTCCAACAACAAATTTCGAAATGGGCACGAACGTGGGCTGCCTTGATTCCCGCCAGGAGCAATCATGAACCAAGACTTTTATGTATAAACAAACATTTTATTTTATTTACTTACATGTCTGATGGGTTCCCTTGCAGTGCCTTCATTTGGGGATGTATACCATGTTTTAACAAAATCTAACCGTACGGATAAGAAGATCATGAAAAAATGAATTAGCATGTCAATTTTCATATAATTTGGTTACCGTTTGATCGTTCTTATTTTATAAAAATCTCAACGGTACAGAGCTTTCCATTTTCAACCGCAAGTTTTAAACGTAATCAAATTATAACTAAATCGACACGCTAATTCATTTTTCTACTGCTTCTTATCCAAGGCTAGATTTTGTTAAAACATGGTATATATTTTCAAATTGAAGGCACTGCAGTCCCAACCCTGTTTGATGTTTGTGAGAAAGAGTCTTGCCCTTGCCCTTGCCCTTGCCCTTGCCTCGGGGATATAATTTACAACTACTTCGATGCAAAATTCACGTACACGTATAATTACGAACAATTAATTAACAGCAGATGCAGATGCATAGTTAGCATCCATGCGTACATGCATGCATTGACCTAGCTACTCCTCTGCTCTGACTTGATTGATAAATTTTAGTTCATAGAAATCAACTTCAAACCCAAAATTAATGGACACAAGGCAAAGCTATGCGACAACGAGAACAACTTTGTTTGAATCTTCCAGACTGAATTTGAACATCCGATTTGGATGCAAGTCCAAATTTTGCATCTCCCAATATCTTCAACTAAACATTCTTTTAATTTGCATGAAAGAAAAATGTTCTCAAAATATTTTCCAAGTCTAGAATTAGGTCCCATTTGTTTATATGGATGCATGTATGAATGTCAAAAATCTAATCCCTCAAAATCACTTGTCTAGATTTTCAATAGTTGAACCAAAACCGCTTTTGAAAAAGTATTTGGATAGAATTCAAGATCCAGTATCTCAAAAACACCTTGTCTAATCTTTGCATACTGTTGCGGAAGCCAGTGATGGAGGAGATAAACCAAGGAGAAGGATAACATAGTAGAAGACAACACACAAGAAAATTTTCAATGAAAACCCTACAAATCGAGGGAAAAATAACAGGGCACCGGTAAGCAAGGATTTCAATACTAACTCACAAGAACATACACAAACACCTCAAGTTGACGCCCTAATTTAAGATTACATCAACAGAGAAAGGAACAAACCAAAGAGAGATAAATCTTGAACACATATGCTCAAGTGACCAAACTCCTACAAATTGCAGAGCTTCATGTCTCTCTTCGTCCCTGTGAGTAGTTGTCGTCACCGCCGCTCGAACACTTCCTTTCTTCCTTCCTTCTTCTATAAGTCTCGCCTCTATCCTTGTATCCCTTACTTGCCTTACTTTTGCCTTGCTTTTATAATCCCAAGTTCATTCACCTTAGGATCAGCTTACTTGGCCTTGGCCCACTAACTGTAAGCTCCCTCAGCCTTGACACACTGGGACTCGACACACTGATCCCGAGCTCCCTCGGCCTTGACACACTAGGGCTCGACACACTGACTGCGAGCTCCCATGGCCTTGACACACTAAGCCTCAGCACACTGACCTATAGTGCACACACGCACCAAGCGAGAGGTTCACGTGCCACAACACGCTTCCTCGATCGGCCTGCCTTGGACTTCATCCCTCGGTTGATCTTGGCTCTCTCAGTCGACGCTTCAACTCAATAGCGCTCAGTCGCATACATCATCCCTAGGCTCAGTCGCGGATTGCCTGGTCTCTCTCTACACTTGCTCTCAGTCGGCCTCAGCTCTCTCAGCCTCGGCCTCTACAGTTTCAACTCTCAGCCTCGGGCTTCTGGACCTCGGTTGTCTTGGACATCATCCCAACATATACACCTTATCTAATCTTTGCGTACATGATACAATATTCATCAGTTCAACTAAAATAAACACCCCTTGAAATGTATTAATTTGCGAATCCAATGTTACATCCAACCTGGGCCACGTAAAACACCAAATCCTTCCAACGTAATAATACCTTCACGTGAACACCATGTACCTCCATATATCAAAGATATCCATCCACTCATGAGTCATGTCCAATACTACAACATATATCAAAGATACGGTGATATCTCCAAATCCCTTGCATATATACCATCTTCAAGCAAATATAAATATTCCCTGAGATGTACCTCCATTACATATCCAGAGGTATGGTATGGTATGGGAAACTTGGACAAAGTCTCTCAGATCATCTCACGTCTCCAAAGCTCTTTCATCTCCAAATACCTTCAACTAAATGCCCCTAAATGTTAACTTCACTCTAGCTTGAAAAAACACATCAGTGTCTGTTATGCTCCCACTTCAGTCACCTGATAACCTGGAGGATATGACTCAGAATGCAGGGATAAAGCATGCAATCTCACATTCAAAAGGTTCACAAATACAAGAAACCCTGATGGATTAGGCAACTACAGCAACAAGAGTCCCCAAGAACTGGGTTAAAACAACAAGGAAGATAACTAGAAGAAGATCCGCCACCAGCCTCAGCACTGATGGATGATCGCGCTCTCCTGGGCGCCGCCCTCTCACTGATGAGATTAGGGTTTCACACTTCAAGACTTTGATGCCTTTTTCCCCCCTCTTCTCTGGCCTTTATCCTTTTTTCCAGCCCTGCAGTACGTAGTCGTCGAAACGGCTATTTCCTTTCTTCTGTCGCCTGCTGTGACGCCACGTGTCTTGGTCCCCACGACCCTGGCTGGTATCTGCAGACGCTTGTCTCCCACGCCACGCGTTCCCCTCCGTTTCGTCCTCGTGACCCTTGCTTTCCGTCTCCTTCTGTTCACGAGGACGTGTGTCTTCATCGCCCACGTTGAAACCGTTTCCCTTCCTCGTTTCATCCTCTCTCTACAGATTAAGTTCCAAGGGAAACGTTACAGTGTCTCTCAGAGACAAGCGTGAGTGCCTGTTTCTTCAAAGAGGCTATTATTACCATTAGTTCCATCTGATGCAAATCAAAGTGTAGATACAGACATGGGTCAATCAGTTTCCATTGTGAAACTTGGGACTTTCCTGGGGTGGAGAATGCAGCAGTATATTCACATCCAAAAAGTACACAGTGTGGAGAAACTACCTACCAAACCCAGCAGGAGAATGAAGGCTACTACTACAAGTATTTCAACTAATAACAAACTGATTCTATGCACCTTTAAACACATTGGTTGTTCCTTGAAGGGACCAACAGAATCAAAAGCAAACTCCCCATGAAATACTGCATCATCACTTGATCGTAACATAGCGATTGGTCCCATGTTTTGCCCAGTGGTCCCGGAGATCCAATGGCATTGAGAGGTCATGTCCTTCAGCAGTGAGCCGGTTGAGGAGCTTGATGAAGGCACTGCCACTCATCTTCCGCCCACCGACACGAGAATGTCGCTTATTGGGTGCCACGGGGAGAGGGTACTCTGACAGAGTTGTGGTGCAGCATGATGACTGCCAACCACCACTTCCCCACTTATAGCATTGACGGGGAATACCAGTGCAAGAGCAGACAGGCACTGGCATAGTAGACTCATCAAATGTGACCAGGTTCAAACCCAGATCCTGGTCCTTCCAGGCCTGCTGGATGTTTAAATCTCCCCCACCTCTGCACACCTCCACAGCCGCCTTCTTATTCTTCCTGGGTGACTTTGATGTCTTCTTGAGAGAAGTAGCAAGTACCCCGTCTTCTTTTTTCGTCCTCTTAACTCGGTGGACCTTTGTGGCACTAAGTGGAGTAGCTGATAATGGTAACGCATCACTTATGTGCATCTTTCTTGCATGGTCATATGGAGCATCCGACAACTGTGGTGGCAGAGCGAGAGCTTGAGGAAGGTGATTGTGATTGATCTGCTTCATTGTCCCATGATCCGGAGAACATCCATGGCTGCTGTTACTGTAAAAGACATTCTCACGGGCATTCTCGAGGACAGCAATTGCATTGTCCCGCTCCATTATAGCTTTTTTCAGTTCAGCCTTTGCAGAATTGAGGTCAAGGATGGCCTTGTCTCTCTCAGCAAAAGCAGCTTTCCTCTCACAGAATGCAAGTTCTCGATCCTGAACAGCACGGTCCCGTTCAGCTATGATGGCCATGAGCTTCAGAGTATTGTGGTCCTTTGTTTGATGTTGAGGCATCATCCACTACAGTATCAACAGTAGAAGAAAGATCATCAGAGCGCATTCAGACCAGGAATCAAGGCGTTGCTCACCAGCAAATTCATCTATGATTTCCACGAAGAGAAAAAGGTAAGTTGATAGATAAGATTGAAGAAGGACTAATGATCTAGACTTACCTTTCCATGGTTAAATTAATAACATGAAATCCTGAAAGAATCTAAGACCAACATCCATAATCCTTATTTGCATCAGTTTCAAGGCAGAACTTTAATCTGTGTTAAGTTATACAGTCTGAAACTTCAGGTTTCATCAACTAAGATAAGCAAGTAGAAAAGGATTCTATCTGAATACTACCCTCTGCATTGATATCACAGACTCACAATACCCTAGCACAACAGGAATATTTTGTATGCCACATTTAGACTGCTTCTAATTAATTTGGCATGTATACATGTAGATCCTTGACAAACTAAAAAGTACAAAAATTGCCTCCAAGACAAGGCATCAGGGAATTTGTTTCAATTGCTGGTCAACCAATTAAGGGAAAAGAATCAATGTTAAACCCAATCTGTCTCAACAACATCATAGATATCGTCCATGATGGCTGTATTTATCCATATATAAATGAACAGAAATTCAAGAAAACCTAAAATTGATGACATTGATAGCCAAGTGTCTGTGTTTCTTATGTACAGTTCAGTGCATGCACATGTGCAGCAGCCATTGATAGGAACTGATAGCACTAAGTATTTAAATTATAAAAGCCAAAGTGGATGGGATACTCTTTAGCACTGTGCCATAAACGGCTAAGTAAAACAACTAAAAGCATGACAAACTGAGAACCAAATATTTCATATGCCACACACCTGAGTGTGAGCTGATTTGAGCCTCCCGTTTTCTCTATGGCCACTGCCATCCATATCTACATCTAAGCACAGAAGGAAGAAAAAACTTCTTCAACCTGTTGAAGACTTGAAGGTTCCAAGAAAAGCACATCGTGAGGGAAAGGGAGGGAGGTAGACCATAAAATAAAAAACAGAAAACAGAATTCAAGCGTCTTTTCATTAAAAAAGATGCCAACAGCATACCAAACTACTTAGCAGGGAAAATACTTAGAATACAAATCAATCCTACAGTTCTCCAAATGGAACAGAAATACGATATGTTAAGGTCAATGGAGACAGAAATATGGAATTATCGATCAACCCTTTTTTGTCTGGCATAATGTTTTAGCAATAAAGAATACATTTCTTTTGCATCCAAAAATTAACAGTTAAAATATGTAGGTAACTGTGGGCCTTCATTATATCCGTTAGAACAAACCAAATATTCTTTTTTTTGTGATAAATGTGGACAAGCCACTAAAAACACGTCACTAGCGTGATTTGAAACCTCAACCTCTCCTTGTGAGAGAAAATGGGCGAGCCAATTTTCCATGTGAAAGTTAACAAACCAAATATTCTAATTCCAATAAAAAAAAGCTTATTAAAGCAAGACTAACAGATGCTTAAACTAGAAAAATATATATAATTTCCGGCATCTATTTCTAAAACATCACAAAACTTTATCATCATCAGAAAACCAATGTCAAGGAAGAAAAGAACAATTCTCAATATTTGTAGCATGCACATTCCTTGACTACAACAACAACAACAACAACAACAAGCCTTAATCCCATACTAGATGGGTCGGCAATATGAATTCTTTGTCTCCATGTAGCTTTGTCAAAAACAAGATCCGGATAAACATCTAATAAACGTAGGTCCTTAGACACTACTTCTCTCCATGTAATCCTCGGTTTACCTCTACCCATCTTTTTACCTTCTATTATCAAACTATCACATTTTCGAACCGGGGCACCTAGGGGTCTACGACACACGTGTCCAAACCATCTTAAATGTCCTTCTCTTATTTTATCTTCAATAGGTGCAACATATACCTTCTGTCAGATGTATTCATTTCTAATCTTATCTAATCTTGTATGACAACACATCCACCTTAACATCCTCATTTCTACCATATATGAATATGTTGAAGTTTAGTTGCCCAACACTCGCTCCCGTATAACATGGCCGGCCTAACTGCCGTTCTATAAAACTTTCGCTTCACTTTGTTAGGCATTTTCTTATCACATAACACACCCATAGCACTTCTCCATTTCAGCCATCCTGCTTTGATTCTATGGGATACATCTTCATCAATCATCCCATCCTCCTGAAAAATAGAACCTAAATACTTAAAATGATTACACTTAGGCACTACTACCCCGCCTAGTGCCACTTCCCCTTCATCCCTCCTACTTTGACTAAAATTACAATTCATATATTCTGTTTTACTTTTACTAAGCCTAAAGCCTCTACTCTCAAGGGTGTTCCTCCACAATTCTAACTTCTGATTAATTTCATCTCTAGTCTCATCAACTAGGAAAATATCATCTGCAAATAACATACACCATGGGATGTCATCTTGTATACAACTAGTTAACTCATCCATTACTAGAGTAAACAAGTATGGGCTCAAGGCCAATCTCTGATGTAGACCTACTGTTATAGGAAACTCCTCTGTATCTCCTCCAACTGTTCTCACACTTGTAACTGCTCTTTCGTACATATTCTTAATGACATTTATATATTTAACAAGAATGTCTTTCTTTTCCAACGCCCATAAAAAGAATTGTCTTGATACCCTATCATATGCTTTCTCTAGGTCAATAAAAACCATATGGAGATCTTTTTTCTTCTCTCTGTAGATCTCCATCAAACTCCTTAACAAATGAATGACCTCTGTTGTAGATCTACCAGGCATAAAGCCAAATTGGCTCTCTGACACCTTTGTAATATCCCTGTGTCGATGCTCTATTACCCTTTCCTAAAGGTTCATCGTGTGGCTCATTAACTTAATGCCCCGATAGTTTGTGCAATTTTGAATATCCCCTTTATTTTTATATATAGGGACCATAATGCTCTTTCTCCAATCGTTTGGCATTTTCCCCCTCTTAATATAGAGTTGAAAAGTTTGGTTAACCATAATACCCCAACTTCACCAAGACACTTCCAAACTTCAATCAGGATACCATCCGGGACACAAGCTTTCCCCGCCTTCATCTTTTTTAGTGCCTTCTTGACGTTACTAGGCCTGATTCCACATGTGTAACTAAGGTTCCTCTCAATTACTGATGCATAAAGATCTACAAAATTATCCTCATGACTTGCATTAAATAGGTGATCAAAATAACTTCTCCATCTCTCTTTAATTTCCTTATCTCCCGTCAAGACATGTTGAGACTCATTCTTAATACACTTGACTTGGTTCAACTCTTTCCCCTTCTTATCTCTTAGTCGTGCTATCTTGTACATTTCTTTTTCCCCTTCTCGCGTCCTCAACTTTTGATACAAATCGGCTAAAGATTTACCTCGAGCCTCGCTAACCGTTTTTTTGGCCTTTGTTTTTGCCTTGTTATATTTTTCGAAGGCTTTCCTATCTTTAGCCGTGGGTAACTTCTTATACCAATATCTTTTCTCTTTAATAGCTTTTTGTACCTCTTTATTCTACCACCATAATTCTTGTGATCGAGGTCCTAGTCCCTTAGAAACCCCTAGGACCTCACTCCCTACCTTCTCAATACGATTCGCTATCTCCTTCCATAAGATGTTTGCATCATCTTCTATATTTCCAACTCCCCATTCCCATATTTTATTCATAAATATTAATTGATTATTCCCTTTTAAAGCCCACTATCTAATCCTATGTTGCCAACCCTCCTTTCTTGTTTCACTATACCATTTTTCTTCACATCCAACACCACTAACCTATGCTGAGTAGTTAGTGCTTCACCAGGTATAACCTTGCAGTCTTTACATATAAACCTATCCTTTCTCTTTGTAAGGAGGAAGTCTATTTGACTATAATTACCCCCACTTTTAAAGATAATCAAATGTGATTCCTTTTTCTTAAAGCAAGTGTTAATCAATACCAAATCATGAGCCAAAGCAAAATCTAAAATAGCTTTTCTTTCCTCATTCCTGTTGTCATACCCATGACCTTCATGGACTTGCTCTGTCCATCACAAAGTCTACCCACATGCCTATTAAGATCTCCCCCAATAAAAAATTCTTGCTTACTTGAGATTCCTAAAATTACTTATCCAAATTTTCCCAGAACTTAGCCTTAACTTCTTCCCCTAAACCTACTTGAGGAGCATACACACTCACTATGTTGATTGTCTCTTTCCCCAATACTAGCCTCAAATGTATAATCATATCTCCTACCCTTTTCACTTCAACCACTTTGTCCTTAATTTTTTGTTCCATAATAATTCCTACATCATTCCTATGTTTATCCCCTCTACAGTACCATAATTTATAACCTGTGTTACAGATCTCTCTAGCCTTGTTTCCTATCCACCTAGTCTCTTGCAAACACACTATATCTAACCTCCTCTTTTTTAGAATGTCTACTAACTCCATAGACTTTCCTGTCAAAGACGTTATATTTCAACTACCTATCCTAATCCTACTCTCATGGACTAACTTCTTTACTCCCACCCGTCCATTAAGATGCGATGACCCTTGCCTATTTGTCAACACATCCGGACGCCGATGTGACGGGACTAACTTCTTTACTCACATCCATCCATAATGTGGGAAAACACTTGCCTATACTCCATCACACCCGAGCGGCGATGTGATGGAACCCCTTGCTCATTTAACACTACACCCGGGTGCCGATGTAGCGCGTGCCTAGATAGGCACATCCCAACATTATATTTATACAGAGCATTCATATTAGATGTTTGACAAAATTTTATGCTGGCTGTCAACCTACCGCAACCCTCCTCCTTTGTCCAGGCTTGGGACCGGCTATGCTCACATAGGTGGAGTTATGCACATTTCTTCCCTGGAAAATAAAAATGGCATCAGATGAATCACTTGTGAGATAAATCTTAAACAAAGACAAGCATTCTTCTCAAGATTCCTTTCAATCAAAATTAAGGATCATTAGTTGGGATCAAGTCATGTATATGACACAATTTCAAGACAATGCTTCTTCAAATACAACTAATTCTTGGTTACATTCTAGAACCAACAAAGAACCACCATGCCACATCGGTAATAGAGATACATAACATGTTAGGTTGTTGAACTAATGCTCTTCCAATGAAATAAGCAACATATAAACATTGTTGTGACATCTATATTAAGAATAACCAAAGTCAACACTCTACTTTCAATAACCTCCTATATCTTTCAACCTAAAATATCCAGCACAAAAGAAATGGCAGATAAAACTCCAAACAAAAAAAAGGGGAAGCCCGATGCTACAAAGCTCCCGCTATATTGGGGGTCCGGGGAAGGGTCGGACTACTTGGGTCTATTGTGCGCAATCATACCTTGCTTTCCTTTGCAAGATGGCTATTTTCACGACTCGAACCCATGACCTCCAGACTATGAAGTACTGACACTGCAACCTGGCTCACATACCGGTATCCAACACGTCCACGACACCAACACGCGTGGATACGTGTCGGATACTCTGAAAATCGTATCCTTTAAAAAAAAGCGTCGACACGCACGCGATACGAGTGAACACAGGCTTGAGCAGCCAATCGACATTACCGGAGTGGAAAATTTGGATCACCTCCTGCTCAAGCTGGGCCTCCTTGCGGCCAAGGGAGTGGCAACGCTTCTCGTCGTCTCCAATGGTAGGTAGTCGAAGGAGGAAGATATGAGAACGAAGGGCAGAGGTAGTGGGACCCATAAGGGATGAGAGGAAAAGAAAACAGAGGATGAGGGGGAGGAGAAGCGGCTTCATCATGAGGGATAGGAGGCGCCATTTCATAATGAGGGAGAAGATCTAAATATTAGGGTTTGTAAACACTTCATCTCCACCCTTTGATTATATGATCATACGGTAATAAATCATGATTTATTATAACAATAAACTATGATTTAAGAATTCCGATTTCATTTTTAATTAAAAATTTAAAAATAAAAAATATAAAAAAAAGTAATCCTTTTCTATTTCATTTGTTTTATTTTTATAAAATCAAAATTTTAAAATAGATAAATTTATGGACTTCAGTTTTGGAAAAAAATATAAACAAAACTAAATTCAAATTCATCAAAATATTATATATAAATATTTTTATATATATTTATATTCAACGTGTCCCAACGTGTCCGTGTCCTACTTTTTCTAAAAATGTCGTGTCGATGTGTCCGTGTCCCGTGTCCGTATCGGTGCTCCATAGCCTCCAGGTCACATGACGACAACTTTACTGTTGCACCAAGACTCCCCTTCTAAAACTCCAAACATACATTTCTACTTTAAGAAATCTAGCTACATGATGTCTAAACAATAGATTTACAATATTCATAGAAATAACCCACCCACGAGCCATAATCAACTCCAGAACATGTAATGAGATTAGTTCTACTACCACTAAACAGAGTAGAGATGGTACATTTGAAATTTACCAACATAAAAAATTACTGGATGATGGAATGCGACAATGCAAAAGAATGTCCTGGTCTCCAATAGTGCTCAAAAGTAAGCTGTCTTTTAATGCAACAAACAATGGTAGGACATTGATAAGGGGTAACAGGACAGTCAACATATTGAATTTAGCCTAACGAAACCTCAAAATAAGCATCAAATACATATCTGAGGCAGTGTAAATAAGCTTACTAAGGGTGTGAAGATAATATTGTCAAGAACAATCAGAAAATGTACCATGCTATATTGTGATTTCTTTATCTGAAGGTATAGGGTTGAGGCTCTAGTTAGATCAAAATTTTGATTATTGCTGAACCCAACTGAAGCTAAAACCAAAGGATACACCCTTAAGTTGAAACATTATTTGTGGCAAGTATGATTTACCTTGAGTGGAAATCTAACAGGTGATGCTCAGATACCAAACGACTTCATAGTCATCTAGCAGTTGCCGGCTAAAGTCATACAAAATTCAACTACTCTTCTTTTGTTCAAGGAAATCAAATCCCATCATGCCCTATATTGGTCAATGAATTTTTTAAGCAAGTTCACAACAACTGTATTCATGCAATAAATAAATAAATAGGGAGCCTAAGTTAATAACTTTGAGGTTGAGAAAAAAGACCCCTAAGCAACAGTTGTGAATGGACCAAAAGCTTATGAGCATGAGCTTACGTCAAAAGAAAGTCAACCTTTCCAAACAAAACATGACACCAAGATATAACTTACAGAGCCATAACCACAAAATCCAATCCAATGAATTCACATTTAAACAAAGCAATCTAATTGAGCTGCAAAAATTGCAAATTCATTACCTGCTTAAATCACGCAACAACTAGATTTCCTCTATTAAATACACAAGCCTCCAGTAGGTCCATGATTAATCAGAGACAAATGAAACAAGATTCTATTTCTAGTCATGTATTTGTAGATGAATCAAGATTTCTTTTCTAGTCTAAGTGAGTTTCACACAGTCAGTCTCGAAGGCCCAGGAATAATGCCAGCAGGCTTAGGGAAGCTGATAATTGGAAAAAGATTGCCCAAATCAGAATAACTTGTATAATAAACTCACCAAACAAACTCCTTCTCTCCCAACCTCTTAAACTCCTAAACTTCTCTCAGGTGATGAAATAATTCTACAGGAACAAACTTCAAATCACAGAGAAGCCATTGCTAGCAAAGAGCGAATGACAATATCATGCAGATTTCTAAAATTTAAGAAGTGATGGTTCCTCTGAAGAGTATTCACAAGTTCTCGACCACAATGATACATATGAGAGAATCGTGTCAACAAAGGCTTCCATTATTGGAACAAAATAATGAGTGTTAATCAATTTTTTTTATTTAAAAAAAAGCCCATTTTTATCTTGTTCTCCCATTTTTTCCTCTTTCAAGAGACCAAAGCCGCTTTCAACTGAACACTATCAGCTCCAATGAAACTTCAGACGAAGATAAAAAGAAAAAAAATATCAATTTTTAAAACTAAACCCTAAACCCGAATGAAACTTCAGGCTAGAAGTCACAGATGCACCGCAGCAGCTCAGATCATAAACCTCACAGCAGAACTCCTAAATCTCAACAAAATCATTGGAAGAGATAATCGAATCAAAACACCAAAAAGAAAACATAAACATGTAGATCAAAATAAAAATCAACACCAAAACGGAGAGAGAAACAGTGAAAATGGGCAAATGCTAAAACAGTTATGGTAGAGAGACCAGAGAGAGAATTTCGAAGATGGAAAGGAAAGAGGACAGAGTGAGAGTTTGGTACCTGGGGATGACGATCGTAAGAGAGAAAAAGCAGGGAAAAACTCTCTCTCTCTCGCTCGCTCGATGGCTCTTGTTGGCCAGTTGAGTTGGCCTCTTTCTTTAATTTCTTCGTCTCTTTCAAGTCCTCCTCTACAGACGTGCCAGAGCTCACAATGGGCCGCATCTTTTGGGCCGAGACCCGAATCAAACAGTACTCTTTTAATTATTTATTTTTCTCATTATTATTATTATTATTAATTGTTCCTTGTGTTCAGACTTCAGAGTAACTAGTGACTAGTGAGTAATATAATTTTCATATATTATCTTGATTTGGATTAAAACCAGATGATTTTCCAAGCTTGATAAAAATAACACCTTCCACTCTAGCCTCTCTCTTAACATTTATTTTATCGATTTAATAATATATTAGATATTCAAAACACAAACAAAGATTGCCCAAGTGTTTTTGATTTGGTATTAAGAAAAATATACACATTATATTTCTCATGTTCTCTTTAGTAAAAAGGTGCAACTCCGCTTTAGTAAACAACATCAGGGGTGTTTGAATATAGCAAGGATAGATTTTGGATTTTGTTTTTTAAAAATATAAATTTTGGACTTCAAATACTCTGCTCAGTTGAGGATTTTAACTAGTCTGAGAATCCAATATCACGATTCATCATCGCCCAGTCATTATCCCCCGAACAGAGAACCACAACTAAATATATCCCCCAAACAGAGAACCAAAACTGAATATCCGCATTCATTAGCGAGCCAAATGGACGGCTGACCCCTCATAAATAAAAAAAATTTGGTAATCAACCAACAGGCGTATGACGCCAAAATACGTAGAAATTTGACTTTTATACAGGTTCCATTAAATTATCTACAAACGGGATGATACATTACCAAGTATTTTCTAAAATTTATCAATCATCAGAATTTAAACGTTTGAATAAAAGATATGCGAAGATTCCCAATCAATAAACTTATTCAAAATGGAATTTATAATTAGCCCAAAAATCAACAGCCACACAATAGATTCAAGCAAATTTATCATTCCAAAAAAATAGAAGAAAAAATACAGAATCACATATTAGCTTCTCGCAAGACCCCGCATCAAAGACAACTTAGAACAAATTTCAGAAGATTGAATCACAAGAACCATCAAAGCTCATAACCACAGACAAACAGATTGGAGGGAAGAACAAAGAACATTCAAGAATAAAATCCAGAATCACATATTAGCTTCTCGCAAGACCCCGCATCAAAGACAACAATTTAGAACAAATTTCAGAAGATTGAATCACAAGAACCATCAAAGCTCATAACCACAGACAAACAGATTGGAGGGAAGAACAAAGAACATTCAAGAATAAAATCCATCCACACAACAAAACACAATTTAACGCTAAGGGCGAAACTCCCCAGTAATTAGCTAGATGTTCTTATAAACCCCCACAAAGAATATACAAGGAACTAAACCGCAAAAATTCAGAAAACGATAACCCTAATTTTAAGATCTAGAGGATATCAGACGAGTGAAAGCTTATGCGCGCTCTCCACGGATCCTGCGGGCCAGTTGAATGTCTTTGGGCATGATTGTGACGCGCTTGGCGTGAATCGCGCAAAGGTTGGTGTCTTCAAAGAGCCCGACCAGGTAAGCCTCCGCCGCCTCCTGCAACGCGAGGACGGCATGGCTCTGGAACCTCAGATCTGTCTTGAAGTCCTGCGCGATTTCCCTCACGAGCCTCTGGAATGGTAGCTTCCTGATCAGCAGCTCCGTGCTCTTCTGGTACTTCCTGATTTCACTGCATCCCGAAAATAAAGTATGAATCAGCGAAATCCATGAAGACAAGAAGAAACCAAAGAAAATAAAGGTTTTTGGAGGAGGAGGATGTACCGGAGAGCGACGGTCCCGGGACGGTAGCGATGAGGTTTCTTGACGCCACCGGTGGTAGGGGCCGACTTCCTTGCAGCCTTCAATCAGATGAAATATCGATGATGAATCGAAGCCAAGAGACCCATCCGAAGAACAAGATTGGAAAAGAGATGTACCTTGGTGGCGAGCTGCTTCCGGGGAGCCTTTCCACCGGTGGACTTGCGAGCGGTCTGCTTGGTACGCGCCATAGGAGATGGAGAAGATTAATGGACTAGAGGCTAAGGTTTCTGGTCTGCCGACTTGGGAGATCGGAGGGATAGGTGAGAACGAAAAGAAAACGCGTGTTAGAAGCCTTATATTTAGAGAGAGATGTGGATCTGCTGAGAATCGAACGGTAGAGATTGGGCTTCCAAAAACACACGATCCGTGGACTTTGATATTATTGGTTGACAAGTTGTAGGAGGATCGATGAGGTTTTTGGCAGTTTGAGATCAACGGCGGAAGATGGTCCATGTGGATCCGTTGAACGAGTCGATTCACCTGTTTTGATCCAAATTCGTATGTCCATGCATGACCCGACCCAACTCTGAAAAGGATTGGGTAGTATTTGTGGTTGGACCCGTTTTCAACATAAAGCGTTGTTCTGGTGTGGATTCTAATTCTATGACCGAGTAGTAATGCTGTGCTATCATTGCTTTGTAAACTGGTGTTACATGATAGGTAAACATCCCAGAGCTTTTGTTTGATCGGAGGATATCCCAAATGGGTGGGATACTCCCAATATATTTTCCAATAAAAATTTTTTTCATCAAAAATTTTAATTAAAATTTAAGAATATAATAATGATCCATCAATAATTGGATTGAGTCTTTGGCGTACTTAACCCTCATCTTAAGTTTGTGGCACCTATATCATATTTTAAGAAAATCCAACCGTATGGATGGAAAGATCATGGAAAAATAAGCTAGCACGTCCATTTTCATATAATTTGGTTACCGTTTGGTCCTCCCACTTAACAGTTGAAATTTTATAGAAATCTGAACGGTCCAGATTTTTAGAATTTCAACCGTTAAGTGGGAGGACTAAACAGTAATCAAATTGTATAAAAATTGACATGCTAGTGTATTTTTTCATGATCTTTCCATCCATACGGTTGAAAATACTTCAAACCCCCTACAGACCCCAAAATCAATGGCACAGTAAAGGCTACTGTGCCTTTGGCACAGCATCCCCCCGAATCCCCAATGCATAGAAGTCATATAGCTATCTTATCATTATTACTTTATTTTAAAATTTCCCTCCAAAAAATTTAAAATTTTTCAAAAGCTATTCCTAATTTCAAGTGGGATATCCCCCAATCAAACATAAGCAGAAAGATTTTTCAACTTAATAATGATGTCTATTATTTTTCTTTCCCGGGATAATAAAAGATATATCTCAAATTTATGAGATTAATAATAACTCAATTGTTATAAATATTGTTGTTATCTATCTATAATACTAAGCAGAAAGAAACGGTTATAATTTTTTTATTTTTAAAAAATTTCAAAAAATATAAGAAAATTGGATTGAGGTTTTCAAAATTTCAAAGATTTTTTGAATTTTTACATTTTAAAAAACTAATATAACATCGCGTTGGTTCCACAGGTTGTTATACCACGTCATATCGCTCCCTCCATGTCTCGCATATTTCAAAACATACCGAACTTTTCTCACCATTTGGGAAGGAAAGGGAAGGTGTTGGGAACTAGTAAGTTTTGGTCTTGCTTATTTTTTCCTTCTTTGTTATATAATTTTTTTTTCTTAGAATATTTGTTGTTTAAATGTTTTCTCCTTTTTAAATATTCTCTCTAGTGGTTTTATAAAGAGATAAGATATCTGAATGACTTTGTAATAAAAAATTATTCTTCTTTGGTAATTTTATTAATAACATGATTTTTCTTTTAACCTAAAGAAAGATTTGACTAAGAAATGTAAAGGTTACTCATGGAACCTAGAAAGGGAGAAAAAACAGATTGAGGATAAAATTGCAGTTATAGAAGCCAAAGAGTTAGCATACCATAACAAATAGAAAGAAAACCTGGGATACCCTCAGACCCCTAAATAATAGGCAAAAAGCTTTCTTGAGACAAAATACAATCTATTGAGCTGCAAAATGGGGACTACAAGTCAAAATTTTTCAACAAATGGACTAAATGTAACACTAATCTCCAAATAGGGGACAGGTGTCACACCCTCAGGTCAGAAGGTGAACCCTTCTCCTGAGTCTGTATTAATCTAATAAACTTAACTCATAAGCAAACTCTAATGTCATAACTCAAACTGTTGGAGTATAATACCAAATACTTCATACAACACAAATCATATAAGGAGTCCATAACTCTCCTAACTCAAATACAACAAATTCAAATAATAACATAGCAGCGGGATGGTCAGAGCCAACTAAAGGTGACATGACTCTCTCCTCGACTCTAGAAATCATCGAGTACCTGTTTATCTCCTGCAAAACACACATAGAGGGATGAGCTACTTGAGCTCAGTAAGGAAAACAATACTGTCAGGTAATACTATACATGTGTGAAATCAATAAAAATACTCTGAAATAATTTCTTAAAATGTACAAGAAATATAAGTATGAAGAAATAATGCATTTCAAAATAATATGTCAACCTATGCATTATCTTTAATCAGATATAATCATGCCAGTTTTCATAAAATCTTAAGTAAAATAACATGCATGATCATCTTATTCACTTCATTATCGATACCGTATATAATTCTGTAATTTCCCTTGGTGGATCAACACTAATAGCCACCACGGTCCAAATATGGCTCCCGTAAGGTAGGATATATAGGAACATACATCATATCCCAATAGTATCAATTTCACCTACACCTCTACTTCAATAATTGCGGAACCAATGTGTAATCAGGATGAACCCTCACAGTCCTCTATGGCTCCTGTCGAGGTACTATCTCTACCCTCATGGTTCTACTATGGCTCCCGTGAGGTGACTATCTCTAAGATAGGATATACGCGTATCAGGCACTCTACGAGTATGGAAAGGAGGTTTTATTTCTTTAAAACGGGAAGTTTTAAAACGGATAGTTTGGACTTTAAGAAATGCAGAGTTTAACAAATCACCCCTTCCCTATCTAGTACCGTACTATCTGGCTTTATCAAAGTGCCACCACTGGTGCAAACAAGTATGATAGTACGGTGCAGAGAATTAATACTTCTATTATTCTCTTTCTATTTCATATTTCTTTAACTAAAATCTTTTTCATGAATATCTCAAAATTCATTTCCAAATCATAAATCTATCAATCAATATAATACGGTTTCGAAACTTAGGAAATCTCATATAAAACTCAATTTTATGCTTTTCAAAATAGAAGCATATACTTCGTAGATAATACAATGAAAATATGGAAATGTCCAGTTTCGTTCCCTTACCTGAGTCTAGTAGAAGCTTAGGACTGGCTCGGTCCCTCCGCAGAGGCTGACTTGCCCTTGCCTTTCCTTTTATCTTTTCCTAAAAATCGAAATATGGAAATTCATGAATACGGAATCTATATTCTTAGCTTGTACTCTTACTTAAACTCGAAGAATACCTAGGTAGTCAAAATCGGATCGGACCAGCCGATCCAACCGGGTTGAACCGGACCCGGAACCATAGCCAGTCCGGTCCAGTCTACAAAACCGCCCTTGATTTAAACTGGGGCTAAACTATGCGAACCGGTCGGTTCAACCGGGAACCGGATGAACCGGGCCGGTTTGCACTGGTGAAACCGGACTGTTTTTTAAGGTTTTTTTTTAAAAAAAAAACCCTACGAAATTATGAATCATTCACCCGATTCACGAGAGTCCGAGAGTCTGAGACAGTGAGAAGTGAGAACTTCTTTCCCCTTTTTCCTCTCAAGCATCGCGAGCTCGGTTGCGCGCTCACCGGCAGCGCGTTCTCACCCGCGGCGTGATCTCAGTATCTCACACCTGAGACCTAGAAGGCTAGAATCTTGATTTTTGAGAAGGTATGCAGCATGCTCACGTTCAATCTCACAAATTAGTGTCACAGATTCACAATCTATCAATCTTTGATGGTTCTATGTTCTTAATTAAGGATTTCCATTGCCACTTGCCCTAGATCGGTCATTCTGCCAATCTTTCCGGCTCCCGACTCTCTATTCCTCCATTCCCACTTACCCTAGATTCGTGATTTCATTTCAAGGTTCTCTGTTCTTAAGGTATGTTGTTTTTTGATTTTCCTTGGGTATATTAGAACATTCAACATTGAGAAGTATGGGTTTGTCTTTTTTTTTTTTTCTTGGGTATGTTGAATCTGATTCGTGATTTGAAAATTGAAACTTGAATTTTTTTTTTCTTCTGATTTAGTGATTTGTAGGTTTGTAAATACTATCATACTTTTGTAATTAGTAACTCATTTGTTACATAATTATATGCATTGCTTGTTTAGTTGTTTCTCTCCAAAATTTTTCTTTTTTGTATGTATTCATTGTATTGCTGATTTCTCTGCTGATTTCTCTTTGAATGTATGCATGCTGATTTTTCTTGTTATATAACTTATATCATGCATTGTTGATTTGATTTGAATGTTTGAAAAAAAAAATTGTATTAAATTTCCTATGTTGCAGATTTTTTGGTTAATGATGCAGATTTTTGGTTCTTTGATAATGTTTCAGATTTTTCCCAAGGCACCAATTTGATTGAAAGGAATGGCATATGGTGTTTTTGTATTCGAATGAGGTATTGTGCTATTGTTATGTGAAATTGTGAATTGAATTAATTTTGTTTCTAGTTTCTTTCTACAGGTTATAATGTTATATCTTTGATCTTTCATGATATTGAATGTGTATTGAATCAATTGTGCCAAATATATACTCATTAGTCATTACTCAAATGTTTACAGGTTTTACTGTTACACTTACATGGGTTTGCAAAAGGACATGGTGTCAAATGTCAATGTGTCATGCTGCCAAATTCCATGCCAACAATTTGATTTTGTCCTTCATCAAATTATCAATATGGAAGTCAGTTTATTTTAGTGTTAAAGTTGTAAGTTTGTAACTTCTAAGGATTTGATTTTGTGTTAAACAAACAACTCTTTGAATTTGTTTTGTTTCCACTTTCCATGTTGGGATTTAGTTTTAGACTTTGTGTTGTATGCTATGGATTTGATTTTAATGTTAGAAAAATTTTATGAGGTTCATTTTATTTTGTATTTCATATTGATTTAGTTTAATTGTTGTTAAATTTTGTGTTTTAAATATGGAATGTGAGTCATGAGACTTGTTTGTTTAATATATTTTGTGTATTTCATTAAAAAATTAGCTTATTATTTAATATATTATATTTAATATATATTTTTAATTAAATCCGGTCAGACCTGGTTCAACCCCGGTTGAACCTCTCAACCCTTGAACCCTGCCCTTCCCTGGTTCAATGGTCCGGTCCGGTCCGGTTCTGACTACCTAGAAGAATACAATAATTTCATTAACTTAACTAGAGCATGCTTCCAATTAACATGCATTTAGGTAGTTTTAAAGAGCATGAAGAAAATACGGAATTACTCGAAATCGATGACTTGCTAACTTCATCCTTAGATAGATTAGATTGAAGGATCTAACATGCTCTTCAAGATTAATCAAAAGCTATTCATGATCATGAACATTTAATCATGTATAATTTCAAGAAAAATCGGGCAGCATCTCCTCTATTTCTAGGGTCTCAAAATTATATAAACGTACACATTAAAAATATAATTAATTTACACAACACATAAGCCCATTCATAGCCCTAGAATCCCCATTCAAATTTATGCATTAATTTAGACCATTATCCATGGTTTTCCCCCAAATTTTAAAGTTCATAGTAGGTTTACTTGAAGCCCTTTGAAGCTCCTGCACGAGCTTCTCTAGACGATTGAAGATAGATGCTGGCCGGAGGAGAGAGATGGTCGGCCTTGGGCTGCTACTTGCCGAAAGGGAGATCGCGAGGAGGAAGGTCGGAGACAGGGGTGGTCAGCCTCGGGCGGTGCTGGCGGAGCTCGATCACGGGCCGCGCGTGTGGAGGCGTCGGCGGAGGCGCCGGGCGGAGCTTTGGGCGCCCGCAACGGCTGCAGGCTTGTTGGAGAACTTATGCTGGATAGACCCGTCATGAGAATTGCTACATGGATCGTTATATAAATGTCATAAGTGATTCTCATAAGTGGTTAAAGAAGTATATGATCCTTAGACTTAAGGTCACCATGGATTCTTACATGGCAAGTACCAAACGTCACCCGTAACATGGTGAACTATAAAGGTTGTCATTGGGTATGTCATGAACCATGTAGTAGAATGTGAGTGATCAAGATAGGATTTGTCCCTCCTATATAACAGGAGTGATATCAGGGTCTCTTGATGAGTGAGACTAAGAAGTGTGCGGCCACACCCAGGTGAATCAATATGGGATATTGATGTCATTTGTTTTCATTAGTCTACTTGGGATCAAGAAACATATTGATTGAATTATACAAGTATGACTGATCCATGACTAGTATTCAATCAAAGATATCAAGGACAAAGGGATACTGGATACTCGGTATTAATCACAGGAACATGTTATCTCTATCACGACATTCTTGCGGTTTGGGTAGCAATGATATGTTGCTAGACACCACTCATTGCTTATGACATTAAAAGGAATTTTATGTCATTGCCAACATCGTAAGAACCTATTGGGTCACACTCAAAGGTTGACTGGATATGGAACTTCATTGATCGAGTCATGTTTTGAAAGTCAGAACAGTACAAGTATACAAGAGGGTCCTATACATTATCTAAACACTAACCCTACTTTAGAAATGGTTCACAAAAATAAGAACACATATATGTATGTGGATATATAGGCTGGGTCTTCATTTGATGGAATCCTAATTAATTCTATGTTCTAATTGTGTTGGACACAAAGAATAAAAGAAGTTGGGCCTAACCACATATAGATATGCTATATATAAAGATATATAGTGAAGCAATTAAGTAGGCTTATGTAACTACTTCTAAACCTCAACATAAAGGATCGACTCTTCTTCTTCTTCTTCTAGAGAGAGAGAGGAAGGTTTCTTTTATTTAAGAGGGTGGTTTCCAATAGTTTTACAACCATTGAAGGAGTGTTTATGATGAGTTATTAACGTAACTACTTCTAAACCTCAACATAAAAGACTGTTTCTCTTCCTCTTCTTTGTGTGAGAGAGAAAGGACCGTTTCTCTTCCTCTTCTTCTATAAATTTGAGATATTGGTATGTGATATCACGTGTTTTAAAAAGAGAGAGAGAGAGAAAGGACAATTTGAGACGAATGGTTTTCAATAGTTGGATAACCATTTAGGAGGTTTGATGTTGGGTTCTAATACAAGGCCATCAAAGTCAGTTCTTCGATTATCAGCTAGCACCAAAAGTCGAAGAATCAAAAGTTCCAGTTTTGTTCGTGAGACGAACAAGGCGATTCAGTTCTTCCGAGTGGATACCGATAGAGGCGAGGATCCGTTGATCATCGCTGAAATCGTGACAAGATCGTTGGAGCATCGTTAAATAATCAAGGACGTCGATATACGAGCTTTGGCTACGGTATGTTTTCTTTACCTAACCTGATCGTGGTGTTTTTCTCGCTTGGATCTTGGATGGGTTTTATCGAGTTTTGTTTTGAATATCCGCTGCGCATGTCTACAGTAGACATATATGAACTCGTTATTTCCCTTCATAAGGTTGGCTCGCCTCCCCTTTGGCCACTTGCACAGTATTTTTAGGATTTCCAACCATATGGATGGAAAGAACATCGAAAAATAAGCTAGCATGTTAATTTTCATACAATTTGGGAACTTGTAGGGTCTTCATCTTAACGTGTGAAAATTTAAAGAAATCTTATCAATTCAAAATTTCACCCTTTAAGATGAAGGCCCTACAAGTTCCCAAATTGTATGAAAATTGACATGTTAGCTTATTTTTCGATGTTCTTTCCATCCATATGGTTGGATTTCCTCAAAATACTGTGTAAGTGGGCTAAAAAGAGGCGATCACACTTGCCCAGTGATAAGGCCGGCCGTATAGTATCAACCCCATATATATATATATATATATATATATATATATATATATAACATCCCAGAATTTTCTAAGTCCATTTCAGTAAATTTTTGAAATTTTAAATGAGGTTAATTAACTTAAAACAGATTAATTAATAATAATCTCAAGTTAAAGAAAATTAGAATAAAATGGACCGAAATCCACTCACGCAACTATAGGGCCGAGAGAGGCCTTAATAGGCCAGGCCAGAGTATATAGAATAGTTAGAGATGGATAGTCGGCCGAGTTAGATTAATTAAACCAGAGATTAATTAAATATTAATTAATCCAGATTAATTAAGTAAGAATATCGGACAAAAGTTAGAGTCCCGATAAAGTAGATCTGGCCGAGTTAAAAGCCGAGATTCGCGGATCTCGGTCGAGAGAAAAGGATGACCCGTGATGCTACAGTCAGCCCGTGTCACTTGTGTCGTCTGACCCGGGATTCCCGGATCTGGGTCGGAATAATTATCGATAATTATTGATAAGATAATATTTTTTAAATAGTGATGTGACATAAGTAAAAGATAAAGTATTATAAAGTATTTAAAAGAAAATAGTTTTAAAAGAAAAAGTATTAAAAGATAATATACTTTAATTAATAAAATAATAAAAAATAAAATAAAAGCTCTGTCTATTAAAGACAGAGATGAGAGAAAGAGAGAAGAATGTTCCCTCTTCGTTTTTCTTCAGAGGCCGTCCGCCTCTTTGAGCTCATGGTAATCCGGCCGCCGCCCACTGGAGCCGCCGCCGCCTGGAAGAGCCCCACGCCACCCGCACCACCACTCACGGCCGCCCAGCCCACAGCCTTGAGGCCGGCACTCCACTGCGAGCTCCAGCCTCGTCACGGGGCGCCTCCGGCGAACCACCGCAGCCTCATCTCCGGCCAGCTGCTCCGCAGTGAGCTCCACCGAGCTGCCATTCAGACACCTTGAACCGGCTTGGAACCCTACTCCGGCGAACAGAGCTTCAGTTCGAGTAAATCCCTAGATTGGCTAATTTGGGGGAAAACCCTAAGTAGATACATAGTTGAATTAAATTTATGGGTTGTTAACAGGGGAATTAGAATGTTGGATGATTATGGAGTAAATTCATGTTAAGTATGGTGAATGCATGTATATTTTCGAGGCCCTACGAATAGAGGAGGTCTTTGCCCAATTTTTCTTGAAAATCTATAGGAGTTGAGGGTCTATTGAAATTTAGTTAATGCTTCTATGCTTAATCATCCTAATTATGAAACCCTAAGTGCTTAAGACGATCATGTTAGTTATCTTCAAGGTCTATTTGTAATTTAGTTAATGCTTCCATGCTTAGCAAATGAATCATCTTCATTCCTTGCTTAATATGCTAGTTGTTAAGTTTAGCAAAGTGATAATTAAGTTAAGTGAAGATTTGTTAGAAGTATGGAGGAATACGAGTACAATTCGTATTCTTATACCTTAGAAGCATGTATTAGATCTTAAGGAGAAATTATGCTAAGATAGTTTAATGAGTTACCGTATTTATAGTGTTTAGATTAAAGTACGAGTTAGGAATACGGACTTCGTATTTATAGAATTCGTATTTCAACTATCAGGAAAGGGCAGAGGCAAGTCCGTCGCTGCCGAAGGACCGAGCTAGTCGTAAGCTCGAACCAGATTCAGGTGAGGGGAATCTACCTGTATAGTTTGTATGTTTCACCGTATTTCTTTTATACGATTCAGATTTCAGATTTGAAAGCATGAACTATGAGTTTTTTTTTATGGAAGTTTCTAGAGCTTTATAAATCCATTTTCATGCTTAGTATTCAGTAACAGAAAAGAGAAACAGATACAAATACAGTTAGATTACATTCTATTGATGTACATGTATAGACCAGCGGTGGCTCGTGTAGAGTCAGAGAGTACGACACTGAGTTAGGAGAGGGGTGATTTAAATTCTGTTTTAAGTCCGAACTATCTGTTTTAAAAGCACTTCCATTTTATAAAAATCAAAACCCCCTTTCCATCCCTTCGGATGCTTAGTGTACGTATATATTGTCGACCACTTGTATCAGATATACTTGTTGGTCGCTGGCCATACAGTATTGAAGTAGATGTGTAGTCAGAGAATAGTCTTGTGTATTAGATGATGCCGCGTTCCTCGCCTTCTAGAGATAGAGCTCATCTCAGAGAGAGAGGGCACAGGTACAGATTACCCAGGGGGAATGTCGGTTTCATATTTAATTCACAAGACAGAGAAACAGAAACTCAGATATGCATTTTTAAGAGAATACCTTGATCAATGTTTACTTGCTTTCGATTCAAGATGCGATTTCGGTATTTTTAATCCGAGATTTTCTATTCATGTTTTACACGTCGGTTTTACTTTCTGATTTTGTTATTTTTATACGAGTGCAGTTACAGGACGGGTTGTTTACGCTTTCCGAAGCTTGATGCTTCGGCCCCACGTTTTGATACTGTTTTCGCAGGACGTTAGGCAGGAGTTCTCCTAGAGGGCCGTCTGGCCACGAGTTAATGATGATGCCCCGTAGCTGGCTCTGACTCCGTGTCTAGTTTATGTTTATTTGTTTTCGAGTGTTGTGAGACATTAAGTTTAAAGACAATATTTATTTTTGTGTTGTATTAAATTCCGAATTTGTTGGTGTTTTAATCTATTCAGTTTGTTTATTACCTTCCGTTGCTGTATTTTCCCAGTAATTAGCAGAATACAGCCTTAGGTTTAGGGTTCATTCCCTAAATCTGGCTGGTGTGGCACCTGAGTCCTAAAAAGGATAAGGGTGTTACAATATATATATATATATATATATATATATATATATATATATATATATATATATATCTTCCTGTTGAATTAAGTATTTAAGATTATCTCATTCAATATTTTTGAAATGAAAATATGTTTAGGTTAATACATGGTGATAGTTAGAATACATTTTTGGTAATCAAACACTCATTAAAAAAAACTTATTTTAACATTATCCAAATGTAGTAGACCTCAGGGCCAAAAGGGGAAAGGTGCATTTGAATATGATGGGGGTTAAAGAGGTGAGTCTCGTGGCGCTCATCCAAGGCCGCCACGTGTCCGAATCGTAGAGCTGCATATTTCACGATTCGCCCCCTTTTCCCCCAAACACCGTCCAACCATTCAAGGATGGGGCACGGACAATCAGCTCACCTGTTCTGTAAGTTCAGAGCTGTCCAACAGGCAGCTCCTCGATCCCGGGCTGCCCATCAGTTTGCCCGATGGAAGCGAGCCAGCTATAAAAGAAATAGTGGTCGGTTCTCCAGCTCGAACCTAGAGGAACAACAGACGTTTAGCTAGACGCCTAGTTGGCGAACACGTGTTCTAAATAGTGACTTACGCTGTAACACCCCCAAATCTGGGAGCTCCAGATCGGGTGCGTTAATCTCAAAGCATAGCTTAAACATACATAATCCTTACATAATTTATTACATCTCCCAAGATCATAATGTCAAAAGTTTAGGAGTTTAGAAGTTTAGGACACCAGACACAATATTACAAACCCTTATACATGAACAAGGTACTAAAACATAAACGTAAACTCTCAAGCGCTGTCAAGAGTCCTAGTACGTAACGTCCTTCCTTAGACTTCTAGTTCACCTGGGGTTGGAAATCAAGGAAACAAAAGGGTGAGCTGAAATAGCCCAGTAAGGTAAATATGAATTGTGTGAGTAAAAACATGAACTTTGAGAGTAAAGATATTGAAATATCAAAGTCATGGAGGGTATTAAACATCAAACATAAGCATCAAATATAGGAAATAATTTCAGGAACAGTCTGGACGTCATAACATAAAATTGTCAGGGCTAACTGCCATGACACCATACTTCTTATCCACTGGATTTTCCCATTCCAGGGACATGCTTTACCCAATGCATTGGAGGGCTGTATAATTCCGGGCCCACCCGTCAACGTAACATTTGTCCAGACATGGAAATGAAGCATTTAATTACATAGGAGCATAAAGGATTTCAAAATTTTCATGCTTATCAGGAGGCAAGAAAATATAGCCACTGTAGCGTGTAATAGAGCATCCATAAAGGAAGCCAACTATGAAAAGGCTTCAAGGTTAACCCATGGAATCCAATAAAAAAAATGCATAGGAAAGGGTTAACGTTACCCCGTTAAGAAAGTGGATCCCTTACCTTCCTTCCTGTTTAACTTTATGGTGATTTCCTGTGTTACCAGAATATTCAAAAGTCATTCCTTTGGAAAAGGTTTTAATTTCTTTTTTATTCATTTTTATTATATTCCATTTTCTTCCATTTTCTTATTAAAGTCTTGCTCCCACTTCCGTAAAAGGTCATACTCTTAAGGAATTTTAATGTCACATCCTGTCAATTTTTTATATAAATATAAAGTGGAGATTACCACTATTAAAGAAAAGTGGAAAATTGCCACTATGAAATTATTATTAACTTACGGAACAAAATTATATATATACCCTTAATTTTGCGGGAATGCTTAAAAACAAGCAATTATCCGTCTAACCATATATGTGTAACCGACCATGAAGGCGAATATCTACACATATATGTAGGTATCATATATGTAGAGCCGACCATAAAGACGGACACCTATACATATATATACTCCCACAGACAAAAACTTAAGAAAAATCGAGAAATTAACATTAGTTTTACCTTTGACCCAAGTCCCGATTTTGCCAGAATCTCCCTTAGGAAAACTTCGAAAATAAAGAAGAGAAATAGCTAAATATGGCTTAAAAAAAACATTTTCTCTCTCTCTCTTCTTTTCCTTCTTCCCTTTTTCTTTTTTTTTCCTGCCTTCTCTTTCCTTCTTTCCTTTCTTTTCTCCCTTTTTCCTCTGACCGAGCTTCCTTTTCTTCTTCTTTTTTTCTTCTCTCACTGCCTGCCTTTCTTTCTTCTCTTATCCTGCCTTCCTTCCCTCCTTTTCTTTCTCTCTCACTTGCTTCTCTCACCGCCTGCCTTCTTCTCTCACCCTTACTTCCTCACTCTCTTACTCTATTCCTCTATGTTTCTCTCTCTCTACTTCTCAATCCTTATCTCTTTTTTGGGCTGAAGCTTCGGGTGTATTTATAGAGGAGTAAGGGGTGGGCAGCAGCTTCGTGGAAGTTGCTGATTTAATTTTTTTTTAATTAACTAATTAATTAATTACTAAATTAACCCCAAACCTTTTCATTATTCCTTTTTCACTCTAATCCTCCATTAACTCTTAATTTAACATATAACCTATAATTTATATTTTATTTATTTATTTTATTTTTGAAAAAAAAAATCAGGGTATTATATTTCTCCCCCCCTTATATAAATCTAGTCCTCGAAATTTAAATCGTACCTTAAATGATAAAAAGATGTGGGTATTTTTTATTCATTGCTTCCTCTGATTCCCAGGTTGCTTCTTCAATCACATGATTCCTCCATAAGACCTTTACCAAGATTATATTCTTGGTCCGTAGTACTTGCTCCCTTCGATCTAGGATCTGTATTGGTTGTATAAGGGTGACTGAAGCCATATCACATAATTTCGTTATACATGTTACTCACCCAAAGTCTTGGAACCAAACTCACATTTGTCTAATTTCAAAGAAAGAAAATTCTCAAAGAGTGAATGACTAAAGGCCAATCTTTCTTTGTAATGTGAATTAAAAGATTATTACAAAGGTGATGGCTAATAGAGTCAAACAAATTCTTCAAACCCTAATTGGTTATAAAGAACAATCTGCTTTTGTTGATGGTAGAAGTATTTTTGATAATGTTTTATTAGCACATGAACTTGTTCATTCCTTAGAGCATGATACCCAGACAAACCCAATGATGCTAATAAAAATTGATATGGAGAAAGCTTATGACCTTATTAGATGGGAATATGTCACTATTAATTGTGTTATCTAGAATGAATTTTCCTACTAAGTGGATCAAATGGGTTAGGGAATGTATTGAAACATCCTCAATGTCTTTTATAGTAAATGGCAAGTTAGGGAAATGGAATACACCAAGTACAGGGATAAGACATGGAGACCCCTTATCCCCTTGTCCATTCTTGTATCTTAGGTCATTAATTACAAACATCTTGCATAAAGCAGGGTCCCTTCAATTGATCAAGGGTTTCAAAATTTTTGAAACTCTATGTATCAACCATGTTCTTTATGCTGATGATATACTCATTTGTTGTAGAGCATCTAGGAAGAATGCTAGAGCTATCAACTTATGCATGCATCTGTATAACTTCCTCACTAGTTAGAGATACAACAAATCCAAATCTGATCTCTTTCTCCCTTCTTGGATCAATGCTAGAATTAAAAAATCTATTACTAGTATTCTTTCATTGAAACAAGGGGCTTTTCCCTTTAAGTATTTGGGTTGCTGGATCTCCCCCTTCAGAGTTTCATCCATATATTTTAAATCCTTAGTTACCAAAGTAGAAAGCAAGCTTGCATTTTGGAAAACAATGTACTTGACCATAGCTGGTAGAGTCCCTTTGGCAAATATAACACTGATGGCTATCCCAATTTATGGTCTAAATTCATATGTGATTCCTGATTCTATCCTTGACTATTACAAAGCTTGTGAGAAAATTCATTTGGACTAACAACAGTAGTGACAAAGGCCTGCATCTTATTGGTTGGAGTATGGTTACCAACCCCAAGACTGAGGGTGGCTTGGGTATCAAAGATTTAAAATTAATGAAAACAACCCTACTTTCTAGACATGTTTTGGAATTAATGAATGATGGGATAAACCTTGGATCAAGGTTATGCAAGGGAAGTATGGGAAGCTTGATACTTGGCAAACAACTCACCATAAGAAAATATCATGGACATTTAGAGGTTTATTGAATACTGCTAGAGGAATTAAACATAATGTTATACAATGTAATGTTATACATTCAAATCATGTCTTGCAGGACCCATGGTTATTTTCTATTCCTCTTAATAGAATGCCTTCTTTTATTAATATAGAATGTGATATGTCTACTTTGCTGGTTAAGGATTTTAGAATATCTAACCAATGAAATTGGGAGTTTTTGAGCACTCTATTTTCAGAATCAATACAAGAGAAGATTTCAAAAAAACATGTATGTAATGAAATATCCAAAGTTAAATGGAAATGGATGCATAAGACTGAGGGAAAGACCCTCATTGCTGCTGTTTATGAAGAATACAGTCCCAAGGACTGGAATCTCCAGTGGAATGGATGGAAAAACCTTTGGAGATTAAGGGTGATTCCAAAAATCAAGATGTTCCTATGGAAGTTTCTCCATGCGAAATTACCAACTATACAATACTTGCATGCACCGGTATTGGGACCTCCTAATCTCTATGCACTATGTAAGATTAAAGTGGAATCCTCTGATCACATTTGTTCCATGAGTGCATATATATACAGCAGGTTTGGAAGGAGATACAATCTGAGGGCTTCCTCAGAAACTGGGACACTCTTACAAATGATGTTACACAAGGGAGATAGATAGATGGAGGCTTGGCAAACATAGAACTTCAGCTAATGAAAATGAACTTATTGGCACAACATTATAGTCAATATGGATAAATAGATGCAACCATATTTTCAAAGGCAAAATGTTTGATCCATCTAGTCTGGCAAAACAGGCCTTTATAATGTACTCAGAAAAGCGGGAGGCCATGAAGACAATAAATGACTTAGAAGACTCTTCTATCAAATTGTGGAATTTGGAGCAAATCAAGTATCATTTATTTGTTGATGCTTCATGGAAGGAAGATGAGCTAACAACATGCATTGGTTGTTTAATTTTGACTAACATTGGTTCACTCTGCTTTGCAAGAGCTAGGTATTGTAAGGCATATTCAATCTATGAGGGAGAAGTGAAGGCAGTCAAAAATGGATTAAAGACACTCAAGACGATGGGCTTTAATAAAGGGCAAATTCACACAGACAACCAGTTTGTCCCTAGGTGGCTTACAAAATCACTTGAGGACTCTTCTGACACAAGCCAAGATGCATTAAGGAAATGCAAACATTTGCTAGGAAGCATGAAGAAGTGGAGCATTCAACTTATTTCTAGAGACTTCAACCATTGTGCGGATAAATTGGCAAAGAAGGCAAGATTGAGAGAAGGAAACCATGACTTTTACTCATGAAAGTCTGCTGCTAGAGTGGCTACAACTTGAATATAGGAAACTCAAGTTATTTGTGTTAGGTTATGAACAATTTACAATGTATTTCGATTAGCTAGTTGTTAGCTCTTTCCATACCCCAAAAAAAAAAAATAATAATAATAATAATAATAATAATAATAAAATAACAACAAAAGTAGTGGGATCACATCATTAATTGGAGGACTGTCTCCAAACTAAAACATGGTGTGGTTTGGATATTAGAGACCTTAAAGTCTTGAAAACAATCTTTCCAGCTAAACATTTTTTAGAAATGTTGTTGTATTTTCCGATGGAACATGCAGTATTTTTATTTGTCTCTCCAACTATCAAAGTTCTTTAATTTAGTTAGCCACTATTATCCTCTCATCCTGAATATACATGAAAATTTAAACTTGGTCAGCACTAAGAGAGACATGATTACGGAATCTAGTCAACTCTCTCTTTTTACGAGCCTTTTGAGGTTGGAACTTCAGCTTCTTTGGTTGTTTCTGAGGGTCTTGGCTCTGGTTCTGCTCCTTATTAGATATCTCATATCTGACCTCTTCTCACATGGTTGCCTAGATCTCCTCGGTGTCGATATACTTCTCAACCAAGATGAGGTTGTCAGTCAGATCATCTGATTGCTTCTAACATAAGGAGACATGCGTTGCTCATTTACAAGTGCTGTTACGATAAAGGACTGGTTGAGATCAGGCACCCCCAACGTCTCTATATTGAAATGATGGATGTAGTTGCACAAGCTTTTCTACATCCTATTGAAGTCTTGACATATGATCATGTCTGGTATCCTGTGCCGCAGCATCATCGCCCTGAACGATTTTATATGGTCGATTGAGTCCAAAGCGTCATTGTAAGTCTTCATTAAGGGCATTCAAAAGGTGCTTCCAAGATCTCATAAACAAAAGGAGAGATTGCTTGAGGCATGTATCTTGATCACTTCCTTGTCTCATGTGAGATGGTCCCACGCCGAGGTCGCGGGGAAGTCTCGAACTGCGGTTGAGGTCGGAGCTACTTAGTGATGGCTTTACTTCTTCTCTCCTTTCTCGCGCCTTTCCTTTAATTTTTTGGTCTGAGGTGTCCGCCAAGGCGTTATATGGTGGTGGGGCCTAAGAGGTCTGCTACTCCATTCTCTAGAGAGCTCGGGTGAGAGAGTCAATCTTCTCTTCTATGGCTTAGTAGCGTGAACATTGGATATCTTCGTTAGCTAGCACAAGCTAGTCCTGACGGACTTCTTCAACTTCCTGATGGGCATTACGTCCAGTAGTAGTGTCATCCACTTGATCTTGGGCTTAGCTTTGCTTCACTCTTACTGTTGTCAGCACACTTCTCGATCTATCTCTATAGACAACTTCAAACTGTTGATGCTGAGATCTATCCCTCCTGAGGATCTAGACTAATCATGATCAACAGATGAGATGCGCTTTGATTGAAAAAATGATTGGGAAAAGATTCTGCATAATGGGCGTCTTCTTCTCCTCGGATGGTGGTCTCCTCCTGGAATCCGGCCTTTAGAGGTCACTCCTCCCCGGGAATAGAATCTACAGAAACTAGAAAAGGAACGGACGCTCATACCCCAGGTAGCTCTAACGCTCAAGTTAAAAATAATGAGAAAAGGGAAGATCAAAGTAGGAGAGAGTTTGTGTATTGTATACTACAAGAGGATTCAGTCCTTAACGCAGTCACCTCTCTCTCTCTCTCTCTCTCTCTCTCTATATATATATATATATATATATATATATATATATATATATAGGGTCACTGTGCAAGTGCGGTCGCCCCATTTTAGCCCACTTGCACAGTGTTTTAACCAAATCCAACCGTATGGATGGAAAGAATATCGAAAAATAAGCTAGCAGGTCAATTTTCATACAATTTGGGAACTTGTAGGGTTTTCATCTTAAATGGTGAAATTTAGAACCGGTAAGATTTCTATAAATTTTTACCCGTTAAAATGAAGACCCTACAAGTTCCCAAATTGTATGAAAATTGATATGCTACCTTATTTTTCAATGTTCTTTCCATCCATACTGTTAGAAATCCTTAAAACACTGTGCAAGTGGCCAAATGGGAGGTGACCTTACTTGCACAGTGTTCCGACCGGCCTTATATATATATATATATATATATATATATATATATATATATATATATATATATATATATTCCTGTTGAATTAAGTATTTAAGATTATCTCATTCAATATTTTTGAAATGAAAATATGTTTAGGTTAATACATGGTGATAGTTAGAATTTATTTTTGGTAATCAAACACTCATAAAAAAAAAACTTATTTTAACATTATCCAAATGTAGTAGACCTCCGGGCCAAAAAGGAGAAAGGTGCATTTGAATATAATGAATATTTAAGGGAGTTAAATTCAATTATAAAACATTGATTAAAATAAAACAATACCATAAATTTTAGGAAAGGACATGATCAAGATAGTCATTATTAATACATATTTAAAAATGATAAATTTTATTCATATTGGCTGCTTTTTGTTTTTCATAAATTTTTTCCTATTTAGATTTAATTTTAGGATTTTTCTATATTTTCTAATTTTTATGTGTGCGTGTGTGTTTTATGGTGATGCTTGGTTGGAGTAATTATTTACTTGATTTTTAAATATAATATTATTTGTAAATTGTGCCATTAAAAAATTAAAACAACAATGAAAATTAAAAAAAGGGGGACTATTTGATCAATTTAAAAAATGGGTAAATTATCTAAATAGTCACCCAACTATTAGAGTACTTCTATTTAAGTCACTCAAGTATAAAAAATTTCAATTAGGTACCCCAACTTTAATCAAGGCTCAATCAAGTCACCCACTGCAGAATAACCGCTAATCCAGTTCGACGCGTGGCATGCCACGTGGCACCCAGTTTGCCACGTCAGACTTGTCACGTGGCAAAATAAAATTTTTAAAAACAAGATTTAGCTGATGTGGCACCCAGTATGCCACGTCAGTAGTGCCACATGGCAAAATAAAATTTTTAAAAACATGATTAAGTTGGGTGACATTATGTTCACGTCAACATTGTCACGTGACAATTTTTTTTTTTTTGGGTAAATTATCTAAATAGTCACCCAACTATTAGGGTACTCCTATTTGAATCACTTAATTATAAAAAATTTCAATTGGGTACCCCAACTTTAGAATTGCGTTCAATTAAGTCACCCACGGTAAATACTGGGATGTTTTTTACCGTGAGTGACTTGATTGAACGCAATTCTAAAGTTGCGGTATCCAATTTAAATTTTTTATAATTGAGTAACTCAAAGTATCCCAATAGTTGAGTGACTATTTAGATAATTTATTTTTAAAAAATTTGAATAGATCTGACAGAATAAAATTATGATAATTAACTCATATCATAAATCAAACATGAAACATAAATTCCTCATAAGAAATTAACAATTGATTGAGTCAGACGAGACCCAATAAAGAGTCAAATCTTCCTTTATCGTGTCGTCTGGTTGCTCAAGAATAAGCCAAGACAGATCATCAGAACAGAAGAAGAGCACCGCTACCGCTAGCTCATCTCATCGATCAGCCACACGTGAACACTAGTCACTCCCCGTGACATTCTCGGGCAGCTCCCACCGCCAACAAAATAATATCATCCTTAATTTTGCCTCCATGGATCCATTCCTCACTGCTTGCTTCCTTGCTCCATTAAAAAAATAAAAAACATTGCATGCTACTAGTGTGGTGTAGTGAGTGCTCACTCCTCACTCCTTCCTTTTATCTAGCTAGTTTCTTATGTATTAAATAATAATAATAATAATAATAATAATAATAATAATAATAAAATTCATCTCTCTCTCTCTATATATATATATATATATATGCAATTAATCAATTAATCAAGCCTTTCATATATTTATCTTTTTTAATTCACTAGCTAGCTCGCTAGAAGCTCACTGTATATGGACCCAAATGCCCTCTTCACAAGGGACCCCCCCGTTCACAAGAAACATCATATAATAGCCCGGGGGAGCCAACAAGCCGGACTCCGGCGCCACCGCCACAATCTCATAATAATTCCCGTCTACCGGCGCCGGTCTCCCACTTTCCAAAAAGAGAAGCCTCTGGTTCATCGAGAAGGAATGCGTAGCAAAAGCCGGCGCCACCATCGTCACCGACACCCCCGATTTACTCAGCTCTCTCACAGAAAACCTCAGCCTCACCGAACTCGCATATTTCAGATACATGATCACCTCATCACCTAATATTATCAATCGTGCCCTTAACTCCGAGTATTCCTCACCGAGATACTCCGGCGAATACGCCTCCAGGCTCAAGTCCGTCGGGTACTCCACCCCGGAGAAGTTATAGTAAACATGAGGATTACTCCCTCCGACGAGAACCCGCCCGTCCCTCACGAGTACAGCACTGGAGTGGTAAAGCCGGGGCCTAGATGCGGCGGCCTGCACGGCGAACCGCCTCCCCGCCGGATTAAAATGCCGGTAAACAACCGGCGTCACGACCGGATTCCGACCCAACTCCCAACCTGCTGTCCCCGAAGCGACCCCGTTGACAATGAGCACTTCCAAGCCACTTGGAAGTAGGACCATGTCCCCCATGGTCCTCGACGTCGGCATTGTCTCCATGGCCCATGACGGCGACTCGTCGGTGATCCTTATCCTCCCACACGTGTCCAACGCCGCCACGAAAGTCCCGTACTTGGAAGCTTTGTCAAACGATCCTTTGGGAGCTCCTCCGCACACCAACACCTCGGCTTCCTTGCTGTGAGGTCTGATTGGGAGTAGAACGGAAGAGCCGGTGCTCGGGTAGTTCCTGGGATCGCCGCCGGGCATCGGAGGATACGTTCTGACCACCGTGTTGGTCTTGTAGTTCAATAAGATTGCGCGGTTGTTTGCGAAGATGAAGAGGTTCCCGTCGATGTTGAGGTGCGTGAAAGGGTAGAGATTGTTTTCTTCTGGATTATCTCTGGTTTCGACGAGGAACCGGAGAGGGATATAATTGGCGCCCCCTGCGGCTCCGTTGCTTTTAGGATAAAACTCGTAGTTGAATTGCCGGCGGCCGCCGACGATGATTGCTCTGCCGTCGGGGAGGATCTGGTTGGAGGCGTACCACCGGCGGACGGCAAGCCCGTTTGGGATCTCCGACCAGTCACAGCTTCCTCCGACGTCAGTGCATGGTTGAATGGTTCTCACAGCGGTATCGCCGTCGTTGAAGCCGCCGGTTTGGACAAGGTAGCCGTCGGGGTGGACGGTGCCGGAGGAGCACCAGGTGTCAGTGAGGATCATTAGTGGCCGGAAGGTGTTGCCGACCACGTCATACTCCACTGAATGGGCCGTGCAGTCTACTTTGAGAACCGTATCCCGGTCGTCGTGCCGGCACTTACCGCCGGGGAGGGAGATGTTGGAAGGGCCGAAGTCGGTGCGGTCGAAGATGATGACACGGTCATTGTGGAGTAGTTGCATGTGCATGGCTGACACGCCGGTGCTACGTTGAAGGAGTTGCCACGCGCCGCCGCTAGCGGCGGCATGGCTTCCCCCGGCGAGAGAGAGGATAATGATGATGAAGATCAGGAGATCTAATGAAGGTGTTTTCATGGCTAAGAATTTGGGTTACTTTGGACTGACTTTTAGAGTCTGAGCTTAATTTATAATGTGTACATGCTAGCTATGCTTGCTTGCTTGTAGAGATGGACGTTGTCGTCTCTTTGATGCATGGTAATTAATTAGTTAAGTGATTAATTTACTTTCGTAATTGTTTATAAAGATTGTGACAGGAAGGAGGTGAAAATGATATTAATTTCTTAATTAGTTAGTCAAGTTCATGGAATTCCTTCTCGATCGATCCAGTTTTCTTTTTCTTTCTTGTTTAATTAATTAATTAGTTGGTACTTTCATTTTAAATACAATTTTTTTTTATAATTTATATTATTTGGGGAGAATTTGACATGAAAGTAAAATGTTTGGAAAGTTAAAAGAAGACTAATTTGGGAAATAATCAGATTGAGAGAATTATGATCAAATTCTTATTCCTCTCTCTCTCCCTCTCTCATGTTATATATATGTGTCTTATAATATAAATATATAATAATAACATTAGAAGGTAAGTTAGTTGTTGTCCATGGAACATTTAAGACTAGTGGTTTTTTAAAGAGCTAGCGAACCAAATGGAACATGCTATCCATTAATTGATAAACCTAATCAAAATGTGGAAAAATAATTAAGTTTAAATATAATTATTATGTTTGAATGGGTGTACATATATACTAGTGTTGGTATGGTTTCCCTTTCTTCCAACTTGGACTTGTCACTTGGTGTGCTTTCTTTAATTTATTCAATCACTCACGCACAGCCTACAGACCACAGCTGTTTCTTTCGCCATCTTTGGAACGTGCTTAGGCGTGAAGAGAACCCCCTCTTTTTCTCTTCTGCCATTAATGAACATGTTCTTCATCTTCTTCTTTATCTCTGATTCTAAATTTCTTTTTATCTTTTCTTTTGTTTCTTTTGCTCTTTTGTCATATCTAATATTTTCAAAAAAGTAAATTATATATTAGGATATATATATATATATATATATATATATATATATATATATATATATATATATGTTAAACTTTGAGTTAGTGCAGAAAAATGATCAAAACTCTCTTTATATATATAATGATTATGATAAGAGAATCCATGCATATCCATATCAAAATTATCAATCATAATATAATTCAGACTCGAATTGGTGTACTAAATAAATTGGATTCAATTTTATACATGAGTTCTGATTTAAGACATTGATATATATATAATTTAGGACCACATAATAAGAAATATTCTAACAAAAAAAAAACAATCACAAACTATATATCTTTTCGATATCAAAACATATATATAGACCACAAAATTATTAATAAAGGTCCCCCACACGTACGTAAAGATTCCTTGCTTGGGATATTCATAAATCTCCTTGTCTAACGTTTGTATAAAAAGGTTGGTATTACTTTTATATATATATATATATATATATATATATATATATATATATATGAGGAAATTAATGAATAGAAAGGTAGAGAACGTAAGGAGATATGATTAGATCCAAGAAAAGATCAGTTGGACAAGTGTGCAAGAAGAAGGAAGAAAGCCATGCATGCATGTATGAATGAAAATGAAAATGAAAATGAAATGAAAGCCTCTTCGTTTTAAATCACTCAACAACTACTCATGATGTTGCTTCTTCAATGGGATAACATTAAATACATCACTGTTTATATATATATATATATATATCCTGATAATAATTTTAATTTTTATTACCAAGGTATATATATTCAAAACATCACAATATCTCAAAATAACTTGGTTTTGGTTTTCTATCATGATTGGAGAAGCCTTGGAATTTGGAATATATAGGGTATTAATTATAAGAAGAGATTTACTGAACTATTTAGGTTTTAATATTTGCTATAAATTGATTTTTTACCCTACAAATTAATATTCGTATTTTCATTTTAGAATATATATATAGTTTCACAATACTAATTAACCTGAGTTTAAGTAATGGATACGTACCTCCAACCAACAATGGGCATAATATATAATGTAATGACTTAATAGAAAGATGGTCTAATTAAGAGGAGAAGATGATGCTTTGTGATATACATACCCTTGAAAATGAGGTGGATATATAATTGGACCACAAGTTTGTTCTTTTTCGCCATGTGGATATTGTTCAATTCATAATCTATTTAATTAGTTCAAAAAACATCATTCTAATCTTAAGATAAAATTAATTAATGCAACATATTTCCACCTCTCTCATGATTTCTTAAGTCTATCATATTTTAATATAAATTAAATAAAAAAAATCATTATAAATAAATAAATAAATAAATAAATTTCCTTCATCAGCCAAAACTGAAATTTCTGGCTGCTTACAAACTTCCCCCCAAACAAATTAAGACGCCCAAAAGCAAGTGGCAAAGCTTCAAATTAAGTGGCTAGTAATTAATTAACCTGATAATTAAGACAGAGGAGGAAATCAAAGAGATTGAAGGAATTAAGTTCATGATAAACAGCTAGCAGAGCTTGTTTACATTTGCATGCATTTTTTGGTGGTTGTGGTTTTGAAAGAGAAAAGATAAAAAAGTTGTGCTAGGACTCAATCCTACTTAACTGCCAACCAAGGCAAGCTGTATATATATATATCTATATGTGGGTCATATCAGAGTTTTGGAATGGTTGGAAACTTAATAATTGGGATCAGTTGTAGTTATCAACTACAACTCTTCTGTTTCCATTAATGTCACGTCATTTTTTTTTTTTGTGGCTTTCCATTGTCAGAGCTGATGACATGAGACTCACTTTATTCTCAACATTCTTTTCTTTTTCTTATGTTATGACTTACGAGGAAGCTGCCTTTCATGAAGCTTTAATATATATATATATATATATATATATATATATATGAACCATTTAATTCCATACATTAATTGACCATAATATAACTTGACAGAGGAAAAAGGAAAAACATCAGTGAAGAAGAATCAGAACTCTCTCATGCCTCAAAACTACTACTACTACTTTTTTTTCCCCACTTGAATTTACCAAGAGAATTAAAGACGAGATTTTAAATCATGGATGGATTGACCACATAATATGTTATTGATTAAAGTTTTTTCTTTATAATTATTATTATTATTATTATTTTATAATGCATATAAGGAGGAGCAAAATTGGCGGGCCGTTGGATCCTGGCCATTTCTCTTGGAATAGATTGAGAGAACTGTGACATCTCACCTTAGTCTTATCATGCCCTTTTATTAAGAAACAAATGAAAGCAAATAACTAAATATAATCACCAATTAAAGATTTCATCAGATGAATTAATTCAGTAGATTACTACCAAAACTATGAGATAAATGAAAACCACACACAAAAAAACAAAGAGGATTGAGAATTGTAATAAATGTGTATTCATCAAGGAATATTGCTGCAACTGACATTACAAGGACATTCATATGTGGAAAAATAAAATTATGATTCAAACAAAAGTTCACATACCGCCACCTTCCTCATCAACTGCAGAGGAACTGAATTGTTATCATTGTAATTTTGCATGGTGTAAAAACCTTAATTTATTATACACTGTTTGATTCTACAATAACTAGTAATCCCTGCTGCTTGATCTTTCGTTGTGTCAGGATAGCTGCTTTGCTAGTTTCATCTCGTGTTAAATTGACCTTACTGCTGCTGTTCAGCATCGTGCATCAAGGCAGGCATGGCTCTTGTGGTTCGACTTTGGGGAGGATAGAGTTCCCACAATGCTACAGTTGTATCCTCTGAGCAAGATGCCAATAGCTTGCGATCCATGGAAAATGATACTGCATTGCACTATGACACAAAGAAAGTGTTAAGAGTCTAACCGCAATGTCCCCAAGTTAGGGGCATCATATCAAAAAGGCGTACATACAAAACAATATAAGCACATCCTGAAAGTTTGAAACTAATATCTGATCCATTAATGGGCATCAGATGCAATCGATAATAAAAGGTTTCTTTCATTCCCATATCATGTTTTAATGCTTTACTGATATTAAGTTTGAGATGGTTTTAGAAGATATCATCAAAGAGAGTTACAAGGAATATGAAAGAAAAAAATCACAACAAACTTAAGATTGACCTGTTTCGAACTCCATTGTTTAAAATTTCACAGTACATCTACTTAATTACTGCAACTGATAGCTGGCTCAAAAATACTTCTATGGAAAAAGATAAATAAAAAATAAACTTAAATTTGATCAAACAAAAACACAACTAATCGTTCCAAAAATCCTCTTAGATAACAATGCTAAAGGAAAAGGTTTCAGTGTTCTGCAGTATCTCAATTTTGAAATATTCCAACATGCTTCTCAAAATTTGATGCCATCCACATAATGAAAATGGCAGCAAGTATTTAAAATAATATACTTTCTTGTTTATGAAAATTTTGATAGCAGAAAATTGAAAAATTGAAATGGCAATAGCAAGTTGGCAGAACAATTTAATCTTGAAATAAACCAAAGAGTTTTTCTGCATCAAAGAAAGGAGTTGACCATCTCATAAAGCAGATGTCAGAAGTCAGAACTGGGATTCTACAAGGCACAGTCCTATGTGAGGGGTTCTTCAAAAATGATTTATAAGCAATATCTCCTGACAGAGAATCAATAGCGGTTCAAAAAATTATTGTAACATACCGAAGCAGTATGATACTTGAGCACCGCAAGAGCATTGCCTTTAGAATAATTATATACCCGTATCCTGTCATTTAATAAAGTAAAAACTGAATCATGAGTTGCCAAATAATAGGAAATGAATAATGTATTACAAAATTAGAAAAAAGAAACAAATAGGGACTTCAATATGCACACGTATATATGTCTGTTTAAAAAGGAGAAGAAATCTAAATAATATTAAAGAAAATGTTGGATGGATATTGTTTGCCACTCACTCAGATTTAATCATAAGCTGTAACGACCACAACATACTTGGATCAAGGCAATTTGAATAGCTATGGATTAGTGAATATCAAATGAGAATTACAAACAACAAAGAGATGCTTACCTATGATCCCATCCGGCAGTTGCTGCAATTTTATTGTCCGATCGTATTGAAATGCCTGCTATGCCAGGTCTCTCCAAATTTATTTCTTTTTTTAAAGTTAAGGAACCCTAAACCATTAATCAAAACAAGGAAGCACTCACAAGTTCAGTTACAAGTTCTAACTCAGAAAATTATGCACGTTAGAGGTACCAAGAAAAACTAGTTGAAACTTGAAAACATTAATGAAATATATGCCTAGTTGTGGGCAGAAACAATACCTTTTGAGAAAAAAAAGAAGAAATAAAGAGAGACTCACCAAGTAGCAAGTCCATAAAGGGAACAACTTAAACCTTCGTATAGGAAAGCCAAACAAAGGTGTTTTGAGATTTAGTTTTTTTATTTATTTATTTAGATTTTGTTTATTTTTACTCCCTAATGATCTGGGGGGAGATTTTAGGTTTGCACAAGAAATAAGTCAAGGTAGACATATTTGGATATAGTTCAGTAGTACCATTAAACAATAACTGATTTAGATTTTATCCAGAATCCTCATTTTGTAGATCCCATGTCAGTGTCAACTTACACGAGGGCCAACAAAAATATGTGAAGGTCAAATGTAATCTATTACCTTTCTGATACAAGAGATGCAGTGCAGATAGTAATTTCTCCAAGAGAAAAAAGAAAAAAAGAAAAGAAAAAAGAAAGATGAAGAAATAAAAAGGTAGGCGGAGAGAAGAACGCATATAGTTGTAGAACCTCTTCTACATAGACATAGTTTTAGTTTTTCTCTTTAAAAATCATAATGTAAACTTAACCAGGTATAGCTTTCTGAGTTTTATAATTGGCTCCTCTTTTTCTCTAGTTTCCACTCAGTGGAGTAGGTATCTTCAATCAATAGACACCTTGCTTTCTGATCATAAGGTTGTTTATTCCTTTCTAAAACTCCTATTAGTGCAAAAAATTTCACAACTAGAACAGATACACTAGCACAATTAATATGTAGCAAATTGTTCAAACTTTCTCAGTAACTTATCATTCAATTTGCAGCCTAGTCTATTGTATGACTAATTGAGCTAGGTAATGGAAAAGTATTTAAGCTCACATATATAGTGCAATTATATACAATCAATATTATTAAATTTATAAGTATATTACTTTCTATATCTCTAATATATTAGCATAATCCTCTATATTAGATCACTACGCAAAATAATAAAATCATAACATAAGTAAGCACTCTCTATTGTAACCTCTATATATTCAGGGCCTTGCCCCCTTCTAACCTTAACCTAGTTCATATTTTTTTTATTCTTAACAAATATAATGGCTAGAACAACAAACTAGTATTCACTGAGGAAAAATAAAAACAAATTTAAAGTCAAATGCTTTCTAATCATACCATTCCATGATCAAGACTAAATATCACAATCTTGTTATCTGCAGCTCCAGAAATGCCACCAGTGCATGACCCATCTACTGATAGGCTTAGAACTGCATGAGAAATGGCATCAAGTTACTTTTTTTTATGGATGAAAGATGGTATAGGATTAATTCTTGAAAGCAATCTTGTTTTTACAATCTAGTCAATATACAGAATCAGTGTTCATACCAGTCTCAGAATGATGCTTTACAGAAGATATTGGAACATCAGGCTTTCTTACATCCCACCAAAGTATGCTTCCATCTTCGTAACTGTCATGTGCAACACATAGCAGATTTTCTTTAATATTGGGTGCACTCTAAAAAACCAAGCATATAACTGAGTTTAAAGTGTTGCAGTTAATGTGTTCAAAGAATGAATCAGACTGAAAGAAGGCAAGTGTCCATCAATACCCAAGGAAAGCAACCAATTTTACTTTTTAGGTGTTGCATTTGTAAATTTCCTTTGCATCAAAATTTAATATTCATATGGAAAAAGGATGGAGGTTCTCGTCTCTGTGTAGATAGTAAGGCAATCTCCATGGAATATTGGAGCATTAAAGGGCATCAAAATTTGTATCTGGTCATGAAGTCTAGCTATTGTGATAATCATGAGTAGACATGGATCATAAGGTATATAGTTTACCCCACCTGAACCTTGCGCAGGAAAATATGCAGGTACTTTTTAGGTACATGAAAAGGTAGCATCAATTGCGATCTAAAAGGCATATAACCTTTTATTCACTTGAAAGGTGGCAAACAATAAGTTTTTCTGTTCAGCTCTTAAAATTTTTAGATGATTGTTTTTTTTTTTTTCCTTTTTTTTTAGGTTTAGCTAATAAGTTGGTATTATTAATTTTTGACAACTCTAGAAGTATATGCTTGTGTATGTTAACTGGTTACATAATCACTCACTTAAACAGTGAGCCAAAGAAATTGCTAATGATCAAATCAAGTTCAAGTATAGATAAAGTTGAAGTTCAAGGTCTTTGAATACACATTAATCGTGACAATTGAAACCAAGAATCTAAATATAAGGCATTACTATAAGTTTCCAGTTAATCAATTTTTTATTCAGTACAAATAACAAGAATATATTTGCTCTGTGATAATTTTTAATGAAAATAAATAAATAAATAAATAAACAAACAAACCATACCCTGACAATAGATTTAGGAATCCCTGTGACTCAGATGGTAAAAATGCTTGCACTGCCATACACATTCCTGCAACAGGTGACTAGAAGAGAAGTTGTCAGATAAGTAGAAGCACGGCAAACAATGAGACTCTATGAACATGAAACATCAAGAAGTTGAACTATGTGTTTTAATAAGTCTATACGTTTTGGCTTTAGGAAAACCAAACCTTACATTTTTTTTTTACTAAAAGTAAGAATGTTAACAGTTTTTGGAACATGAAGCTGGAAAGTAAATACATATTTACTAGGAAGCAAGATGATAAAATACCCAATTATGTTTAAATACCCAGGAAAGAAGGGAAATTTGTGAAATGAATCTTGATGAATCTAATATTTTCAACTTGTTTGTGATTTCAGAATATGATTTTTCCCACTATTTGAATCAGAAAAACCATTCTTCAACCGAAATTGGTTGCCCTCTAGTGTAAGAACCAGTCTCCACCAAAGCAATGCAATTATCAAGCAACAAAATGCTTGTGAGTAATCAAGAAGATACCTTTGCCTTTTTTTAGGTGTTCCGTGGAAGGCATGTTTTGAGTCTGGGGTAAGCTAATCAGTCTTTCTCCAACATTGACATCCCAAAGTTCAACCTATTCATTTCAAAGTAGTATGCCACAAATTGGTAATGACATGAACATATATAACACTTTCTAAAGTAAAAGCACCCAATCAGATTACTTAGCTAAGCAAGTCAATAAATATATAGAATAACCTGAGAAGGCTCCTCGCCAGCCAGTGCCATTATGTTTCGTCCTTCATCAGACATAGTTCAAGGAAATGTATAAATTATCAATAAATAATCAATCCAGTAAAAACAAATTTGGCACTCAATTAACCACTACAAATTACCTAAAAACATCAAATAAGAATTACTTGCGTCCACAATAACATTACATAAAAGACGGAAGAACTTTAAAAGGAAAGAATAGAGCTTGTAAATGAATCTTAAAGAAATTTGCAGAAAAGCTTCATCTTTTATAGCAAAATCATTTAATTTTCAACACTCCCAAGATTACTGCTTCGCAAAAGTTGCTACATAAGGGATGGATAATCTTAAAACAGATTCCTTTGTATACTTAAAAAAAAACAGGTACATAATTTTAATAAGATATGCAAGATATTAAAAAAAAAAGAAACATGAAGTAATCATAATCAGCTCCAGTTCAATCATTAAGTTATAGTTAAATGGACTGAATTCTGATAATGTTGTGATCACAACTATTTTATGCTTTTATTACATACAGAATCATAAAGGTGTTAAAATAAAGGAACTTAAAGAGAAACCATGAAAGATGTACAACTGTTTCCATTATGATGTCCAAAAGCCATAAATGTGACAGAATAAAACATCACAAAACCAGAGTCAAGACTGGTACAAACCTCCCATTTGGTATGAAGATATAGCAGGGACATCTCTTTCATCATCCTTCAATTCCATAGGTGAGAAACCAGACTCCATAGCTCCAACGGGAGACTTCACCAGAGAAATCTTGCAGAAATGGTAAGTATTCGTTCTGAATGTAACCAAGGGCTTCCTGGAAACAAATGGAGATCATAAAAATATTAAACCCTAAACCCTAAACCCTAAAAAGTTTGAGTCTTTGATAAAACCAAGACAAGGTTATTGCAAGTACTTGGAGAGACCGCCGTCCTCGATCGCCCAGCACTTGCAAGTGCCATCTCTGCCCTGACTGCATCCATCATAGAATTCCGCTGAATTCTCCAAAGAAATAGAAGGACAACAAAGATAAAAGGTCCATAGCTCGAACGAAGGAAGCGAATACCTGATTATTCTGTTACCGATGGAAGCACTCGTGGCGACGGAGTAGACACCTGCCACACCACCGTGAGCCCTTGAAACACCAAAGGGGAAGAACATGGGTATAGATCATCGAAAAGATCTAAAGAAATGGCGCTATTGAAGATGAGGGATGTACCAGGTGGAGGAGAGGGTTCGGTGCTGTACTGTTTCCCAGACGCGGAGCTCGCCGTCGGCAGCGCTGCGATCAAGATCGAAGATGAGCGGTGAAGAAGGAAGCTATCGGGTTCGAATGAGAGATGGGAGAGGAGGGGCTTGGTGGATCACCCGGAAAAGAGGAGGGGGAGGGAGGAGTGGAAGCAGGCGTCCATGACGGAGGCACGGTGGCCTCGGAGGACGGCCACCGGGTCCGGCGGCGGGCGCCTCGTGCTGTTGCTGCTCGCCATTGCCGCTGCGCGGGCGCGGCTGTCGAACTGATCTTTATGTATTATTATTACTTACTCCTTCAAAAAAGTTTATAATTATTTCTCATCTTTCACTTTTAATTTCGACCCTCAAATTACCTTTTTAATGCAAATAAAAAGAAGAAACCCTTACCAACAGTATCCAAACCTAGGGTCAAAATTACTGTAGGTCACTAAACTATTGACTTTTATCAATTCGGTCATCAAACTTCAATTTGTATCAAAATGGTCACTCAGCTTTAATTTTGTTTCACCGGTAAGTCACCCATATGAATTTCGATCCCCAATTTGAATAAGTTGCTGATATGGTTGCCGGCGATGCTGATTTGGCTTATTTTATTATCCAAACGCCAAGTCAGCATCCCCTTTCCCCCTTCTTTCTCTCTAAAACACGATTGGATGCCCTAATCGTGATCCCGCCGGGAGAGATAGTAAGGACGAAGCATCTTCGTAACAATAATCATCAGCTTCAAACCCTAATCTTCTTCAGGAGAGACAGGGAGGGGATGAAGCATAAGTTTTGAACCCTAATCAGCTTCAGGTGGGGACAACGCATCTTCGAGAGGGTTACTGTTTGTTCATTTGTGTTTGATGTTGTAGTTTGTTTGTGTTTAAAGCTGAAGCTTATTTTTATTGAACTTTGAAGACCTCTATTTTTATTGAAGCTGAAGATGAATTGTTGAAGCAGTAGTTGAAGATTGAAGCTCTGTAGTTTGAAGACCTCTATTCAATTAAAGTTGTCCAATTTTCGTACTTTCATTAAATTGAAGGTATTCAATGTATTCAATTTTTGGATTTAGAGGAACTAATCAAAATGAACAAATGAAAGTGTTCAATTATGTATTTTCAGTACATTGAATTGTTGAAGCAGTAGCTGAAGATTGAACCTTTGTAGTTTGAAGACCTCCATTCAATTGAAGTTGTCCAATTTTTGTACTTTCATTAAATTGAATGTATTCAATGTATTCAATTTTTGGATTTAGAGGAACTAATCAAAATGAACAAATAAAAGTGTTCAATTTTGTATTTTTGGTACATTGAAGGTGTTCAAGTGTAGTACAATGCAGAAACTTCAATTTACTGAATCAATTGAACAATCAAGACAATTCTAAAACTAAATTACTGAATCAAGTATTTGGCTTTTAATCAAAGACAATTCTAAAACAATGAACACGGTTCTAAAACAACATATGCTCATCATTAGTTTTTCAGGATTTGGTGTTTAATCAACAATAAGAAAAATCCAAGATATCTGCAATCACTGGCCAATGTAACACTCCAATATGCAAACAAAGAAAAATACATAAATATATGCCATCTAACACTCCATACATATTCATCTACATATTCATCCAAATTTCTGCAATCAAAGAACAATCCAACACTCCATACATATTCACCCACATATTCATCCAGATATTTGCAACAAGATGTGCACAAATCCACAACACTTTAAGAAATTACATCAACATCTCATAAAATAGAGGAAGTAAACAAAATAACTTAACTTTCATTCAGAATTTGTAACAGTTAGTTTTTACAAGATTGCTCAAAAAATGCAGTGTTATAATAACAAAAAAGCTACTAAAGAATTTTACAAGATTGCCTCAAAACTAAAATGAGCTTTCAACTAATGCTCTTTGCAGCTATATTTTCTTTCCTTTTTCAGCTCCTCCATCTTTGCTACTCTCCCCAACATCCTTATCTTTCCCCTGAGAAACAGTTGTAGTTATGCCTTTGCCCCCTCTTGTAGCTATTTTTTGCCTCTTCTTTGCAGGATTTTTCCCAAGGGGAAGGGTTTCATCAGCAGCATTAATTACCTACAATATTGTTAACAAATAAATAAATAAATAAATAAACATAAGCAAATTAGTTCACATGAAAGGTAAAGCACTTAATGTGTTGATGGTGTTGAATATTAAGGTTTGCTCACCTGTGATCTTTGTTCTTCATGGGTTTGTGATTTTTCTGGAGGAACCTGTGTGTTCAGTCTGTCCATGGGATTATCATGCGTTGCTTCATCAGCAGCATTAATTACCTACAATGTTAACAATAAATAAATAAATAAATAAACATAAGCAAATTAGTTCACATGAAAGGTAAAGCACTTAATGTGTTGATGGTGATGAATATTAAGGTTTGCTCACCTGTGATCTTTGTTCTTCATGGGTTTGTGATTGTTCTGGAGGAACCTGTGTGTTAAGTCTGTCAATGGGATTATCATGTGTTGCTTCACCTGGCTGTCTATGTTCCTGTCCCCTTGCTTCTCCCTTTTTTCCCTGACACATTTAATTATATTAGATAACATAAACAAACTGCACATAAATAAGCATAGAGTACTAGACATTACCTGCAACCCTCCATGATATCTCTTGTTGTGTCCTGCAGTGCCACATATGCTGCATTTCATTGTAACACCTTTCTTGCTCACTTTCCCACTCGTGAAGCCACTATTTTCCTCACCAAACTCCCTTCTCCTAAGGATTGTCTTCCTACCTCTTCTCCTACTCACTGGCTCAGGTGGAATCATGGGCCCTTGGTTACTCTTAGGCCAAGAATTTATGTCATGTGTGGGGTTTAATGTGTGTTTATATGTGTCTAAGTATGTGCTCACCCTATAACAGTCATGTAGATAATTCTCAGGCCTGTCATTGTTATAGTAAATCACTGATATAGCATGGCTACATGGAACCCCAGTCAATTGCCACCTCCTACAAGAGCAATTTTCTCCATCCTTGTCAACCACAAACTGCCCATCAGGCCCTACAACTTGATACTTGTCTCCCCCTGACCAGGTTGTATTATAAAACCAGCTCATCTTCTTGAATTTCTCTAGCTTTTTAAGTATTTTAGGGCAATGCATGGTTGTGCACTTTTTCATAACATCCCTTCTTCTTTGTATTCTAATAATCAACTGTGTTCTGATCATCTCATTCATTGTGACTATGCCCTTGATTCTAGCCTCAAGAATGTGGTTGTTGAAACATTCACACAAATTGTTCAATAGTATGTCACATTTAAAATGTGTTTGAAAATGTGCCCTGCTCTAGTGGTGGGGATCTATGTTTTTCATATACTGACATGCACCTTGGGACATCCCATTAAAAATTTCCATAGCTTGTTCAAATGCAGGGAGGCATGTTGCTCTAGCACAAGTCTAGAGTTGGTCTTTGAGTGCTTTCCCACTAAAAGTTTTTCTGAAATTTGTGTGGATGTGCCTAACACAAAACCTATGTTCACTGTTGGGGAACAACTCCTCTATTGCAGGTATTAATCCCTAAAGGTTTGGCAAATGATAGTGGACACAACATCACCAATATGCAAAGTGATCACAGAACAGAGGGACCAATACAAAATCACAAACAAATAGCAAAAAAACAAAGGAAAAAAAAGTCAGCAAACAGGACAATAAAATGAGGATAAAGCACTTTAATTTGAAAGGAAGTATACATTACCTTCTGTCTATCACTCATGAATGCCCAATGGTGACTGTTTGTGATCCTTAAGTCTTCAACCAACAATTGCAAGAACCACTTCCAGTTTTCCTTATTTTCCTTGCTTACAGTAGCCCATGCTACAGGGTAGATGCAGTCATTTGCATCTATCCCAACTGCTGCCAACAATTGTCCCCCATAAAGACCCTTTAAAAAGCATCCATCAACTCCAATTATCTTCCTGCAACCTTCCAAGAATCCATCTTTGAGTGGAGCTAGGCAAACATACATGGCTTGAAACACTCCTTGATCACATTTGAGCATTATTGTGGAACCAAGATGAGTCCTCAAGAGCTCTAGCCTATAGTCATACAGTCTGACCATCTGTGTCTCTTCATCACCATTTATAAGCCTTACATATAGGAAGACAGGGAAAAAAACAAAAAATAAGAATCACATGTCTCTAAAACATGAAAACCTAGTGTACACCTAGCATATATAGTGGACAAATTACCTTAGGGCAATGCTTTTGGCTCTATATGCTTTAAGTCTGCTAATGTCAATTTCTTGGTTTGTCTTGATAGCTTGAACAATGCCAGATACCTTCCAAGTGGGATCTGCCCTGAATTGTTCCAAATAATGTTTTGCAATCCAATCTGCATTCACATGTTTGTTAATGTGATCCCTTGCACATTCATGCTCCAATATTCCTGACTTTATTTGCACAGTGTTCCCATCTTTCACCATAGGTGAAGTCCATAGATAGAAGGGGCATCCTTTCTTACAAATAGCCTTGCACCTTTTTTGGGAGTTGGGTTTGAAGTTTATTACATATCTATTCCTAATTCCATAATTCTTGACAGCCTCCTTGAATTGTTTGAAGCTCCTGAACTTCATTCCAATTTTAAATTGAGGGTTGGTCATGTCAATGTCCTCCTTAAATTCAGAATATTTAGGCTTTTTAGGTTCCAATTCATCCTCATCTGTTGAAGAGTAAGAATTTAACTCCTCAGATCCTGCATAGTCCTGATCCATGACCTCATTAGTATCTTCAGCTTCCACATTAGGGAGTTCTTCATCTGAATCACTGCTAAAGTTGTAATCTGAATCATCCAAGTCACTTTCTTCTTCATTCTTCTTCCTCCCAACATTTGTCCCAAGTAGTATTCCCTCTAAGTGACTATCTTCTTCATCCACATCCTCTTCTATCTGTATATTTTTTTTCTTCTCACTATTACAACTAGGACCAACTCCATGATCACTAGCAACATTGGCAAGCCTAATGTAAACATATACTTCCTTGCTAGAATCAACAGACATGGCCATAGACAATGCTTCTACATCATTTTGTATTTCTTTAAGGCCCTTAGTTTGATTGCCTACATCTAGCCACCAAATACTACAGCCGTCAACTTCTAACTTAAACTCTCTAGCCATAGAAAGCAGTTCAATTCTTGACATATGATCTGCACAACAGTAGTCCACATACCCAGCCATTCCTTCTATACCAACACTCACATAATGCATCCTTATAGTGAACAATTCAGATGTGGGTACTGAAATGAAAATCAATTCAAGTTTTAGGACATACTCTCTCTATGGAAGCAATCAAAATCAGAAAGAAAAAAAAAGGTTCATTGGTTTATTAGAAACAATTTCTGATGACTCCAGAAACAAAGCTCACTCAGAAATAGACAATGCAACAAAGTACCATTCTAATAACTATATTGTAATAACCAATATGCATTCCATACTCTAACATTCTAATGAAATATCTTCTATAAATGCTTGAAAAAAAATAAAATAATAACTAGAGCTATCTTAAGATAGTGTAGTTATTTATAAGAATGCAAATTTTATTGTGTCAAACCAGAAAAAGAATGTAAACTAGTAAGATAGTTTTTGAAATTTCTGATATCATACTCTAACATACAGGAATAGACAATGCAATAAAGTACCATTCTAATAACTACATTGTAATAACCAATATGCATTCCATACTCTAACATTCTAATGAAATACCTTCTATAAATGCTTGAAAAAAAAATAAAATAATAACTAGAGCTATCTTAAGATACTGTAGTTATTTATAAGAATGTAAATTTCATTGTGTCAAACTAGAAAAAGAATGTAAACTAGTAAGATAGTTTTTGAAATTTCTGATATCCATACTCTAACATTCTAATAAAGTACCATTCTAATAACTATATTCTATATCATTCATGCCACTAAATTTGGTTGTGTATTGACCCCAAACCAGTGAATCACACATGTAATTATAACACGCATGCATGAAATACATTAACATGGTGTCTTTTTTCCTGGATAAATTGGTGTTCATACATTTAAGCTATTTGTTTCCCCAGCCATTAGAATTGGCTATTTTAAATAGCAGTACCATTTGAAATTGGTATTTCTTTATTAGCTAGGGACCACAACAAAGGCGACAATGGTGCCAAACTTCAATTTTTTTTTTCTCATTCTGTTCTGCTAGGGACCACAACAAAGACCCACAAAGGAGACAACTCCTTTGTCAGCACATGCTCCAAAAAGACCCAACAACAAAGGAGACATCATGGGAAAACACCAACAAACAAAGGTAGGAAACTGAACAACAAACATGATGGTCATCACTTACAGTACTCCAGTGGGTCCCCCCCCGCCGGCCGTATCTCCCAGTTCACCGCCATCGCACCTGACTTCTCTCCGCAAGGCAGATGCTTCGTTCTCTCCGGTAGGGTTGCGAATTGCGTTGGAACGGAGTAAAGCCACGAGGATTAGGGCATCCAATCGTGTTTTAGAGAGAAAGAAGGGGGAAAGGGGATGCTGACTTGGCGTTTGGATAATAAAATAAGCCAAATCAGCATCTCCAGCAGCCACATCAGCAACTTATTCGAATTGGGGATCGAAATTCATATGGGTGACTTACCGGTGAAACAAAATTAAAGCTGAGTGACCATTTTGATACAAATTGAAGTTTGATGACCGAATTGATAAAAGTCAATAGTTTAGTGACCTACAGTAATTTTAACCCTCCAAACCTATTAGTATCCGATCTCTTTATTAAAGTATGGGGTTCTTTTGTGGAAGAACCCTGCACGTGGTGTGGGTGCTCATCGCCTTCTTCAAAAAAGAAGAAACTCTTTATTTTATGTAGTATTTGGTTGAATGTAATCATAAATACATGAATTTTTAGTTACAATCTATTTATAAATATCTGATTTTAAAATATAACACATGCAAATTTGATGTTTGGTTAGATATAACGGGGAATCCAAATTATAAAATTTTATATTTGATTGGTGGTATTTGAAAAACTAGAGGGTAAATTTGGATTTCAGATTACAAGACTAAATTCAAATCCTGGATTTTGGATTACACCCATGAGACTAAACTCAAATCTTGGATTTCGGATTACATCCTGTTTGGGCGGTAATTTGAAATCCTCTATCTGAGGTATTTTCAAATATATTGAGTTTTAAAATGCCTCCAACCAAACGGTTTTGAAAACCAGGTATTTTGAATAATATAATGATTATATAACAACTTCCTGGCATGACAAAGGAATTTTATTTTAGATTTGAGTTTCGATTTGTTCACAGGCACAGTCAGTCAAATTGTAAGATGCTTAATGCACTTGAGATGAAATTACATCTAGTAGAGTTCATGATGTTCTTCTCGCACTCCACGCATCTCATTGGAATCATGCATAAAGATCAATTCCCCAGAATTTGGCTGGCTGATTGGTGCGATAATTCCGATCGAGAGCCTGAATCTTATCCATGTCTTCATCTGATATTGTGAAATCAAACACCTGGAAATTTTCCTCCAGCCGCTCCACCCTCGATGTCTTTGGAATGACCACAGTGTTTCTCTGTATTCCCCATCGAAGAACAAGCTGTGCTACTGTCTTGTTATATTTTTCTGCCAAAGCCTGGCATATTGCCCAAGAGAGACAAGAAGAACAGCTTATTCATTCTGGTCATCCAGCACTAAGAATTCACACACTAAGGTAAACCAATAAAACTAAACTTACTTTGAGCACAGGATCATCCAAGCATGAAACAGTACCAAACCATTCAGTGTTCGCAGTAGAACCTCCGAGAGGTGTGTGAGCGGTGACACAGATCCCATGCTTTTGGCAGAATTTGACCAGAGATTCCCGCTGGAAGTAGGGGTGTGTCTCGATCTGGTTTACTGCAGGCTTGATCTTGGAATATGCCAAACAATCTCTGGTGAGAAAGATGTCGTAATTGCTGCACATATATTGGATCAAAAACAGATGTCTGAGATTGAGTAAAACATTCCTAAAATTTTAATTCAAGATAATGATACAAGTTAATGTCAATCTTGCACTATTCTGATTTGTGAAGAACACACATGTAACATATGAAGATGGTCTTGCAAGAATCTACAATAAATGCTTAAGGTAATATATGCTAAAATCTCCTTTAAAAAAATCCTCATCGAAGAACTTCAACTTTCCATAAGAAATTCCTTCATTGTTTTGACTGAGACTTGTAGGTTTCTTTCCATATGCTACATTTCACCCTTCGGAAACATAACATTTATTTTAACCAGTTTTATTTTGACACATTTTTTAAGCATCTGTATAAATACATAATACAAATCATCTGCATTAAATGACACACTGCAATTTATTAGTCAGATCAATCTTTTGCTCAATATAGTACAGATCTTTGATTTTGTTTTTTCTTATCCATCCAAAAAGATAGATACATGATATAGTCATGTCACCAAATCCTAAATGTTGAAACACATTATAGACTCAATCTTGCAAAAAGAAAAAAGGCCTACTGATAAAGGGCAACTATAGTTTATATCAAAATAATCAGCAGAGGTTCACCAGTTATTAGGGCATGTTTGGATGGACTTTTTTATTTAGTGTTTTTTTGAAGTTTTATTTAAATGCTTCTTTTGTAAATGCTTCTGAGAGTAAGTTAAGCATTTCTTTGTTTGGACGAATTACTATGAAAGCACTTGTGAGGATATTTTAGTTGAAAAAACTGAGTATTTTTGCCCTTAAAGAAAATGCCAAGTGCTTTTTTTTTTTTTTTACCGTAGAAGTGTTTTTCTAAGCACCTAACCAACAGCTTATGGAAAAAGAGTAGTAAACAGCTTTTTTTTTATTGCTTCTGCTTTTTCTTCAGAAGACAAAACAAACAAATAAAACATTGGTCAGAAGTGCTTAAATTATAAAATAAGTGCTTCTGGCCCAGAAAAAAGTCTATCCAAAAGGGCCTTAGATGGCTTAGGCTAAAGCTACTTCCTCACTGGGAATGAAGCCATCAAGGCAAAAGAAAAAACTAAGGAAAAAAAATAACAGAGTGAAAATCAACAGAATAAAGGGCAGGGATTTTTTTACAGTAGGTAAGAGTCCTTTCTAATAGATCATTATCTAATTTAAGTACAGCAAGCCAAATAAATTTAATCCAATAGGTTCCTGAAGTATGGAGATATGAGAAGAATGTAAGTTAAGAAATCAATTTATTGCGGTAAAATCATTCTTGACACCTAACCTGATCCCAATGCTGCGAACCAATCCCTTGGAAACAAGATCTTCCATAGCATGCCATGTAGTCTCCAAAGATATAGTTGTATCTATGTCCAGTACACCATCTTCACCAAGAGCACTGTCAGTTGTCCCAACACCTGCAATTACATAGAAAAGAGGAAAGCAAGGTTAGCTTAAAAAATGGCTTGCTTACACCAATATCTATCCATAGCTTGAGAAGAAATAAAGGATAGAAATGCACCAGTGTGTCTTGTGGCTACCGGGAAGTGGACAAGATACAAATCTAGATATTCGAGCTGGAGCTTCTTTAGGCTATCCTTGCAGGCCTCAAGGACATGGCCATGATCCGAGTTCCAAAGCTGCCCTCACAAACAAAGGGTTAATCAATAGCAGGCATAACCAATAGGAGCATGCAAAGAGTAATTGTTCACTTTGCTGGCTTAAGTAATATACTCACCTTAGTGGTGATGAAAAGGTCTTCTCTTTTTACAAGCCCACTCTGAAAAGCCCCTGATAGTGCTTCACCAACCTCAGCCTCATTCTTATAATCAGCTGTCAGCATTCTTCATTTGTCAAGCAACAAGAAAATAACAGTATTTGTGGAATTTGAAACTCCAAAGACATAGAATAACAGAAGATAAAAACAGTATATTCTCCAAAAACAGTATACACTTGGACATCTGGTAAGTGATAACTAATATTCATGGTGGAATGGAGTGATATCCATTATATGTGACTCTCCGGTATCATTTTCACCTTGTGACACAGCAGAAAAACTAGCCCCATAATTAGAATTTAATGATAGTGAATAGAATAACAGAAGATAAAATAAAATTTACTAAAACTATGATCATGCTATTATAACATAACCAGAAGGTATCTAAATATGCCCACATAAATGACTTGCTAATGTGAAGCCAAACAAGCGGGCACAACTCAAAAAATCTTAAAACCTATTACTTACAGCTAAAAAGGAGGATATTTCTCTCATTGAAAATTATTCAATATTAAAAATTGAGGCAACCATGTGACGCAATGAACAAGAGCAAGATGTCCCTACATTCAGAATTGAGACAACTGTGTGACTGTGTGACTGTGTGACACAATGAACAAGAGTAAGGCAGCCCTATAAACCCAAATAAACACAATATTTTCAACTATATTTAGCCATGAATTGAACCCTTAGCAATATTCTATTGGAGAAACAATGGAAATAGTTTCAAATCCAAAGTTGCAGAAAGCTCTATATGCAGGCATTGGTGCATCAAATCTTTTACAAAATATCAAAGTTGCAGCATGAGTCAAACAAAAAGTTAGTAAGTTCCAGGTATTCTTCAATTTGGAATCAGATCCAACAAAGGCAGATTCAAATGGGGGGAACTACCTCCACTAATTTTGAAAAAACAAAAACAAGAAAACGAGTTAATGTATTAATGTGTAAATTATAAGTCACCGCTAACTAAACCAAGCAGCTTGCCCAACAGAATTTCAAGCATTATTAATGTTTACGCTTATACTTCCATAAAGATTTAAAATGTATGATTTGACAATCAATATATATAGAAACAAAAAGCATAGTGCACTTCACATGATGTTCATGAACACAAACTTGTCCCCGCATCACCTGCCAGTTTTCACATTACCAACAAAAAACTTGTCCTACCAACCCATTCCTATTTTCTTGGCAATGTTTAACACATATGCTTGTGAAAATCAAAAAGCAGGAAGCATGTGGTCATCTCATTTGAGAAATACGACAGAATAATAACCTCTATATTGACTCCCAAACAAGAAGACAAACGGCCAAGAAAAATGAAATTGTACAAAAGCCACTCTAAAGAAAATAATAGCGAAAGGTACAATAATTTTTACTTTTATTATCTTAAATTTTTTTTTTTTAAGTTTCCTTGGCAGAGTATGGTGACAATGGCCGTATAGATGTGAGATTGCATGCATGTTTGTGATTTGAAACAGTATTTGAAACTCCAAAAACAGTATACAGTTGGACATCTTGTAAGTGATAACTAATATTCATTGTGGAATGGAGTGATACCCATTTTATGTGACTCTCCGGTATCATTTTTCACCTTGTGACACAGCAGAAAAACTTGCCCCATAATTAGAATTTAAGGATAGTGAATAGAATAACAGAAGATAAAATAAAATTTACTAAAACTATGATCATGTTATTATATCATAACCAGAAGGTATCCAAATATGCCCACATAAATGACTTGCTAATATGAAGCCAAACCGGCAGGCACAACTCAAAAAAATTTTAAAACCTATTACTTACAGCTAAAATGAAGGAGGATATTTCTCTCATTGAAAATTATTCAATATTAAAAATTGAGGCAACCATGTGACGCAAGGAACAGGAGCAAGATGTCCCTACATTCAGAATTGAGACATCTGTATAACTGTGACACAATGAACAAGAGTAAGGCAGCCCTATAAACCCACATAAACACAATATTTTCAGCTATATTTAGCCATCAATTGAACCCTTAGAAATATTCTATTAGAGAAACAATGGAAATAGTTTCAAATCCAAAGTTGCAGAAAGCTCTATATGCAGGCATTGGTGCATCAAATCTTTTACAAAATATCAAAGTTGCAGCATGACTCAAACAAAAAGTTAGTAAGTTCCAGGTATTCTTCAATTCGAAATCAGATCCAACAAAGGCAGATTCAAATGGGGGGAACTACCTCCACTAATTTTGAAAAAACAAAAAACAAGAAAATGAGTTAATGTACTAATGTGCAAATTATAAGTCAATGCTAACTCAACCGAGCAGCTTGCCCAACAGAATTTCAAGCATTATTAATGTTTACGCTTATACTTCGATAAAGATTTAAAAATATATGATTTTTTTTTTTTTTTTTGACTTAGGCCATAAAGGGAGGGGGGGCCTCATGGATCAGTCGGGAGTGTGGCCATGGGCTCCGAGGAGTAAACTCACTCGATCGCCCCTGATCCCTCACCATGCGTGCACAAACTCGAGGAGTAAACTCGACCCAAGTTGCTCACCCCATTTATGGGGCCGGGCACTTGATCCTGAGACCTCTTGGAAGAATTTCCCAACGCACGGTACTCAAGGGTTTTACCGCTAAGCTATGAAGCCTTTGATTAAAAATGTATGATTTGACAACCAATATATATAGAAACAAAAAGTATGGTGTACTTCACATGATGTTCATGAACACAAACTTGTCCCCCCATCACCTGCCAGATTTCACATTACCAACAAAAACCTTGTCCTACCAACCCATTCCCATTTTCTTGGCAATGTTTAACGCATATGCTTGTGAAAATAAAAAAGCAGGAAGCTTGTGGTCATCTCATTTGAGAAATACAACATGATAAGAACCTCTATATTGACTCCCAAACAAGAAGACAAACAGCCAAGAAAAATGGAATTGTACAAAAGCCACTCTAAAGAAAATAATAACGGAAGGTACAATAATTTTTTCTTTTATTATCTTGAAATCTCTTTTTAAGTTTCCTTGGCTGAGTATGGTGGCAATGGTTGTATAGATGTGCAAGTGCATGCATGTGCCCTTGACAAAAAAAAAAATTATAAATCCAACATTAGACTGTAAATCCTATCAGAAAATAAATAAAAACCATTAGAAAAAGAGATGGTAAGTTTTCCTAATACAAAAACTGTTATAATCCTAAGGTCCTCCACATTATTAATACTGAATCGATCTTTGACAATAGAATAGAAAATATAATAAATCTTCAGTTTTATCATTCAAAAGGGAAAATCCAAAAACAAGATAACATGATGATCTCATCTTTAAGTCATCAGAAATTAGAAGCATATCCTTTGAAACTGCCAAAATAGAACTGAGTTTAGTGCTCAATACGCCATGAACTAGCACCTCCAATAACTAAGGTTACAAAGGCCAAGAACATCATCACCAAAACCTAATTAAAAATAAGAAGTCGGAGATTATTACCCATCAATTATAGAAAGTTAGAAACTTGATCCCTAAAACCAAAATTAGACATCACACATTATTAACTGCATTCTCTAATCTTTGTGCACTACCATATCAACCAATGTTACTGAGCTTAGAACTCTGCACATCATGAACTAACACTCTACTAACTAAAATTACACAAAGGCGTCATCACCAAAACCCAATCACAAAGAAGTTGGAGACCATTACAATCAATCACAAAGAGTTAGAAACTTGATTCCAAAAATGAATATTAGACATCACAGATTACTTAACTTCACACTCAAATCAAAGTTCACAGGGCTACAGAAATGCTGATTTTCTTACACATGCTAAATGGAATGCTACCCGTGCCATTGAATCTATATGTGCATGAAGCCTGGAAAAATATTAAACAAGAAATCAAAAAAAGAACACAATCAGTGAGAGAAGGGAAAGGATTGGATAAGATACCAGCACAGTCGAAATGACGATAGCCGATCTTGATGGAGGAGTGGAGGAGGTCACGGATGGACTTGCCCTCCATCCTCCACACGCCGAGCCCGATGATCGGCATCTTGTGCCCGCTGTTGAGCGTGATCGCCATCGCCATTGCTACCTCCTCGTCACCTCTCTCTTTCTCTCTCTCTCTAGTGGAGCTCGGTGCCGGCTAAGGATGTGATCATCATTTGTAGTTTATCTAAGAAAAGGAACAACCTAAACAATACAATATTGATGACCATTATTATGTTTCCAAAAATACAAGGCTTATAATCTCAGGAATTAATAATGATTTTAGTTTATTATCCATTTTAAAAACTTGTCAAAATTCGAACAATTTTATTTTTAAGACTTACTAATCAGTGTTTTTTTCTCCCCGGTACAGTAGATATTTTTTTTTGTGTGAACTTTCTATGTATTCATATAATAATACTACAGCCTGTACATATACACCATTGTGCTTTACTAAATTTTATTATTAATATGGATAAACCATGTTTGTTGAAACTTGAAAGTAAAAAAGGTGTGTTCTAAGATTTAAAATTTAAAAGGAAAGTTATTACATTGGGGTAATCCTAATTCTAAATCCTTAATATGAAATTAGGTTGCAATTGTTGGAGAAAGAAAGTTCTGAGATCTCTCTATATGGGCCAGCCGTAGCCGTTGGACCCAAACAAAGCCCATCTTTTGGAAAAACAATGGCTTATGATGAATGAATTACCAAGTGGAGAAGCAAAGGACATTGTTGAATGAATGATCAGAAAATGAGGGAGGAGTGCAAAGGAAAAAAAGAACCAGATACCCCTTTGTTCAGATGAATAAGGGATTGTTTAGCCTTTGAACAGAAAAGAAGGAATCACTTTCTCTCTTTCTCTCTTTATATATATATATATACACACACACACACAAATACACATTGAGAAACAAAAGAAAAGAAAAATGCTTCGCAGTGCCAGGGAGCATCCACAAGTTGTGTACGAAGAATTCGACCCGCCAAGTGAATGGGTTCATGAGGAGAAGGGCGATATTGTCTTGATGGATGTTTCAGGTTTATGCTAACTAATTTTTAATGAATGGGCAACATCATAACATGTTATGCATGAAAAGAAGGGAATGGGATTGATGTGTTGTGATAAATGAATGCAGGATTCAAAAAGGATGAGCTAAAGGTTTTCCTGGAGAGCGATGGAAAGATAAGCGTGAGCGGAGAAAGGCCTATTGAAGAAGACAAGAGATGGATCAGGTTCAGGAAGGAGTTGAGCCAGCCAGAGAATTGTAAGGCCAATGAGATAAAGGCAAAGTTTGATTGTGGGATCCTTTACATCATCATGCCCAAACACAGGCAACAAGAAGATGAACCACCCAAAACAACAACAACAACAACAACAACAACAACAACCCAAGAGACAGAGGCAGAGGCAGAGGCAGAGGCAGAGCCTAGCCAAAATGATGCGAAGAAAATGGAGTCACAGGCAAATAGTAATAATAGCAGTCCCAGGGGAAAACAGGAGGGCAGCAGCAGCAGCAATGTAGTGGCCAGGCATGCTATTGCTAGGGGGGGTCTCAGCAGCAATCTCAAGCATCTAATGCTGATCTTGGTTGTCGTTATACTTGTGCTGGGACTTGGAAGGAGAATAAAAGAGGAGGTATTCAAGTTAAAATCCTCCTGAGCAACAGAATATGTGTGTGTATGTGTTGGTGGTGTTCCTTTTTATGTACGTGACTAGAGGAGAATTCTGAGATAAGAATAAGATTTTGTGGCTCGAAAAAAAGGAAAACAAGTTCAATGTGGGGTCATCATATCATATGTTGTAACAGAAGAAGAACAGTGATAAATATACAATTCAGAGAGCCACCCATTATCACGCATAACACCTGTCACACTCCATCCATGATCCATGAAAAGAAAGATTTAATAAAGAAAAGAAGAGAGAGGGCATCGTGATTCGGCTCCACCACGAGCCCATCCATCCAGAACACCCAGTAGTCTACGGGAAGGAATATTCAAAGCTGTGCGCGCAGAAAAGCACTTGGTCATCTTCTTTTCTGGCTGTTGACTCGAGACGCCCAAAGGGCCCCTATCCATCGACACAAACACACCACACGGTCCATAACCAGACAAAGCAAAAGGCTCTTCATCATCTCGGGCCTTTGAAATTCATTCAATTGAACCGGAAAATAGAAAGTTAGAGAGAGAGAGAAAGGACACACAGCCTCCTCTCTCTTCCATACAACCCATAATCATCATAATCATCATTGTCGAATCTACTGAAATAAAAAATTAAAACTAGTTAAAAACATAAAATAACATAACATCCAAAAGCGATGCACTCCGATGACGACGACCACATACTTGAACGGAAACGAACGGAAACGAAAGTGAGGGAGACAGAGAGAGAGAGAGGAATGGTGAGTGAAAGGGTGGTGGATGCTAGTGAATGGTGATAGGTGATGGTCGTTGCCTCCACATCTCTCACAAGTTGAGACAGCGCATGCACTCCCACTCCTCCTCCTCCCTCCCCACGGACTCGCCCGTTCCATCAGAAGACCCGTCCGCATCGCCCCCAACGAAACCGGCCGCGCCAACCAGATACGGCATGGACCCAAAGGCACGAGCCAAACCGCAGGCCAGAGCCTCAATGCTGTCCACAGGGACATGCTCCTCTGCACGGCGCTTGAGGGCGTCGAACATAAGCTCGGGCGAGTGCTGCATCGAGCGCAGAACGTCGGCGCAGGATGGCCCCGGAGCCGCTCGTGTCACCGCAAAGCAGTGCGGCCCGTCTGATTGAGACACGCGCAGCACGCTCGGCCCGCCAAAGAGATTGTGCAACCCTCCGAGCGCCTCCTGATATGCCCCGCCGAGGAACATCCCGAGATAGTACCCACCGCCGCTCGCCCCGATCTCGTGCAACGGAAGGCTCGATCCCCCGCCGATGAATTTGTCCAGCTTACCATCGCTGTCGCAAGTGAGGTCGGACAGAATGCCGCTGACAACCGGGCGCTCATCAAGGCGGTGGATGGGAACGATGGGGAAGAGCTGGCCGATGGCCCAAAAGTCCGGGATGGAGGTGAAAAGCGACAGGTTGATGTGGTAGATGCGCACCGGATCGGCGGCTGCCACCTCCCGGGAAACAAGCTCAGACAACGCGTCCACCGCCACCAGGTGCTCCAGCCCGAGCAAACCGTCCTTGAACTGTTCCACGCACCGCCGCTTCAGCTGCTCGGCATAGAGAACGCACGTCTCGTACTCCCCGCGCACCGCAGAGGCCATCAGGTTCCGGTAGTCCGCGCGCGCATCGTCGGCGAGGGTCTCCAAGAGATACGCGAGATTTGGCTCAAACGACGCCGGATCAGGGGAGCTGGCTGAGATTGCTTCGAAGATGAGGACAGAGTGGTGGGACACGAGGGCGCGCCCGCTCTCGCTGCAGATTATCGGGTGTGGCACTGACTTGCGGTCGCAGGCGTACTGGATGGCCCGGACGACGGCGGAGGCATACTCCTCGAGATCGTACCCCACAGACATGTCGGAGCCGCTGGAGTGGGAACCGTCATAATCGATGCCGAGGCCTCCACCAACGTCGATGACACGCATGGAGGCGCCGAGGCGGTCAAGCTCGCAGTAGATCTGCGCGGCCTCGCCCACGCCGTCCGCGAGGAGGGCCGTGGACGGGATCTGGGACCCGATGTGGAAATGCAGAAGCTGGAGACAGTCGAGCATCTCGACTGCCCGGAGCTTACGGGCAACCGAGAGGATCTGAGTTGTGGTGAGCCCGAACTTACCCTTCTCTCCGGAAGTGGACCCGAAGTGACCGGAATGCTTGGTGCGGAGCTTTGCCCGAAGCCCGATCACCGGGCGAACGCCCAAGCGATGGCTCGCCTCCAAAACCCTATCCAGCTCCTCCTCTTGCTCCAGAACGATGACGGTGTTCAGATCCAAGGTCCGGGCGATGAGGGCCAGAGAGATGTACTCCTGGTCCTTGTAGCCGTTGCAGATCAACAAAGCTTCGGGGCTGCCCTTCACGAGAGAACTCATGGCTAGGAGGAGCTCTGGTTTGGATCCGGCCTCGAGGCCGAAGCGGAACGGGGAACCGAAGCCAACGATGTCCTCGACGATGAACCGATCCTGGTTGCACTTGACGGGGTAGACGCCCTGGTAGTGCGACCCATAACCGGTGGAGCGGATGGCGAAGTCGAAGGCTGCGTTGAGGGACTCGAGCCGGTTCTTGAGGATGTCAGGGAAGCGGACGATGACCGGGAGCCTCAGGCCGAGGCCACCGGCAGCCTTGGGGTCGGACGCCTTCTGGATGACCTTCATGAGGTCGATCTCCTGGTGGGAAAGCGTGCCGGCGCCATAGGGCCGGACAGAGATATTCCCGGCGGCATTGACGTTGAAGTAGGGCGCGCCCCAGCCGTCGATCTTGTACAGCGCGGCAGAGTGTTCTGGGGACCACGGCAAGCCGTTGGTCGTCGCCAGTGAAGGAGCGCCGCCGGGGAAGGTCCCCGGCGCGGGAAGAGAGCCATCCCAAGCGAAGCCGTAGCCGAGGGGCGGGACGGCGGCGTCGACGCAAGCCATGGCCGGCATCTCTTCCCGATCTAAAGAATCAAAAAAGGAAAAACAAAAAAACGGTAGAATCCAACCAGATCTCAAGAAAGGGGGCTTTGAAAGCCGCCGAGGCCGGAGCCCCGGCTACCCCCCCAAAAGAAGCAGAAGGGGTTCCGAAAAGCGGAAAGAAACCCTAGCTCGCCTCCAGAGGTCCCTGGAATCCCCACGCCGGAACCTCAGAAGATGGCGGGGATGGGAGCAATAGATCAAAACGGCGTGATGGAAGGCGGAGAAGAAGATCGGCTAGGGTTTGGAAACCCCAAAACCGAAACCAGATCTGAGATCCGGGAAACCCTATGGCAGACGGAAACCTAGATTTGAAACGGAGGAGAAGGACGGAGCCCTAATCCCAAAGGCAGAAGGGATATAAAGGACGTGTGGCGGAAACCTAACGGCGAGGCGGAGCTAAGGCTAGGAAGCGCTACAAGGTCGGGGACTGGGCGAGAATTGCATGAGATGCGAGGGTCCTTTTTATAGTGGAAAAATGGGCTTGTTTTTTTTATTTTTTATTTTTGGCTCTCCTCTCCAGAATTTGAGAAAGATAAAAAATGAAAATATCTATGGATCTCTAACACTTTTCTATTTTGATTTTATATATATATATATATATTTTGAGGGGGCTCATCCGAAAAACCGCGTCGGGTTGCCGCGTGGCGTTGTGGGCCCCACTGGCCCAGAGCCCAGGTTCTGCCGCTCTTGAAAAACTCGTGATAAATCGGCAATCTCATCATCGAGAGAGATCTTATCTATAAACCGCGCCGGTGGGGTCTGATGATGTCAGCGATGACTCTCAAACGGTCTAGATGCGACCACGCCGCGATTGGATGGATTCAGCCCCGAATATTGAGCCTTTTGAACGCGTTTTCCTTCAAACCAATAAAAGAAAGCTTTTATATTAGAAAAAAAAAGGAAAGAAAGAAGAAAATATAGTAAATAATAATTAATAATTAATAATCATAATAATAGTAAAGGTATTTTTTCTGCGAAATTATTTTATTTCCTTGAAATATTAATTTTTTCAATACATTTACAGGCAACTCATGAAGAAATTATGTGGTCATTAAGTCATTTCTTTTTCTTATTAAAACCATTGGCTATAAATAATAATGACAATCTCAACTTCAGTTAAAGCTAACCTCCAAGATTTTTTAACCGGAGTTATATTTTAATTATAGAGATTAAAGGATGGTGAAGCAGGTTAATAATCCTAGATATTAAAGTCATTTTTTTTATTAAAAAAAAAAAGCAAAGTAACTCCCATGTGCTATTAGCCTAATCCTTTCTCTCGGATCAATAAATTCCATTTAACAACCCATGTGGAGTATTTTCTTTATATTGTCATCCATGCTCAGGATTTGATTGCACTTATAAATACTAATAATAATATTATCATTATTATTATTATCTTGAGTTCTTTTTATATAAATTGAATTATAAATATATTTTCTAAAAAACAAAGGAAAAGTTCGTGTTTTCTATATCAATCTTGTCCTATTTTTGGAGGCATGCATGAATCAATACCAACTTGTCTTTCTATTTTTCTTTTTGTTGAGACAGGTCAAACTTTTGTTCTTGCCATTCAAGTATTTACAAAATGTCTAGGTTGGCCCAATTTAGGGGAATCTAACTGTTGATGCTTTTTACTAAGGATCAAAGGAAATCTTGATCAATGAAGAAGAGTGATATGAAATTCTTCAAAAGATTTCAGGGGGAAATCAGTTGTGATCAAAATTGACGATTCTTCTCTTTCCTTCAAATCTGTAGGATCAAAAGCTTACTTCTGAGACCAACCTTCAGTGATTGAGTGAGAAAGAGAACTGTGACACTCAAGTTAGAAACTCAAAAATAAAAAGAGAGATTGGGAGGAAGTGAAAAATACTCAAAACTTAAAGAGAGAAATTGATCAACTGCCACTGTTAGCACTATGTAGAATAGTTCACGTATCTCCCGTTATCTTCCCTTATAAATTCATGATAAGAAACAATATCTACTCTCTTTGTATTATGATGAGGGTAAAAACCGAGGAGCCTGACACTCGACACGTGAATCGATCATGTCCTTTGATCCGTCACAGTATCCCCTTTGGATCCCCCCTTTCGAAGTCACCCCCTCGGGAAACAGAGAAAAGGCAACCACCTCGGTTCACTCAAGGCGAATCTCCTCGGGAAATCGGTTTACCTCTTCGGTCTTCAGAGGCAGCCCTCCCTGACTCGCAGAAGGCACCATGGATCCCGAGCCCACGGGAAACGCCCTGGCCCGAAGGACTGGTAATCCGAAGCGTTTAGAAGAAAAGGTCGTTAAGATCTAATTGAATGACAGCCTGGCAATCTAGAAACGTCTAGAAGAAAGATGAGCTGTCATGCTAACTAACTCCAGCTGGCACCTACGTGGCCTATTAGGAACTAGGTCACTAACTTCCACGTGGTCTATTATGGATGACTTGCTCCCCAAGTAACACCCCTCTCTGGGAGCCTATAAATAGAGAAGCTCACTAAGTCATCTTCAATCTCTGAATCTCTGGTGAAGCCCTGCCTCTCCAGGAACTCAAATTCCACCTGTAAATTTTTGATTTCATAGTGATTTCATCTCCAATCTTGGAGATGACCCGTGGTTTTCTCCCCGATTTTGGGGTTTCCACGGTTCTTCCCGATTCTTGCATCAACATATTACAAAATTAAATATGGTTTGGCAAACAATCCAATCAATTTAATACCCATCAAATCATGCTAGAGTTAAATTATCATTAAAACTTCAGTTTTACAAAGGGGCGTTCATGGTGGATATTAGAATCAGTAACGATATATTAAATAATTATTTATATGTTTTTTTTATAAAACTTCTATTTCTATATTTCTAGACATATTATTTAGTATATAAAACATCATCTTGTAGTCATTTTACTGGCTAAATTAAAGTTTTAAAAATATAAAAGAAATAAAATGATAAATAAAATAATCTAGACGAGGATTTGGTTTCCAGATTATTCCAACCTTCTTTCTGCATCACTAAACACAAGAATGAACCTTCCTCATTAACGGAATGTCCACTAAATACGTGAGACATAAAAGGGGCTTCCGTTAGGGGGACCCTCCTCTTCCCCCCTATTGTGCGTCATTGTGGCAGATGTTTTCAACTCCATACTAACTTAGCCAAGAAAGGCTAATCTCTTCAGAGGAATCTCCTCTGGGAGTCAAAAAGTAGAAATTACCTCCTTGCAATACGTCGATGGCCATTTAGTCTTATGCTCGGGGGTCATTGAGCATTTGCACACACTAAAGTTAATCTTTTATTTCTATGAGGGGCTTTCGGGTTTATGTAATAATCTACCATAAAACTATGTTTTCCCAATCAACACCAGGGAACGCCCACCTGAGGCAATGGCATATATCATCAACTATAAGGTGGAGAATCTACCCATGACTTATCTAGGCATTCCCATATCCGGTTCCAGGCCAAGGAAGGCGGATTGGTTGAAACTTATTGGTAAAATCAAAAAGAGAATCGGGACATGGCAAATGAGGTTAGTGGCTGACTAGAAAGCATATCTTATCTCAAAAGCCAATGTCGTCTCATATCCATGGCAAAGCTGATTCCTTTCCTTGGAGGGCCGCATTACATTGATTAACTCAGTTTTGTCTACCATTCCTAACTATTGGATGGCAATATACAAGTTTCCAGACTAGGTCATCCATCAAATTGATGCCTTACGAAGGGATTTCCTATGGCAATGCCTGGACCTTCGTAAACAAGCTTATAGGCTGGTGAATTGACAGTGCTTATGCAGACCCATGGAACATGGGCGGTGGGGAATCATGAACTTGCGCCGCTTCAATGTAACCATGATTGGTAAGTAGTGGTAGAGGATACTCAACGGACATGCAGGCATCTGCCTTAAGGTTATTCATCACTCCTATTTCCGGAACTCATACATCAATCCCCATAAGAAACCATCGGAAAAGGTCATCATTCTGTTGAAAAGGCATTTTGTCTCAATGGAATCCACTCTAGCTGGGGATAAAGGTGCAGCCTGGTAAGGGAGACATGGTCAATTTTTGAAAGGATAGGTAGCTTAATGGAACAACCCTCATCAACCTGTACGAGGCACTAGCACATCTGATTAGAGAGCCGGATATCTCGATGCAAAAAGCTTGTCGACAATGGTAGGACAACATCCCACTACTTAAGGAGGCCCCCCTCACTCATGCGGAGGACAAAACATTTGTTGACATCCTTAAAGAGCTGGAGGCACTACTACAGGATGAGGCAGACGAGTGGCAATGACAGTGGGGAACAAGTTTCTTCGTTAAATTCTTATATGAGTTCCTTGTGGATGGTGGCCTTCGATGCCCCACACGAAATGACTTCTGGGGATTAGCTTGCCAAAGTAAGGTCAAGCTATTTTCATGGCTAGCATGGGATAACAAACTGCTTACACAAGTCAATTTGAGCAAAAGAGATTGGCAAGGGAAAAGAACTTAATGTTGCTTATGTAATGAGCGGGAGGAAACGGTTGAACATTTGTTCATCACATGTCCAGAAACACGGAGAATCTGGGAACATTACTGCCCATTATTTGGGCTAACCTTGACTCCCCACAACATACAAGATTTATGGGGAGGAGGAGGGAATCAAGGGACTCGGCTTCACAAAGAAGCCAAGACGGGATGGAAGCTAGCAACCATGGTTATTGCTTGGAGCATCTAGCTCGAAAGAAACAAAATATGCTTCCGAGGAAAACAAAACGTTTTTTTCCGGAATTATTCAACGAATAGACTTTCTAATACTATCTTGGTTTGATGCAGTAAGAGGGGCCAAGAAACAAAAGCTAGTACCAATAAAGGCTATTGTCAAGCGAAGCCTTGCCTAGAGCTTCAACGAAGAGGATAAGCACAGGATAGGGGAAGATGACTTTGATGAGGAAGATCCATGAACTGGAGAGATTCGGAGGGCAACCCTTAGCACCCGAAATAAACGCTTTAGCAAGGCCATGCGGAGAACATGATGTACCACTTGGCTATGTATCGACCCGTCTTACCTTTTTTCTAAAATAATTAAATGAATGTGGTTTATCCATTTTTTTTAAAAAAAAAAACTTTATATATAATTAAAATTTTAAAAACAATTGGAACGCCACTTCCGAACTTTTTACAAAATTTCAACTTATTTAAATTATAAAACATGGAACATTAATAATAATATGTTACATGTGAAATCTTTAGACGACACATGGTCTAATCTTGAGCATTCAAAAAGATCACAGGTGTTAAAAGATCGTGGGTCTTGTGCATGTCGTTGAAGTCATCGTCCAACATCATCGAAGAATATCACGATAATAGCAGAGGTCACCGCTTGTCCTGAAAGGTATCATAAGCAAAGGTACGATGGGCAAATAATCGCTCCCTCATGGCTATAAAAGGGATGAAGAGGTGACGGCACAAAGGATCAAATTCCCTCATCTGGTGCTCAATATACTAACTCTCTTCTTTAATCTCTCGTGCCTTCTCCTTCCCCTTTTCTCATCCTCTCTTTTATTTGAGCATTAGAGCCTATTTCGAAACACGAGCACCCGGTCTCTTTCTCTATTATTTCAAATTCCATTTATGTCGGAAACAGCCCCTCAAGGTTTGATCATACAACAAATTTGAGAAGAAAAAAAGGACATCAATAGTGCTGATCTTTTCCCAAACATCACTTCAATCACAGTATTAATTATCAACAAAAATCAAACATCATTTTATTAAAAAAAATCTAATGACTATTTTAGTTTTTTTTTTCTTCAATAAATGTCAATACAGTTGAAATTTTGATCAAAAGAGAACATATTCTATTCTAATCAAATTTATTTGACTAATAAGGATGTCAATTCCTTGACATGGGCCAAGATAGCCAATGATCTAAACCCAAGTCATTAAATTTTGATTTATTTGAATAAACGTTTCATGAAAACATATTATAACTTTTTGAAAAAGAATTACACAACTCTTTATCAATTATAAGTATAACTCATTATATTATAACTTTTCAGGTATATAGTTTTGTTTTTATCATTTTATACTCAAAAGGTGAGGGATTTGTATAGATTACCCAGTTACTTTGTTAAGAGATTCCTCTCTCTAGAGAAGAACTTGAGATCGAACCCCCCTCTTGCAAATGCAGAAACTAAGACGCATCGAGCGTGTTCTGTATTTGACCTCATCCTTGACATCCCTCATGGAGGCACTTATCACCTCAGTAAAAAAAAAAAACTTTGATAAATTAGTTTCTCTCTCCATAAATCATCAAATTAACAAATGAAGGACTAGAATTAAAATAGGAGAACTTATGATCAAATAGCAAATGACACTTGTGTTGCTCGGAATTTTCTTAAAACAATAGTTATATAATAACAAATATCCCGTGTATTACTAACGACTTTCTATATAAGATAATCATAATTTGTGTCAATTAACAACTATTAGAAGGTGACCACTGGTTTAAAACTTCCAAATAGTTCTTTTGATTTTTAAAATTAAAAAAATTTAAAAGTATGAATCTAATTTTCTATTTTTTAGAAATTTTAAAATATAAATTATAAATAATTGATTTACTCCAGCTTAATAATATAAATAGATGATTTTTTAAAATTTTAAAAAATTATAAATTCTATTTTTTAAAAAAATATGAATCTAATTTTTCTTTTTTAATTTTTTTAAATTAAAATTATCTATAACTAACTTACTCTCACTTAATAATATTGATAAATATTAATGAGAGGGGATACCTTATTAATTTTTTTATTGTCTTTTTAATTAATGTAAATCCAAACAAGGTCATCCCAGTTCAAAAATATAAATATTATTTTGTATATACATGTATATTTAAGGCATATACACATATAAATATGATATTTATGTGTACACTCCCACAAAATATCAATATTTATAACTACAATTTATATTCCAAAGTATATTGATTTATTTAAATATTACTTAATACCATTGTTTTTCATTATGCCACATAAAATATAAAAGTAAGAGTTAACAGATGGAATAAAACTTTTTTTTATATAAAACATAAATCAGTTAAATTTTGTCATAAAAGTATATATAAAGGGCTATAAACAAGTTGAATTTAATCAAGTTGGGTCATTTAAGTTTGCTGAAATTCGGCTTAATTTTAATTTCGAAAGCTTAAATTTGATTTAATTTAACTCAAAATTATGAATTTTAATATAAATTTAAAATTTTGAGCTCCATCCAAAATTTGAAATTTAATATTAATATTTTAATATATAAATAAGTTTTTAATTTCGAACCTTGGAGCTGATGAGTTCTGCTTAAAGTTTGAAATTCCAAGCCAAATTTGAGATTTTACCGAGTTCACAAATAGATTGATAATTTGGCATTTATTTTGAGGTGGCACGTGATGTGGGCACGTGCTAAGTAGTAGGTGCTAAGTTTAGGGGTCAACACTCATGATGTTGTCCTTTAGATGGTTGAACCAGGCAACGCCTTAGTTTACCCGCAACTACTAGCATCCGACGGTTGCTGTTCCCCATCCCATCGGATATCCTGATCCAACGGTCCGCTTAATTCGGCTCCGTCTTAGTTGGAACTTTCCCGGTTGTTTCCCTGAGGTGGGCCCACAACGGTCCGAAAACAGTTTCCGAGGCGGTTGAAAGTGGACTCAAAGTGGGGCCCATATGTGGACCAGACGTTGTTTGGTTCGAATCCGACCACAGACCACATATAATATAGAGCAAATTAGTTAGTTGGACCGAATCATGTGACTCGGGTTCATGATCTATGGTCCCACTTAGCCACTTAGCCATGCATGCATGGATATTGGATGGATCCTGTCCATTTCTGGAAGGAATCCTTTAAGTTTAAACTATGAAGTAATGGATCCTAATTTTCTAGATTTTGTATATTTTTCAAAATAGAAAACTATTTTTTTCTTTTTTAAACTATACTCTATATATATTATGACTATATAAAAACACCATATATGTATTGTTAACTAATTATCTTGTAAATCTTTTCCAAAAAACTAATTATCTTATAAATATTTACCCTATGCCCAAATTAGTGAGAGATCTCATATGAGAGAGATTGTTCAGAGAAAGAGAGAGTTCGATTGATCAACTACCTGTCCCCTTGTCTATCTTCCCTTTTTTTTTTCTTTGATCCCTGAAATCGGTTGTTGTCCCATTTGACCCTTGTCTCATTGGTGTCGGAGATATCCTCTGTCGTATTTCCGTCTGTCATACCTTATTTTCTTTTTTGACTTCACAATCCACCATATCCAAGGAAAATATTAAATTGAGAATTGGTGCGGTTTATGTGGGCGTTTCGAATGATACCACGTGTGCATTTGGCTTGTATCACCATATTACGCTAGATAGACGTTTTAGATCATCTATCTAATGACCATTTGAAGTTGGATACCTTTGTGGAATGTGTTAACGTGAAAAGTTTTTAAAATATTAATTGTTATTAAATTTTTTTTGAATTTTTATATGGACTTTTCCCACATTCCAAAACATACATTTTTTTTTTACTTCATGGATAAATAATAATAATAATAATAATAATAATAAACAACTCCCCAACAACCACAAGCATAGGCAAAGAAAATGGATGAAAGATGATGAAATGGTGGAAGTTGTGTGGCAAAGCATGAATGAAGCTGTGGAGTGGACACCATTGTGATGGATTCTCATGTTCCCATCCACAAAAATAACATGGACATGGTGGTCCTCAAACCAGACTAGAGTGCCCAAAGAAAAAAAAAAATGGATCAAGTCCAAATCTCATATTTTAACATTCAAATTAAATATATATTATTATTATTTCAACCATATCTAGCTAATTAAACATATATAATTAATTTAAAAATCCATGAATCTAAATTCAAACTTGAACTCTTAACTGGACCAATAGAACACTACCTAAATAAAGTGGTGAATGAAGAAGTGTTCTTCTCTCATGGATTGATTGGATGGCCTCATCAGAAGCACCCAAAAAAAACAAAGTGCTGCACTCTGGTTTCATAACATGACAGCATTGCAAATGCAAAGTGCTTGTGACCTAATTACTTATCCTTGTTTCTTGCTCATTCATTAGGTAGGTAAAACTAGCTTCTGATATATCTTGTTTTTTTTTTTTATTGCAACTTGAAACATTATCTGGAGTTAAAAGAAAGATATGTTAAGGTGGGGAAAAAAAAAGGAAAGATATGACCTAACCTATACAAGGGAACAACAACAAATCTCTCTCTCTATACATATATATAATGAAATTAAAGCTAAAGATAAAATCATAATTATATTTAAAGTTATTTTATATTTTGATTCTATTTTTGTTAGAATAAAAGTCATGTGTTTTAATGTTTTAGACGTATATAAATAGTCTTTGCTTTCTATTCAGTGTAAATTAGTTAATAATTAATTGGTAATAAATAAATTATTTCAATTCTTATCTCCTTCTTTTCTTTTCTATTTTTAATATATATATATATATATATATATATATATATATATATATATATAGAGAGAGAGAGAGAGAGAGAGAGAGAGAGAGAGAGAGAAGAAGAAGAAGAATCTCCATATGGTTTTTATTGACCTAGAGAAAGCATATGATAGGGTATCGCGGTATTGGAGAGGAAAAACATTCATGTAAAATATATAAATATTATTAAGGATATGTATGAGGGAGCGGTTACAAGTGTGAGAACAGTAGGAGGCGATACAGAGGAGTTTCCTATAACAGTGGGTCTACATCAGGGATCGGCCTTGAGCCTATAATTGTTTACCCTAGTAATGGATGAATTAACTAGTTATATCCAAGATGACATCCCATGGTGTATGTTGTTTGCGGATGATGGTGTCCTAGTGGATGAGACTCGAGATGGAGTAAATCAAAAGGTAGAATTATGGAGAAACACTTTGGAAAGTAAAGGCTTTAGGTTAAGTAGAAGTAAGACAGAATATATGCACTGTAATTTTAGTCTAAGTAGGAGAGATGAAGGAGAAGTGAAACTAGGGGGTGGTAGTGCCTAAGGTTAACCATTTTAGGTATTTAGGTTCCATTTTCCATGATGATGGGATGATAGATGAAGATGTAACCCATAAAATCCTAAGAAAGGAAAGAGAAATATATGGGGAGAAAACACCAGGCAAAGGAGGTAAGAAACTAGAGAAAAATAAATCTTCATCTTCTCCTTCTCTTCCTCCTCCTTCCAGGATCAAGCTACTAACTTCATCTTTGCTTTGTCCACATTTCAGGTGAACTCCACAAGAGGACCCCTACAACTAAGTCTTTTCTCCCAAAATGCTTAATCAGTTAGCAGGAGGCTTGAGAACTCCACATGGCGTAACCAAATTCTCGGTTAACATATATATATATATATATATATATATATATATATATATATATATATATATATATATATATACAGTCATATAAGAGTGGGCTGGCCGTATTTGCAGCCGACCCACTCTAACACCTAAAACCAAAAACAAAATAAATAAATAAATAAAAGCCCAAACAAAAAAACCACTCTTGGGTGAGTGATAGAGTGGGCCAGCGGCAAATGCGGCCGGCCACACTCTATCATTCTTATATATATATATATATATATATATATATATATATATATATATGGGGAGAGAGAGAGAGAGAGAGAGAGAGAGAGAGAGGCCTGATACAGTCCGGCCGGCTGCAATCCTGCCGGATACGTGTCAGGCCTCTATTGGTTAATATATATTACTTAAGCATTAAGTTATATATATTTTATATACTTTATATAAAGCAACCAATAGGGACTTGACACGTGTCTGGCCGGATTTGCATCCGGCCGGACTGTATCAAGTCCCTATATATATATATATATATATATATATATATATATATATATATATATATATATAATATTTTATATTAACTATATATATCCATATCTATTTATGTATATATTTTTTATAATTATTATATATATATATAATAATTATAAAAAATATATACATAAATAGATATGGATATATATAGTTAATATAAAATATTATATATATAAATATATATATTACAATATACTAGGGTGAAAATCGGTTTTGATCCCAACTACACTCTAAGTGTTGAATTTGTTTTGAGGGTGGGACTTAGAACAAAATAGAAATCAAAGAGAAAACAAGCAATTACAAAGTTGAACATCGATTTAACGTAGAAAACCCTTAAATCGGGGAAAAACCACGGGATCTAACAATGAGAGCTGAATCCATTAATATTCATTCTTTAGTACAATGGAGAAGAAGAAGGGGTGAGGGTGAACCTTTGGAGCTGGAGTACATGGAGAGGAGGAAGGGGCCTGGTTTTTCAATGTGGAAGGGCTTCGACGTAGGGAAAGGATCCCCCTGGTGAGGTATTCTCCTTCTTTTATAGACTGGGGGAGCTTAGGCTCCAAGTTCCAATTGCTTGTGGCCTAATCCGTTGTCTTTGGCTTGAGCCACTGTTGTACTTGCGGCTCAGGCCACCACCTGTCTTGCGGCTCAAGACAACTCCAATTTGGCTTTAACCGTTTATTCTTCTAGAAACTTCGTGAAGCCCTTCTTCGGTTGCGACTGTATGGCATGGCGAGGGGCTCTAGGTCCGATGCGTAGCTGCTGGGGGAAACTCCTCTGCTATTTGCCCAAATTAAACTGGCCCGAACCCGAGGAGGGGAGGGGGTAGCTCTGCAGCTTTGGACAACCTCGGTTCAGCCCGGTGCGACTTAGGGTTAGGTGGTGTTGCTTCACTCTTGGGCCTGAAGGGAATTTGGCCCCCATGACCTAGTATAGGGGGCCGCTTAGGGTTCTACTGTAAGCCTGTTTGGATGGACATCACTTGTCTTCTCATTTTTACCCCTATCACAATATTTATAGGTGATACAATCAGGCGACCGCTTGCGGCCAGCCTGACTGTAGACTATTCTCAATTATTATTTAGCACCGACTCACTTAAATTATTTGAATGTAAAACATGCATGCACTTTTCAGTGCCATTGTCCACTACAAGAACCATGTGCAATTTATTGTATAATATCAATATTCTTGTAAAGGAATCCATGAATTAAAATTGGAAAGAGTTTAAGGAGGGAGAGATACTAGGAACATGAAGAAACATGAAGAAAATAGTAAGAAAATGAATAGGAATAATTAAGATGGTGTTGGTGAAGTCCCTGTCCTGAAGATTTAGTTTCCACAAAATGTCCTAATTAAGAAGCGGACCAAATCTGAAATCCCCCCAGGAAGCTTCAAAGAAGCCACCAACATCAATATGCATGATGCATGATAATGCTGAGTGATGAAGACATGGATAGAGATTCGAGAACAGCGGATACCACAACAAGATGCAGAGCCCTGCTATCTCTGATGCATAACTGGAAAGTAAATTAAGTATATCCCCAGAGACAAGAACTTAATGGCAGATTCTATGGCAAAGAGTTAGTCTACTGGACTTTATCACCAAAAAAAAAAAAATATATATATGCATGATGCATGATGCATGATGCATCTGTAGTATTCTACTTTACATCTCTCATGCTCCACACTAATTTTAGATAAGATTTCTTTTTTTTTTTTTTACTATTTTTCTTTTTTATAAAGACGTTTGCCATCATGTTTTGCTAGCTATAAACTAGTTTTGGCCGATACTAATGATCAAGTCCACTGTACAACAAAACAAAATAGGAAATTAATAAATAATATATATCACACTTGATGCCATTGTTCAATATCATGTTGGTTCTTTGGTTTTCTTTATTCTATATATATTATCCTTTATCTATCTATCATTTAATTTAGTTATTAGAGACAAAACTCTCCCAACATCACAAGAGGCTAGAGTTTGAGTTTGAGTTTAGCATGGCCACGTTTGCTGTATTTTTATTTTATTTTTTAATTTATTTTTGACAATTTTGGATGGTTCTTTATTTATTTATTTTGAAAAAAACAAAATTAAAAAAAAATAAAAATAAAAAAACACAAGGACCCCATGCACCTTCTAGTTTATACTTTATAATTTTGAAAAAGTTACAAAAGAGCATTAAAAGTTTCAATAAAGTTTGAATAAAGAGACAACTACAGATGAATCTTGGATTCCATCAAAAAGTTGCATTGAAGATGATAACTTGTTTTCCACTAGTAAAAAAAAAAAAAGATGGAACCTAACAAATCCATAGCAGCAGCCTAACATATTACATACATACCAAAAGAATTGAGAGTGAATGGTGGTGGGAGACAATGGAATCCAAGATATGAACTTCCATTGGCTCACTTTTTTCAAGATAGAGCCATAGATAGAGTCCTTAGAAATTAGGTAGTTGGACTGACTAGTAGTGGACACCCGAGGGAGGTGCCAACATATATGCATGCTTGGTTTTTTCTGTTTTTTCTTTTTTCTTTTTTCTTTTTTTCTTTTTTTCTTTTTAAAAACACACACACAGACACATGGATCATCCTATGATAATTAATCTCAAGGACAAAATTTATGGTTTAGATTTCTCTCTCTCTCTCTCTTTCTTCTTTTTTAAAAATCTAAGGTGGTTGTGTATGCATGTAACATGATGTTAGGTTGTGGGACAAGGGAGATATGCTTACTAAATGGGAAAATTTAATTGTGTGAATCACATGAAGTAGTTCTAGAAAATGTTTGATTTTTTTAGGTCGGATCATGATTTTAGAACCCTCTTTAAATTTTTTTCATGCATCCTTACAATCTCAAAAAAAGCGATTCTCATTGTATCTCATGTCTCACAATAATAATAATAATATTATTATTATTATGGGATAAAAATAACTGAAGAAAATTAAATGATATAATCAATACTACTGAAATAGAAACTCAACTGCTAGATCAACTACATCCAAGACAAATTCCTGAGGGCACCAAGAGTTGGCCGATTAGGTTAATAAGAGTATTAAAAGAGGTCACTCGCTCGTAAAGAAGGCATTCTAAACTCTACATTTTGATTATGATCTAGAGTCTAATTGCTATTCAAAATTCTGGTATCTATCTTAAGTTCTCTTTCTCTTTTTCCGAGTCATGACTTGAGTATCAAAGCCGAGTATGATCGCTTTCTAACAGTTCTCTTCCTTGTGAGGTTCAATTTGCAGAGGTCGATCTCTAAAAGAGACTTTTATCCATCCCGTCGAGTGAAGGAAGAAGAAGAAGGATCATTGATCCTAACCAATCTTTTTATCGAAATCTTTTGAAGAATTCTCATCTTTTTATTTTATTTTATTAATCTCTCTCATTGATCAAAATTGGCTCTGATCCCATAAATAACTGATCCTTGCATTAACAATAATAATAATTGTAAGTTCCGACCGGGGTGGTTGTAAGGTTGGTTGTAGTATAAGTGGCAACTCAGTCTCATTTTTTCTCTCAAGAACACACAATCTCACACACACTCAAACAATCACCAAGCAATACAAACAAGAGAAAGGAGACACAAGATTGGTAACCCAGCTCGGCTATGCAAGTCTACGTCTGGGGGCCAAGCCCGGAGACAACGATCCACTAAAAGAAAAGAGAATAGATGAGTACAACTCCCTTGTCACTCATCTCACACACACATAAATATCCACTCTAGATCGCCCGATGCCCACACTACCTAACTCCCTTAGGTCTCTCCGGTGGCTCACCTCAAACCCTTGAGCTGGGTCCTTTATATAGCCGCTCCACGAGCCTGCCAAACAAATCTCTCTCTCTCTCTCCGTGTCTTCGAAATCTCCGCGGTTACCATCTTTGGAACCCTTCCAAAAATAGCCATTGCAGATCCTGTCGCACCCGATCCTGCAACGTGGCCCAGTCCAATGAACTGACTAAGGCTGCAGCTTTGCGTTGCTCTACGAACTCCAGACCTAAACCCTCCCGGCTTAATTTATTTGAGTCGATTCTGTTTGATCCTTCTGATCATGACCACGACAACTGGCTGGACCCCTCTCCGTCACATCCACAAACTCTTCAAAGTGCCTCCCGGCGTGGCGTCTCCCAACGCGTCAACATCAAAGGTTTCCAAACTTAGTTGTTGACTCACTCAAGTTTGGTCTTCAGCATATCTTTACTGAATCAGTCTTCACACCATATTTGGCCTCCCGCCAAAGTATGGTCTTCAAGGAATCTTCAAATAAGATCTTCAATCATGTTTCCAAATCAGTTTCTTACCAAAGCTAGGCAGTGATATATCTTTCCAAATATATACTCCATGATTACTTCAGCTCTACTTGGATCTCATTGCCATATTTAGTGTAACCGCCTTCCAAGTTGGTTTCACTCGACTTGCTCCACAAGTAGATATCGCGCCTTCCAAACATATCACCTTACTAAAGATATCATCCTTCTAATGATAGCTCCCAAAATATCTTTACTCCACTTGCACTGCTAGTGACTTACCAAACTTAGGCTGCACCCATGCTTGCTCTCCAAGTCAACAGCAACAACTATCTCACTTTCCAAACATAGCTCCAGAAATATCTTCTTCCCTTGTAGAATGCCTTCAATATCCAACCTTATAAATATATCTCCAAAATATCTTCCTCAAGTTACTTTCGAAAGATATTTTCCCACATGTATATTCCAACAAGCTTTGACTTTGTCAACTGTGTCCCATCATGCTTAATCAAGTGCCATGTGTCATTCCAAAGATATTTTCCCACATGTGTATTCTAGCAAGCTTTGACTTTGTCAACTGAGCCTCATCATGCAATTTGCCAACTGAGCCCCATCATACTTAATCACATGCCATGTCATCCTGCAACGTGATCCTTTTGCTTTGTCATCATTGCCATGTCACTACAACCACATCATCCATATCGTTTGCCACATCATCACTTGACATGTAATCATGTTTCATCATCCATTGTCAAATAATGCCAACTTAAGTGTTGCTGCATTAACAATAATAAAATGTACAATTAGATTATACAATGGAAAGCGAGAAAAAATTAAATTGATGATAAATGAATTTATGTATTTTCTTTGAAGTATTTATTTATATATTAAGGCTTAGTTGTTGTTGTATTTAGGGTTAAAGCCATTTTTGGTCCCTGTAAAGAGGTCCATTGTTCATTTCCATCCTAAATTTCAAAAGTTGTTCAATACAATCCCTACTGTCACATTCGGTCCCTAACGTTGATGTGACGCTGATGTGGCATATGAATGAAATACATGCTATTTATTTATTTATTATTTTATAGGTGGTTGTATTTTGATAACGTGGCGGGCAAGCTGGACTGCTGATGTGGCATGCCACATGGCAATTTTTTTTAAAATTTTTTAAATTAATATTTTTTATTTTTTATTTATTTTTCAAAGAAATAAAAAATAAAATTAAAAAAATTAAAAATTAAAATAATTTAAAAAAATTTCATGTGGCATGCCAAGCCAGCAGTCCAGCTGGCCCGCCACATCATCAAAATACGACCACTTGTAAAATAAAAAATAAAAAAATACCATGTATTTCATTCATATGCCACGTGAGTGCCACATCAGCGCGCCAGAGACCAAATGTGACAGAATACTCAAAATATAGGGACTATATTGAACAACTTTTGAAATTTAAGATGGAAATGAACATTGGACCTCTTTTTAGGGACAAAAATGGCTTTAACCGTTGTATTTATTTATATATTAATTTCTTCTTTTCTAATTTATATAATGGAGAAATAAGCTATTAATTTTTTAATTTCTTTTATTTTTTAATTTTTTATTGAAAAAGTCTCTTGAGAAAAGTTAATGACCATTCATTCTTAGAGTGGCCTCAAAATAATGTTGTTATTCTTCATTTGAGAGAGAGAGAGAGAGAGAGAGAGAGAGAGAGAGAGGAAAAAAAAAGATAAGAAGGAAGATGACATCATCATCATCATCATCATCATCATCATCTTACTTTATAACAAGATCCTCAGACCTAAAAAACTAAACTAAAACAAAGTTTTTTATGATAGATAAACTAACAAAGTTTGGTAGGGTTATTTATTTATATGTGCTTTCTTGCATAATTTGATGTTCCCACCAAGTTCAAGTTGCCAACGACCAAAAGTAAAATAAATAAAATAATTTAATTCATCTTGTACTCTCATAATTTGTGGTATTTATCAATTCAGCCCCTTAAATTTTAGTGTTGAATTTTACATTTTTAAATTTTAGTTGGGTTATTATATTTTTGTTAAATTTGTTAAGTTAATTCGTGCATGAATGATGAGGTTGACGTGCACGTTAGTAATTTATACATGATCATGCACACACTAAATATTAACTCATCACATCACATGTATAATGTGACAAATGACATGTTAGCTAGTATTATTTTGGCAAACATATGTGGAAAATATTTTACTTTGACAGATCAATGGACAAAGTTGAGTTGAGGGATCAGAGTAAACAATAAAAAAACATGAAACTAAAGTAAATAAAAGATGTAAATCAAAGGGTTTAACTTAACATAGAGACTTTTTTTAATCATCCCCTTTTTCTCTCCCGGATCCAGCACCATTATCTTTAATCCTCCCCCAAATCCTGCATGTGATTGGCTTTTGAAAACTTATCATGATCTGCCGTATCATCATCCTAGTGGGTCACATGTCAACATCTTGGCGGCGGAATATTAATTTTACCCATAATATATATTATTAGTAGATCTATTTAATTTCTACAAGAAGATATATAGGTTTGTGATCAATGAGATCGAGTAACCTGAACATACCAGTAGCATATATATATATATGGTCAAGAAAAGCAGCACCCTAGCTTTAAGAGCATTAAACGTCTAAACATGAAACACTGAGAAAGTCCGAGGAAAATGAACATGCAGCTAGCATTAATGTCAACCATGAACATATTATATGTTGAAAATACAAGCCACGATCTCATATATATATATATATAGTTTAAAAAGGACTAATTACACAACAAACTGGACTAATTACACAAGTAAGTACTATGGCATGCATTATAAGCTCAGACGATTGATAAGACAAGACAAGATAATGCCTGGTGGTCATTAATTATTCCATTATTCCAACAAATATATATAATTAAGAGTCTCCTGGGCTGTTGGTCATTGCCTCTGCAAATTAAGAAACGATGAAAACACCAGCAGAAGGTTGGCAAGCACCAATATGCATGAGACTTTGAAACAGATTCGGTCGGCTCTATCCACAACATGAGCTAGCAAGAACAATGTTTTTCTTGTGTAAAAACGAAAATTAATTAATGAAGATAATTAAGCTTTGCAAAATTAATTATAAAGAAAGAAATTGCGTAATTAAATGCATGCGGATAAGACTTAGAGTGATGGAAACAAGACTTGCCATTGCCAATACCAAAGGACCAAATTAAACCAGTGAAAAATGATCACTCCAAAAAAAAAACTTGAGATTGTTTTTTTTTTTTTTGAAAAAAAGGATAAATCATTTTTATTATTATTATTTTTTAGAATCGATAACTATATTTATTGATAGGATAAAAGCGTTTCATAATACATAAATTGGAGCATAAAAAGATAGTACATAGAATTGTTGCCACCGGAATCCCCTAGATGGTCCCTAGGCTGATAGCCAGTGCTGCTTCTGCTCCCTAGCCGATGGGCTCCAAGTCTAGGTTGGAGTCCTCAAAATCATCATTGGGTGGGGTGGCCGTCTCGTCCCAGGTGAAGGCCAAACTCTGATTTACAATCGTCTCCATCACAACGACTAGTATAAGGAAATCAATTTCTCAAATAATTTTCGTGAAAATGATCAATGTTTATCATGAAAACATCTTTCGTTTATTCTCTCCATATGCACCAGGTTTTGCTCAAGACTAGAAGGAGAGGGACAGGATCCCAGTCCTAGGGCCTTAAAAGAGGGACCGCGAGGCTCCACCTATGTTTGGAATGCGTAATTCCCCCACAGATCTAATACATTAATGTTGGGGATGTTGGCTATTCCAAATATTTGTCCATAGTCCACCATATTTATTTATATAAATGTTTACATACAACAGAATACATGAGAAAGGGAGGGTCCCGAATTAAACTGTGGTTGGTTACTGAAATTTACATAGAACAGTATAACAAGCTTGAGTTTGTTAAACTAAGGATAGACTGTGATACTGAACGCCATATTTCAAAATCAAATTGGCTTAATCTCAACAAATAAATTGGCAAACTACATGCCTGAATTCAGGGATTTCCTATCACTAGTAAATGCCTAGGCAACATATATAAAAAAGGGGTAATTATTTATTAGTCCTTCATACTATTTGATACTATTCCCTACTATTTTCCTACACACTACTATACCCCATCCCTACAACACCCCTACCAATGGAATCTAGGGACTATTTATTCATTATCAAACTATGGAGGGACTTTGTGTTCTTTATCTATATAAAAAAAGGCTAATTCTTAACCAGTATAGTATGGTATACCATTTTAAAATCTTGCAAGTCTAAATTGTCTGAGGATTGTGAGTTTATTTGGGTTTGGCTTGTCTTTGAGGCCCAATTAGAACAATCAAGATGGGCTCTTTGCAATGTTAGATGGGCTTGGCCTCCGCATTCTCTCTCTCTTGCACAACTTGATTAATAATTAAGACTTTACTAGCTATTTAATTGTTTATCATCACAGTAATTAGTTATAATAATATAAATAGATTAATTCATTTTATAAAAAAAAAAACTGTTTTCATTTTTCTTCCCTACCTGGCTATGGGTGGTGGGACCAAAGTGGGCTAAGATGATTTAACTAATGCTAATTATAATAAATAATTTGATTATTTTAATATTATTATAATTAATATCTTTATATTTACTAGTAGTTAATATTTTAACATATTTTATTTAATAAATATTAATTTAATTAATAAAATTTAGGGTAGTTTATAGGAATTGTGATCAAAGCTTTGGTCCCCATCCTATCCCTAGCCTACCCTCACTCTAGGTTCTTGTCCCAATTAAGACCTCAAATTATGTTTGTTTTGGGATAAGTCTCTGCTTCAATTTATTGTAACTAATTTTATATTATCAAATTTACACAAAATATTTATTTATTAAAAAAAAATTCTTAAGACTTACCTTGAACAAGATGCGTCCCATTAGTTCGAAAACCTAGTTATGAATCCTGTCAAAGGGGCCTAAGACAGGGAGACCACTATCACCACTCCTGTTCGTATTGGTTGTATATGTCTTTAGCACTATACTAACAAACGCCACAAGGGCAAATATTTTTCGGGGCCTCAAATGCGGGGACACGGAAATATCTTCACTTCAATATGCAGATGATATGTTAGTGCTTTGCACAAGGGAAGCCAACCAATTCAGGACACTTAAAATTGATCTTCTACCTATATGAGGGTCTATCGGGGATGCGAATCAATTATCATAAGAGCCTAGTGGTCCCATCCGCATGCGCACACACTCAGCCCAGGAATTGGGACACATCATGGGATGCAGTATAGGTCAGTTGCCCATTACATACCTGGGTCTACCCATATCTGGCTCTAAGCCGAAGAAAGCTGAGTGGAGGGAGCTTGTGGATCGGATCAAGGGTCACATCACATCATGGAAGGGCAGATTTCTTTCACTAGGGGGTCATATCACTCTTCTTAACTCAGTGGTCTATGCCATTCCTAATCACTAGCTGTCCATATTCAGGCTACTGGTGTGAGTAGTCAATCAAATTGATGCGTTAAGACGGAACTTCCTCTGGAAGGGTGCGAACATGGAGACTAAGACATACAACAGTGGGATAGGATTTGTCGGCCAAAGGAATATGGCGGATGGGGGATCATTAATCTTAGAAGCTTCAACATAGCAATGATGGAGAAATGGTGGTGGAGAATAATTGCAGGGGAAGCTAGGATATGTTCCAAAGTACTTCAACATTCATACTTTCAGAACCGGGCGCCCAACCCGATTAGAAGGGTGCCAACAACGGCATCCCACTTCTGGAAGGCCATCGCCTCGCACTCCGAGGCCCTGATGCACAACATATCAGTATGCTCGAGTCAAGAAAGGACCACATTATTATGGTATGATAACTGGATTGAGGGTCAATCTTCCAGCACACTCTACCCAATGCTCCAGGGGTTGATATAGAATCCAGAACAGACACTGTGGGAGGTTAGACAAAAATTACTACAAGGAGGGTCTTTGTTGATAGTCGGACCTCTACCGGAAGAAGGGGTGGGCGAGCTGAACTCCTTGGTAGAAAAGATTCTAGAGGATTCGGGGACAGGGAAGACTCGCGGAGTTGGAAACTCACACCAACGGGCTCATTCACAGTCAAATGACTATATATGTTCATGATGGATGGCAGTGTTAGGTCGTCGTTGCCAGCTGGGTATTGGGATCAAGCATGTCCCACCAAGATCAAGTTATTCGTCTGGCTGGCAATGGGGAACAAAATTCTAACACTAGATAACTTGAACAAACTCGGTTGGGGAGGACACTCGCACCACATGCTATTTGTGCGAAGAGGTGGAGGAGACGGTGGAGCATCTTCTGATAACGTGTAGCTATACTACAAGAGTATGGCAACACTTTTCACTGTTCTTTCGATTGGGTCATGTGCCCCATATGTTACAAGTAGGGGTGGGCGTTTTAAACCGAGAACCGAAAACCGATCCAAACCGAACCGAAAAAATCCGAAAAAAAATCTGAGTTGACTAAAAAAGTCAAAATCCGAGATCCAAACAGAACTGATCCGAATTTTAATGGATCGGTTCATGGATTTTGCTTCATAAAATCCGATCCAATCCGATCCGAACCGATCCGAAATAATATTAATTATATTTTATTTTATTAATTAACATATGTCATAGTGTCATTTGTGTAGAGTTTAAGAATGAGGAAACTTTCTAGAGCATGATTTTCTAATTACTCAAAAAGACATTAATTTGATTGTAACTACTACGAGTCGTATCTATTTGATTCTAGAGAATTTAATTTTATTCACTTATCCGTATGTCTTGATGTGGTATATTGATTTGAATCATGAAAGTCGAAAATCGAATTATACGATCCGAAAATCCGAATCCAAACCGTAATCCGAACCGAAATAGTTGGATTTGGATGACATCGGATTGAATAATTTTTTATCTCCAAATCCGATCAGATCCGATCCGATTAATATTTATGGATCGGTTCTTGGTTTTAGTCAAATCCGATCCGATCCATGACCACCCCTAGTTACAAGAACTATGGGATGGGGGGGGGGGGGGCATTAACCCCCAACTGCCAAAGGAAACTCATACTGGGTGGAACCTCCTCTCTATGGCCATTGTCTGGAGTGTGCGGTTAGAGCGAAACAGAAGATATTTTCATGATAAATAACGTGTTTTTATGAAAACTATTCGTGATATCGACTTTCTAACCTTTTCCTGGTTTGATGTAGCCCAAGCGTCTAAAAGACTGAAGCTGCTGGTATTGAAATCCATTGTCAAAAGAAGCCTGAAATTCACACTTGAGGAGACTTCTCAGCATTTCTCGAGGACGGACTTTGAGGACAGCCAGGATTGAAGGGACTAAGGGGCCATATGAACTAAAAGGACATATCAACTTAATGTAATAGAACAGATCCGTTGAGGATTCACTACTATATATCTTACATTGAAACTTTATTTAAATAAAAGAATGTGGTTTATCCACTTTATCAAAAAAAAATAAATAATAATAAAAAACTATTTCTTTATTGTAAACTATTAAAATTCTCACATTAAAAATTTTATACTAATCATATCAAAGATCCACTGTTAAAAGAAAAAAACAAGATTTCTATTTAGAGATATGTTAGTGTCTTTAATTTAGGGAACCAATCGAACTAATAAAAATACACAATAATTGATTTATTGACTTCCCCCAAAGTAAAATAAAATCAAGGATGTTTTAATAACCTGTGAATCACGTTGTAATTGTATGGTTCAGATTCAATTCGAGATGAAAATTGATAGATGGTTGAAATGAACCATCACTAGAATAAATGGTTACCAGCTTTGAAGTTTATAATAAAAGCAATATATTAATTAATTCTTATAACTTAAACAACAACATAATCTTGTTGAAGATTAATATTTGGGTAGGTGAAATAGGAAAATTTCAATAGTGAGTACTTGTACCAGTGACCAAGTTTCAGTGTCAATCAACGTAGCTTAAAACTTTGGACATTATGAAGAGATACTTATCCCCTTCAATACTTGGCATCCATAAGTCATTGTTTTAACCTATACAACCATTTTTTTTAATCATTCTTAAGAAAAAAAAATGGAGATAAGTTTTCTTTTTTATTTCAGATTTTTTTTTAGTTAAAAATCTTTTATTTTTTTACAATTAAATATACTTGAATATGTTTTATGGGATATTTTTTTATTAATAAATGTGGACGAAGCACTTATCATACTTTATGGTAGGGTTCAAATCCTCAACCTCTTGTCTATAAGGGAGTGTGTTTTGTTGTTTCACTGAGAATTAAGAGTATCATTTTTATTTTGTCGTGAATTTATATGGTTTGCAAAGTGCTTTAAATAAGTGGCTGGGATTAATTGCTATGTTAATAGTACAATAATGTGACGGAGATAGTTGTATTTTTCTAATGTTTATTAATTAGTATAGAAACAAAACCTTCAAATTCACGAACTTTCCTAGATCAAACAAAACACAAAGACAAAGAAGAATTCTGTTCATACTTGTGCTTGTGTTGTGTTTTTTGGACGGTTGCTTGTTTAGTTAGATGACAGCTGAATTAGATGTGTTAGTGCAAGAAATACTTGTGTTGGATTAATTTGACAAAAGGCTGATACAATTAAGGTTACAACATGGACGAAGCAAATGGATGAAAATCACATGGTTCGAGTGATGAAGCAAAATGCTAGGTAGCAACTGATATAGATGACAGCTGGTTAATTAAGCGCATGATGGATTAATGATGACTTGGCGTGTGATGACATGGCACGCACTCACATGGCATGTGACAAAGCAATTTGGGAGATGTTCTCATGGAGCAATCATAGAAGTTCTTCCATAAATCATAAAGATATTTTTTTGAGCGCAGCTATAATTGGAAAGTCTGATATTCGCTTAGAAGAGTCCGCATATTATGAAGATACTAGGGAGCTGTGATTGGTAAGGTGATATGTTTAGAAAGTCCGCTAATAACTTGGAGAGCAAACATGGCTCAGTCTACTTTTGGCAGGCAGTTGCAACTTGGAGAACAAGCTTGGCAACACATGTTTGGAAAGGCGAGTACAGGTCATATGGAAACAATATCTAACTTGGTGATCGGAATAAATTGAAGACCATATTTAGACCGAGACTAAATATATCACATGCCAAATTATGAAAACCAATTAAGGCAACGAACGAAGTTTTGATTGAAGTTATTGAAGACTCAAACTTGGATAAGTTTGGAAGGAAATCATTAAAGACAATCTGGGAAAATTGTGTAGCCCAAACTTAGATGAATAGAGATCAAGTTTGGAAGGCCGAGTGATAGCACCTAGGCGAGGTGTGACTTGAAGAGGACTGTGAACGTGATATAGATAGGTCCAACCAGTTGCGTGGTTAAGATCGGGAGGATTTGATGGTGTTCCACTCGGACTCAACTGGAAGGGTTGAAGGTGTCGCGAGGTCGTGTTGCAACGTACGCTGCAGTCTTAGTCAGTTCAGCATTCGAGCCACGTTACAAGTTCGGTCGCAACAGGAATTGCAATGGCTAATTTTGGAAGGTGTCCAAAAATAGATCCCGCAGAGATTTCGGAGAATCTAAAAGAGGAGGTGATATTTTTAGATGTGGAGATGTTTATATAAGGCCGAATTATGAGGATTTACGATGAGTCACTGGAGTAAGACCTAAGGGAGTTAGGTTGAGTAGTCATCGATCAATCTTGAATGGCGGTGCTTATGTATGTTGTGAGATGAGTGACAAAGAATTTGTACTAATATTTCTCCCTCTCTTCTTTTTTGCATCGTTTTTTATTGTGTGTAAGCGAACTTGAAAGTTATTCTGGGAGAGAGAATTGCATTGAGTGTTATAACTACACCACATAACAACTCCCACGGAAATTACAAGATGGTAAATTTATATATTATTTTGTAGTTTTGTTTAGCTTAGATAGTACACTTTATTTATATAATGAGGAGTTTGAGTTTTTCTCAATAAGGAGGTTTGATGGACCTCTTAAAACTAAAGGTGTGGGTTGAGTGAATGCATCTTCTCAAGTGCTTTTTCATATTAATTTATCCATTTGATACATGTGTGCATATAAATTCTTCATGTGCTGATAGATTCACAATAGTCCAAATTTCATCCCAAAATCATTAGAGATAGATACGGTGTATGTGTTGAATCAATGTATCTTGATCAAATCCACCCTACCTGTCTAAAATCAATCATGTCTTTTCTTTCTTTTGATGATTTAATTTCGAGTCACTTTCTCCGTACATGTATATGTTGTTTATTATATTATATTATATTATATTATATTATTATTTTTTGATAAATGTGGACACACTACTAGAAGCACGGCACAACCGTGGTTCTAACTCTCAATCTTTTATTATGAAAGAAAATGTGCTAGCCGATTTTTCTTTTGAAGATTTTAATTAATAATATTATTATTATTTTAAAAGTGCAATAAAAGCCTGCTAAACTGTTCTATCAAGATCGTCATGAAGGTCTTGGCAACCCAACTACAGGCGGTCATATCTAACTTGGTTAATGAAAACCAAACGACATTTATCAAAGGGAGATGCATACAAGACAATATTGTGGTTACAGAAAACATCATCTACAGCATGAAAAAGAAACATGGTGTGCTGCTCAAAGTGGACTTCAAGACAGATTTTGACACAGTCGACTGAGACTTTCTTCTTGAAATCCTGCAGGCAAGGGGCTTTTGACCGAGATGGGTTGGATGGATCATGCAAGATGATCCTCAATTCATTAAAATCCATTTCCAAATCAATGGCACTCCTTTGGGATCGTACTAAATCAAAGAGGATTGTGACAGGGAGACCCACTCTCGCCCCTACTATTCATCCTTGTGATGGATATCTTCACCACGATGGTGAGGTACGTCGTGTGCATGGACATCTATGAGGGATTCAGTATGGAAATAAGTGAGGAAGAATGAATTTTGGCCCTATTGTACACGGATGATCTCCTAATACTCAGTTCAGGGAAGAGAAGCGACTTCAAGACTTTGAAGCTCATTTTCTACCTATATGAGGGACTCTCAGGTCTAAGAATCAACTATAACAAGAGTTCTCTCATACCTATCGGGATGCCAGAGAAGGAGGCGAGGGCCCTAGCCTCAACAATGGGATGCCGTCTTCACCCCCTCCCAATTGAATACCTAGGCATCCCGCTAGCTGGTTGCAGACCCAGGAAGGAGGATGAAAATAAACTTATCCAAAAGGTACAAAACAAATTGGCAACGTGGAAAGGACGATTGATGTCATTAGGAGGTCGTATCACACTTCTGAACTCGATCCTATCGGCAATCCAGAACCATTGGATGGCCATGTAGATGATCTTCGTAAGGGTTGGCAACTGCTTACGATGGCCATCACATGGAGCCTATGCTAGAAAGGAATAGAAGATGTTTCGAAGACAAACAACACGTTTATAAGTGACTCATCCACTAAGTCAACTTCCTCTTCCTCTCATGGTTTGACTGTCCTAAATAAAACACTACTATCAAGTACGATATAATTACAAACCATATTGTCTTAAATAAAACACCAAGCCTAGATGGGAGTAAACATCCTCCCCAAATCATACAACAAGAATATAATAGATAATGTAGGCCAGATGGTCATAGCCAGCTAAGGGGATCCAAACCTAACTTCACTCTAAGCAGGGCCATAACCCTACTTACTACCTGCAAAAGAGAATAACAACAGGGTGAGCTACAGGAGCTCAGTGAGGTACTAACACTACTGTCAGGAATAACAAACCTGTATACTTTCAATTTAAAATAATATGAATATCGAAAGGCGAAATACCAAAACCGAATAACACTTAAAACATATAAAACAGCATGCTGATCATGATACAAGTCATGGTAATATTCAATGAAATCATATGATATGCGCTTATGCATTTTTTTTAATCTTTTATCATCATCAGAATGGGAGATGAGTTCCACACAAGTCAAGGTCCTCCCAGGTTGGACCATATCAACAACCATGGGGTGACAAGCTATGGAAACAACTCCTCGTCCTGGAAATAGATCAATTCCACACGAGTCAAGGTCCTCCCAGGTTGGACCATATCAACAACCATGGGGTGACAAGCTATGGAAACAACTCCTCGTCCTGGAAATAGATCAATTCCACACGAGTCAAGGTCCTCCCAGGTTGGACCATATCAACAACCATGGGGTGACAAGCTATGAAATCAATTTCTCATTATCTATCATATTAGTATCATCTACACCTCTACTCTCATACAGCGGCACCAGAGTGGAATAAACCAACACTCAGTATCTCTCCGGTCGGATCAACTCATCGGCCGAGAGCTATATGAGTATATACGTGTACTAAGCACTCGAAGAGTATGGAAAGGGGGTTTCGTTTTCTTGAAATCAGAAAAGTTTGAAAACAGATAGTTGGACAGTTAAAGAAAAACAGAGTTATGTAAACCACCCCTTCCCTGCCTAGTACCGTACTCTCTGGCTCTATCATAGAGCCACGTCTGGCACAAGCATGTATTCAAGTAAGATGCAACGCACTAATATGTCTATCATGGCAATATCTAAATATGTGCAAAGTTTTCACATGCTTTTCATTAACAAGTATTCAAACTCCGAATAAATTGGCAGATAATGCTTGAAAACTGAAAAGCATTTCATGAAAATCATAATGCTTTCATAACATGAAATCCCAAAGATCGATGTGATCAAAATACAATAAAATGCGAAGATTTACAGTTGTGTTCCCTCATCTTGGTCTGTGTCATTCTACGGCTGGCTAGGTTCTTCAGCAACAACGTCCTTGCCCTTGCCTTTTCCTTGCCCTTAAATTAACAATACGGATTTTTTTACATTCTTTCAGTGGTCAAGGATCCTACTGTAATCTCACGGGTCGCGCTATGCACCAGACCGAGATCCCGATCTTTTGGCTTTTGACCTTGCCAGCCGTACTTTATCGAGACTTACATCTTGTCCCGTTTCTCTGACTAGCTAATTGAGATTTAATTTACACTTACCAATTCATCGAGTTAATAATCAGGGATTTCCCTCTCGTCAGTCTACCTCCAACCATTTAAATGCAAGTGGCCCGGTCCATTATGGCCTTCGCTGAGCCCAATAATTGCAAGGTTGGACTTTAATGAATTTAATCCCCGATCTGTCTTAATTAGGTTGTCAAAATAATTAACCTCTATTATGTGTTAATTAATCTCGGTGATTTTCTCCAGAAATAATTTATTAAATCATAAAAATTTTCATGGCGTTACAATGAAAATAAACTTATCCAAAAGGTACAAAACAAATTGGCAACGTGGAAAGGGCGATTGATGTCATTAGGAGGTCGTATCACACTTCTGAACTCGATCCTATTGGCAATCCGGAACCATTGGATGGCCATGTAGATGATCTTCGTAAGGGTTGGCAACTGCTTGCAATGGCCGCACATGGAGCCTATGCTGGAAAGGAATAGAAGATGTTTCGAAGACAAACAACACGTTTATAAGTGACTCATCCACTAAGTCGACTTCCTCTTCCTCTCATGGTTTGACTGTCCTCACGTCTCCAAACAGAACAACTACAAGCTATGGTCACCTTCATTAGACACAACCTTACCCTCACAGAGAAGAGCAGGTGCCAAGACCCCTAGGACCGGACTTCGAAGAGGAAGACCCGGCAAAACCCGCTCGGGAGATGGAGCCCCCCTCCCGCAATACACAAGTGATTGATGCACCCTCCAGCTTCCCTTGAAAAACCTCCGGTTTGATGAGGATCCCATGTAAACCCGTAACTTGGTCTTCTTGTAGTCTTTTAATTAATTAAATCAATGAACGAATGTGGTTAATCCAATTTTTCAAAAACAATTTGTAATAAAATTATGCAAAATTTTATTTATTTTCCAGAGTTTTAAGCCTATATTATATGAAAATAAATAAGTAAAACTAAAATGAATTAAATTTAATCAAGTTTAGGGCTGCTTGCATTGATTTGTGGGAAACCAAATAAGTTAAAAGCTTTTCTGGGTTTTATATGTATTTGAATATGTGTTTTTTAAAGAAGGAGAAATTGTTAAAAAAAGAGAAATTTGGTTTTTTGCTTCTAGAAGAAAAACCCGGAAGGAGTTTTGAGATTTTTCAATTATAAAAATACTCTTTTATATATATATATATATATATATATATTAAAAAAATAACTTCTCAATTCTAACCTAAGATTAGTGAGATTGGGAGGTATGATGGTCATTTTGCATATCTATCGTTTGTTAACTTGATGGTTTTTTATTTGATTTTAACCCCAGGGGTATATACGCAATTATATCTATTATTCAGGGGTATGTATGTAATTATGTTTTGTTCAGGGACAAATATATAATTTCAAAATTATTTAGGGGTACACCTGTAAAAAGCCCTAAAAAAATGATTTCTCAATTCTAACCTAAGATTAGTGAGACTTGGGGGATATTGTTATTTGTCAATGTTAAATGTAATTATTTCAAATACGAACAAATATCCTTATGCTAATGTAGTTATTGTTATTGTTAAATGTGATTATTATTCTTTTTGTTGTTATTATTATTATTCATTGAATTTCTATTTTAGTAAATTGTTACTTAAAAAAAACTTTTTTGAGAATGAACATCAAAACAACTTCCTAACTATAAAAATACTTTTATATTCAAACAACTTCCTAACTATAAAAGCATGTATAAATTAACATATCAAAAAAAATAATAATAATAAGTTCTTAACTTACTCTAAAAAATTATTATAAAAAAAATCTTTTTATCATGTTGAAAGAAAAACCCTTTTCAATTAGTCAATCCAAACTGACGCATAATTAGAGGATAATTATGGTTTCTTGTGAAATGTTTCTTTTAAGTACCCACACAATTATTTATTTTAGATAAAGTTGTTTTTAAAATAAAATTATTTATAGTATGATAAAATTTAAATTACACTAATTTTATTTTCAATTAATAAATATATTAGAGAAAATTGCTTGCATGCCTATAAAAAATTATCTTTACACCCTTGTAAAAATAATATTTACTTGCATACCTATGAATCTTTTTTTTTTCTTATATACCCTATTATTATCCACCTTTAATTATTTTGGTGGGTTAGAATTTTTATCATGGTTAATTACTAACTCTATGTAGTAAAAGAAGACAACCCGGTAGTACAAAGATCCCACTATGTGCGGATCCGAAGAAGGATCGAACCATTTGGGTTTATTATACACAATCTTGTCCTGCCTTTTTTTTTCAAAAAATTGTTTGCATGAGTCAAATTCGTGATCTTCAGATCACATGGGGACAACTTTATCATTGTACCAAAACTCCCCGTTAACTCTAGTCTCTAGATAGTAAAAACACACACACACACACAAAAAAAACCTTTTATTGCACTTCGTACATTACTCGATCTGTCTCTGAGATACTCAAACACCGCATGTCTTCTCTTCTCTTCTTTTCATCACTTACACCTAAAGCAACTTTATGGCCATATATGCCTCCAATTTGCAGTTACTAATTTTAGATTATCAAAAATAAAATATATCATCAATTTGTTGTTTTTATGATATAATAATATTATTCGTGTTCAAGAGGTTAAAATATAAAAAAATATTAAATTTTGCACAAAATATCATTTATTAAAAAAAGAAAAAACTCATTGAGACTTACCCTTGAACAAGATGGGTTCCTTTAGTTCAAAAACCTAGCTATGAATCCTTTTATTAAAAAAAATTGCTTTAATCACATCTAAAATTTTATATTTATCATATTAAAAATAAAATTTTATTTTTTTGTTAAAAAGAACGGCAAGATTTCTTTTAAGAGGTATGTTAATTTAGGGGTCAAATCCAACTAATAAAAATACACAAGAATCACCGACTACCATGATGGCCTATTGGTAGTTAAGTGTTGAGCCTCGATCTTTGTGGATGGGTTTTAAAATCGAGCCCCTCCTCTTACAAAGTATGGGCAGTGGGCACAGTTACTTTGAATGGATTCTATATTTGTTGTCCATCCTTAACTTGCTTTACGGTGGCGCTTATCGCCTTTGGAAAAAAAAACACAAGAATTAAAAGATGGGCCTAAATCTTTGTAGATGGGTCCTGAGATTGATCCCCTCCTCTTGTAAGGTGTGAATGCAGTTGTGTTGAATAGATTTCATATCTATTATTTATTCGTAACTTTTTTTGAGAGGTGTTTGTGGCCTTTTTAACAAAAAAATAAAAAAAAACTAATATATAAGAATTAATTTATTGACTTTTCCCATAATAAAATCAAGTATGTTATTAAAACCAAGGCACGTGATTAGTGCGCTGAATTCTTGTGCTGCGGAAAGCTCCTTCGAGACTTGCCACGTGTCGGTTCCTCACTGCACTACGTATGAGGAAACCGGGAAACACAGAAACAGATGTCCTGGGGTCCACTGTACGTTCAAAATAGCCACGTGGTTATTTTCCATCTTTGCTCTTATCTTCTCAATTATTTATTATTATTATTATTATTTTGAATAAGGTGTTCCCAACCGTCAATTTACAAGAATAGGGATTGATCCCAGCTCATCTACAAAAGAATTCTAATTTACAAAAAATAGAAATTTAATCCCAACTCATCAACAAAAAAATTTCATCTCTTGGCAATCAATCCAAATGCCAATAGACCTTATTTATAAAATAATAATAACAAATACCATGTCATTCAACTTTTATAATTTTCATGTTATTGTTGGTTGAATTGTGTATTAATTTGTGCTCCTACATATGAGAAGTATATGTTATTATAATCAATTATTTGGTTTTTTTTAATTGATTTATTTATTAAGATGACAGCAAATCAAAATCCCAACATCACCTCCTCTTCTAAATTTAGTATCCTTTGTTTTTAATATCTCAAAAATTTAAATAAACAAATAAAATAAATATATTGTACTTATATTTTATTTTTATAATATATTATTATTAAATACAACGCATAAAAGTTAATTTTAATTATTTTGAAAGAAAATCTAAACCATGATTAAAAAGAGTACAAAGAACAGAAACAAAGACAACTGCACTATTGTGGAACAGGAAAATGCCGGCGGTTGCCAAACTCCTCTTATTTGGTTCCCTGTTTTATCAACCTATGTACTTTACTTAATTATGGGGTTTTTATTTACAAATAAGACCCTGTAAACAAGCATAATTACATATATTTAAATTCACCTGCAATACATAAACATGTTTGACATCGCGGACAACATGAATATTGTCAAACATAATAATATATATATATATATATATATATATATATATATATATATATATAAGAAACAATTAAGGCTATGTGGTGAGTGATAAGGATGAAAAGATAATTGTGAAAGTTCATAAGGACATAAACGCAAAAAGAAGAGTCTCATGACACTATAACAACACACGGAGTCGTCTTGATGCTCCAGCATGAATCATCGATCGAGCAAAATCAGCATCCAAACTTGTGAAGTCCCATCTCCAATAATAATGCCAACCACCAACACCATCAAATCCTCCTCCATCCTGCACCACCTCCAGCAGCTCCTCCACTCCCGGGCGGAAGCCTGGTCTCACGTCATCTTATGGAGCGCCTCGCCGGACCTCCTCCTCCTATCCTGGGCCGACGGTCGTCTCATCCTCGGCTCGGAATCCACCGAGTGGTTCTACATCCTATCCTCCAAGCGATCCTTCCCCGCCGGCGACTTCTCCACAATCCTCTCCCGCTCCTTCTCCTCCTCCTCCTACATCTGGCTCTCAGGCTCCCCGTCCCTCCAATCCTCCGGCTGCCCCCGCGCGGAGGAAGCCCAGATCCACTCCATCCAAACTCTCGTATACATCCCTATCTCCAGCACCGGCGTGCTTGAGCTCGCCTCCACCATGCACCTCCCCGAAGACCCCTTGCTCATCCAACAAGCATTCACCATCCTCTCCTCTCTACTACAAAACATTAACACCAACAACAGTACCATCCATCCAATTACTCCAACGACCCTCATGACTGTCAATAAAAAGTCCCCGTCTCTCGATCTTGAGCACTCAGATTCCGACCACCACCGGCGCCCAAGAAAACGAGGGAGAAAACCTGCGACGACCGAGTCCGAAACACCCATATTGAACCACGTCGAAGCCGAGAGAAACCGACGAGAGAAGCTGAACCACAGGTTCTACGCTCTCCGTTCGGTAGTCCCCAATGTCTCAAAGATGGACAAAGCTTCCCTCCTTGCCGACGCCGTCACTTACATCAATGAGCTTAGAACAAAGGTCACCGAGCTTGAAACAGAGCAGCAGTACTTACTGATGAAGAAGGATCAGAACATTAACATGAATAATATTGTGGATCAGAGCTTGACTAGTACTAACAATACTACTACTACCAGTACTGCTACTACTACTTCAGCTGCTAGTGTTAATGTTTCTTGTTGGAATAATGATTATGGAGGAGGAGTACTGGGGATGGGGATGAAATTGGAGGTGAGGATGGTGGGCCAGGAGGCCGTGATACGGGTGCAGTCCGGGAGCGGCGGGCACCCGGCGGCTCGGCTGATGAACGCGTTGAGGGAGCTTGAGCTGCAAGTGAGTCATGCGAGCGTGACTAGGGTTCAAGACGTAATGCTACAGGACGTGATGATCATGGTCCCTCATGCCGCCCTTCAACTGGAGGATGCCCTTTCTTCTGCTCTTCTCTCCAAGCTTGAGTACAACAACACCACCACCACCTCTATCACCAGTACTACTGTACTCCTTTAGTCATCACTTTACTCTACCGATCAGATCATCCGGTGTGCTGTGCTCCAGGACTGTTTACTTACTAGCATCGTCCTTTTTTTTTTTCTTTTTAATGTTATAGTACTACGGGCGGATGATGTAAAAATTATGATCATATACATACATTGCTTGTGTCTCCAACTTAGAGAAGAGAGCGGTCTGTCACGGACCGACAGCAACGCGCACGCACGTGGTGAAGTTTGCACGCTGTTGCATCCTCACGGTCCAACTCAGCCGCCAAACTCCGCCAAAGCACAAGTCCAAACTCGCAGAGATGCAGTCAAACCCGCTGAAAATAAACAGTGAAACCCGTGATGGCGCATGAACAGAGATTCCGACGAACCTACATGCTTAAGCAAGCCAAATGCAAACCAACATGGAACCGGATAAGAACAAGAAAATATAGAAGATAGAAGCGAGAATTCAATAAAAAAATCCCCTTCTATTAACAAGCCAAAGATAAATTAGGGAGCAAGAATATAGATAAAGAGAAGAGCCGGTTTGAGTGAATGAATATTTCTTATTCACCAACCTTAATTTACCAACATTCACTAGCTCTCTCTTTTACAACACTCCCCTTATACATACAAACCAGTCAAAGACTACAACCAACTATACCTTCTAGAACTCCTAGATCATACAAGTAACTATTCATAAATACAAAGACACACACATGGACTCATCTCTGCCATACAAGTGTCCCATCTACCACAAGGATTGCCAACCTGTTCTCAAGTTTCACACCAATCCCAAGCCTCCCACAAAACACACATACTGTAAGTTAAATGCAGTTTGTCCTTTGTTGTATCTTTGTTATAACTTCACACAACTTCATTGTCAGTCAGAACTTGAGAAGTACCAGTTGCAACTTGCTCCTTGGGTATGTCTTGTTGGTCTCGCCGAGGCTGTTGTGTGGTTAATTGTAACTCTATTTTTCCTCTTCAAGGAATCACACAAGCTCTCTCATACACACTCACACAATCAAGACAAAACATACAAGAAGAGAGGAGACAAAGAAGTTTGGTAATCCAGTTCGGCTAACCAAGCCTATGTCTGGGGGGCCAAGCCCGGAGAAGACAATCCACTAAAGGTGTAGGGAAGACAGGAGTACAAGAGTCTCACTCACTCTCTCACTCTATCATAAGCACCTCAACTCCTTGATTGACAATGACCACTATCACCCTTCTCCGGAGGGACTACTCTAGTCGGCTCACCTCAATCTACCGAGTCCTCGGTCTTATATAGACACCTCCATGTTTTCACGCCATCAAAGCACCAGTCTCCACCTTCAGGATCTCCGAAATCTCCGCGGCTACTAAATTGGACTCCTTCCAATTCTGGCTGTTGCAACTTAGTTGTAACAAGAGTTGCAACATGGCCCGGCTGACGAACTTGACCAACGCTACAGCATCCATTGTACCTCTTCGACCTCGACACACCTCCAACCCGAGTTTCGAGTCTACTACGTCAGATCCACCAGATCCCAACACGCAACTAGCCGATCCACCTCTCCATCGCGTACTCAGCCTTCTCGCTCGTACTCCACCATAGCGCGCACCCATCAATCAACCTTCATCTACATGCAAGGTTGAGCTGTTGATTGGCTCCACCAATCTCTTTCCAAGCTTGGTCACAGCTTGGCCTATCAAGCTCCACCATATTTGTTTTACCAAATATGGCCTTCTTGATTTGGCTTGAATCAATCACCTCATCACATATTAGTTGCCAAATCTTCCTTCCATTCTTGCCTTCAATCAGCTCTCATCAATCCTCTTCCTTCCTAATGTGGTTGCTTGCATGTGATCTTCAAATAAGCTCTCAATCATCATGCATGCAATCGTTTGTATGATAAATCAATCAAATGAAGGAATGATGTGTTCTTCCAAGAATGGAGTCTCCAAGTCATGTTGTAGTCAATTCATGTCTTGGGTTGCACCGGAAGCTTGCTAGTTGATTCGCTCCTCTTATGATGATGGTTACACCCGCATTAAGTATGACTTGGACTTGTGTCAAATACATGCCAATACTAGTGCCTCTGCACTAACACATACAAACACACTTAGCTTATCAAACTAAGCGTTCAACATCTTGACAATTCAGAATTGCCAAAATGGCATGCTCCACATATCTTAGCTTCAAAAGCTAAGTATCACACCTACAAACAGCTCCCCGTTCAAGTCTCATGGCATTCCCCATAAAATACCATTCCTTGAACACGTGTCACTATCCCATTGGCCAATTAACCAAAGTCCATGCAACTACACATCTAGCAATTTGTCACCCCGTGACAATTCTCCCCCACCAACCTTTGCAATGCCCTCATTGCAACTGGCTCCAGAACTTCTGGTTTTAGGTATGAAGAACTTCATGGACTGACCTTGCACTTCACTGCTGAGGATCCTGCAATCATATGGAGTCACACACATTCCTCGCACACAAATCATGTTACACACTTTGCACCTTAGCTTTGTGATTCAGCTTGTGTCCCGCGACAAGCACCTTGCACTTTTGCTTCGTGCTCCAATCAATCCCTCGACCTTGCACCCTGCGATTCGAGCATGCCAACGCTATAGACTCTAGCCATCATCCAGCTTTGTGCAACTGCATTCATGCCTTGTGTTGAAGTAATGTGTTGCACACCCATATAACATACCACCCCAAACACCACTACCTTGTGTCACAACTTAGCATCACATACTTCAGTTGTGCACACAAGTCTTGCACACCAACACATCCAAACTAAGGTCTAGCGCATCACGTCTCACGCCAGCCTTGCAATCATACATCAGTCTAGTGCTTCACGTCTCACACTAGCCTTGCATTCAACTGCATCAAATCAGTTCCTCGATGACAAGCTACACGCCCATGCACCGAGTTCTGCAATTCAGCACACTTGCGTTCTTGGTTGAGGCTCACGCTCGGCCTACGCGCAACAACCAAACTCCCAACCGAGAATCAAGGTAGGCTCCCCCACCTATTTCTTGTCTCCTCCGGTCAGACAGCCAAGTTCTCACGATTACAAGGCCACCCCTAAGCTGGGTGTACACCATCCCATACCAATGCACACTCACCAGGCTGACTGTCCATCAAAGGCTTTATCTCTTGACTTCTCTTGTTCACAACTCAAACACCTTCACCACTGAGCATCCCCTTCAAGAATCAACACCGAAGACTTACCAGGTCTCCTCGCAACACTGAAATCACCACTTCGCTTCTTCTTCAAGGGAATCAGCAACAAAGACGTCCCGGATGTTGGCTTCACCCCAAGATCAACACCAATATCACGTCTATGGCGGTGTTTGCTCTGATACCACTTTGTCACGGACCGACAGCAACGCGCACGCACGTGGCGAAGTTCGCACGCTGCTGCACCCTCACGGTCCAACTCAGCCGCCAGACTCCGCCAAAGCACAGCTCCAAGCCCGCAGAGATGCAGTCAAACCCGCTGAGAATAAACAGTGAAGCCTGTGATGGCGCCTGAACAGAGATTCCGACGAACCTGCATGCTCAAGCAAGCCAAATGCAAACCAACATGGAACCAGATAGGAACAAGAAAATAGAGAAGATAGAAGCGAGAATTCAATAAAGAAATCCCCTTCTATTAACAAACCAAAGATGAATTAGGGAGCAAGAATATAGATAAAGAGAAGAGCCGGTTTGAGTGAATGAATATTTCTTATTCACCAACCTTAATTTACCAACATTCACTAGCTCTCTCTTTTACAACACTCCCCTTATACATACAAACTAGTCAAAGAGTACAACCAACTATACCTTCTAGAACTCCTAGATCATACAAGTCAATTATTCATACAATACAAAGAAACACACATGGATTCATCTCTGCCATACAAGTGTCCCATCTACCACAAGGATTGCCAACCTGTTCTCAAGTTGCACACCAATCCCAAGCCTCCCACAAAACACACATACAAACACACTTAGCTTATCAAACTAAGTGTTCAACATCCTGACAATTCAGAATTGCCAAAATGGCATGCTCCACATATCTTAGCTTCAAAAGCTAAGTATCACACCTACAAACAGCTCCCCGTTCAAGTCTCATGGCATTCCCCATAAAATACCATTCCTTGAACACGTGTCACTATCCCATTGGCCAATTAACCAAAGTCCATGCAACTACACAGCTAGCAATTTGTCACCCCGTGACATACGGTCGGCCGGATTACTGTGCATTCCCACTCGCCTCCCGTTTGACCCCCTAAAGCATGTTTGAAGGATTTCCAATCGTACGGATGGGAAGATAATCGAAAAATAAGCTAGCATGTCCATTTTCATACAATTTGGTAACTGTTTGGTCCTCCCACTTAACGGTTCTTATTTTATAGAAATCTGAACGATATAGAATTTCACCCGTTAAGATGAATACCCTACAAGTTCCCAAATTGTATGAAAATTGACATGCCAGCTTATTTTTTGATGATCTTCCCATCCGTACGGTTGGAAATCCTTTAAACATGCTCTAGGGGGTCAAATGGACGGCGACCGAAAATGCACAGTGCATCCGGCCGACCACACCTCATCATCAACGTGTGTGTATATATATATATATATATATATATATATATATATATATAGGGTTATGTTAGAGTGCGGCCAGCCGCACTTGCGATCAACCCATTCTAACACCCAAAACCCCAAACTATTAAAAACCCAACCCCCCATGTGTAAAAGTGTTAGAGTGGGCTATATATATATATATATATAATCATGATAAGGTAAGGTCGGCCGGAAATACTATTTATCTACGGTCACCTCCCATTTTGCCACTTGGAGCATGTTTGAAAGATTTCCAACCGCATGGATAGAAAGAACATCGAAAAATAAGCTAGCATGTCAATTTTCATACAATTTGGGAACTTGTAGGGTCTTCATCTTAACGTGTGAAAATTTATAGAAATCTTACCGGTTCAAAATTTCACCCATTAAGATGAAGACCCTACAAATTCCCAAATTGTATGAAAATTGACATACTAGCTTATTTTTTTATGTTCTTTCCATCCATACGGTTGGACTTCCTCAAAATACTGTGCAAGTGGGCCAAAAAGAGGCGACCACACTTGCACAATGATAATGTTGACCGCACTATATATATATATATATATATATATATATATATATATATATATTCATTTTTTAAGGGTTTACGATGAAAGATTATGAACTAAACTAAATTAAAGTTTATGTTGGAATAAATTTTCATGCACTATAGATAAAATTGGTTATAATTACAAAATAAATAAAAGTTGAAATTAAATAAATATAATGTATTTACAAACTTTGTATCTTTGATATTTTCCATCTAAAATAAGTGAGAATAAAAAATAGGATTTATAAATAAAAACAAGAAATATTAGTATGGAAGCTTGATGCTATCATATCACTGTCCTAAGGCGTATTGCCGTCTTTAGTGTAAGGGTTTGTCAAAAAAATACTTTTCAAGAATTCAACAGGTGTAGTTTCTCTTAAGAACACAACTTGAATAGATGTGATGGAGTGCTTCATGGGGTAGTACCAAAGTCATATAAAAAAAATAAAAAATAAAAAAAAAGAAAGAGAAGATCCAAGAGACAATGAAAATTCTTTAAGATTTAGGGGCTGTTTGGTTACCTGTAAGTGGTTGTGATGTGATTCCACTTACAGGTAAAACCCACTTTTTCATGTTTGGTTACCTGTAAGTGTGTGACTTACTTGTACAAACTTTTACCAAACAACCCTATTTACATGTATTTCAACTCACAGCCGAATTGGCCGTGAGTTGGAATACATAAGTGAAATCCTTACAATCACCCTCTAGCTCTCTCAGCCCCCGATCCCTCTCCTCCCAGCCCCCCGATCTCATCTCTCATTTTCTCGGCCCGATCTCATCTCTCTTACTCGCCCCACCCGATCTCATCCCTCTCAGCCCCTCGCTCAGCCACCGATCTCATCTCTCTCAGCCCCCCGCTCAGCCCCCCGATCTCATCTCTCAGCCCCCTGCTCAGCCCCACGATCCCTCTCCTCTCTCAGCCCCCTGATGTTTTGTGGCTTTTAAAAACTGATGAACAACTTGTGTTTATGTTATTCTTGTATTGAAACTAAGTCAGATTCTATGTTGTCATGGGAACTTGGATTTGGTTGTTTTATGATCTTATCTTGGTGTTCATTTATGTTTACATGTTGTATTGTAAATTTTGATGGAGAATATTGTTTACATGTTGTCTTGTTCTTGGATCTGCTGAAGGTATCTGAAGTGAAAAACTTGTTCTTTGATTGTAAATCAGTTATATTGATCATGTATCACTATAACCTTGCAGGAAGCAATTTCTGACTTTATTTCTACCAATTCTGACTTTATTTAAGCTTTCTCCCAATTCTGACTTTATTTCTTGTTCATGTATTTAATTTTTTTTATTTATTTGGTGAATGATATAGGTAATGTCTGTTGTTGCACAAAGACTAGAGCTCCGAAGTATCTCTTTCGTAGCTCATTCACTTGGTGGCTTAATTGCAAGATATGCCATTGGTATATTATATGGTCAGAGTGCCCTGAGGAATTCTTTTGGGGAAAATAGTGAAAATAAGTTTCAAGAATCTGACACTGAATATTTGGAATAAAAATCTAAAGGCAGAATTGCTGGACTAGATCCCATGAATTTCATCACTTGAACATATCTACCACCAAGTAGTAAGATTATATATGTGCTCACATTTTATTATGCAATTTAAATATAAATATTTATTATAAATTTATTAGAATTTAAATATAAATATTTATTATAAATATAAATATAAAAAAATGAATATGGGGGTAATCTCACCACTTACTTCACAAGGTGACTGTATCACCCAACTTACATCAAACCAAACAAAAAAAAAAAATACAGCATTTACAATTACGGGCAACCAAACAACCCTTGAAGTAAGTCAAAATACAGTAATTCAAATTATATGTGAATCCACTTACACTGTGAATTAAAATACGGGCAACCAAACAGCCCCTTAATCAAAGAGGCAACTAGGGTTTTTTCTCACACTGTGAATAACAATTCTCATCCAATCTTTCCATATAAATTCCAAATATTAGCCATTTTATGAGAGCAATTGTCACGTTAATATGGAATCCATTATATCCTAATAAAACAATTGTCATAAGAATTAAAATGGTCAAATTAATTAATTAATTAAATAATATATCAATCAAATAAATTTTAGTTTTTTATTTTAAATTTTTTTTAAAATTTCAACAATCCCCCATAACTAGAAAATTAATGGTGTGCAGGCGACGCTTGTTGCCTTTGTAGAATTACAAATAAATAAATACATAAATAGTGTGCAATGGTTAATGTATCTTTTATAGACTTAATCTTTCTTAGCGAGGATAATTTTCATATGAAGGAATCAGAGTGCAAAAACAAGTTTTGAGCTATATTCCTTTTACACAAACTTGAATTATCTCACACACAGTATTAACACTTCCATCGCAAGATTGCACATTCACGGCCGTGCGCATAAACCTTGTTTTTTTTTCATGAGAGCTCTATAAGATGCCCAATCTTATAGTTGCGACCATGTACAGAAACTCACTTATAGTTGAGGCCCTCCATGGATATGTGTAGAGTCGCATCTCCATAATTTTGTCTTGAGTCTCATTCAGAGCTAATATTCAAATCAAAGCTCTTCCTTTAACATGTAATTCTACTTACATTGTAATTTGAAATACTGAAAACTAAACGACTCGTAAGTTGAATTACTGTATTTTGACTTAATACAAAGTTGTTTGGTTTCCTGTAATTGGAAATGTTATATTTAGTTTTTTATTGTTTGGTTTGATCTAAGTTGAGTGATACAATCAACCTGTAAAGTAAGTGGTAATTAGGTTACACTCATTATCCAACCTTTTATATTTTTATATTTAATTTTTTTCTTTTAAGTTTTTATTGTAAATTATAATGAATTGTTAAGGTTACCAATTTACTTGGTTTTGTGATAATTCATAATATGAATTTAATATTAATTTCATGTAATGTTGTATTTTATGCAACTAAAAAAATTATGAATTTATAATTATATGAATTTAACTTTTCAACTTTATATTTGATAAGGTATTTCCGAAAGAAAAAATTGGAAACATTGCACGTCCCTTCTCTAGATTTATTAAGATAATATTGCATGTTATGACATAGTTGTGAAGTAGAATAAGTTTTTAATATTTTTTAATATTAATGTTAAATTTTAAAAAATAAAAATAAATACACTAGATATGCCCACTAAATATTCAATGAAAAAACTCAAAAATCAAAAAAGTAATAATATTAAAGAAAAAAGACAACTTACAACCAATTGATGGTGGTGATGATACTCAAACTTTTACATATTAGTTTAACTTACAATACAATTTCAGATAAATGATATCATAGGTAACTTCTCTTTTCACAGTAAACTGAATAGGAAAAAAAAACACATAACTTATATGTAAAACCAATTATATTGTAGCTGTAAATCAAATTGACGCTTTAGAGAAGAGAAAATGTCTCATGTCTGGCTGGTGCATGCTTGTTCCAGAATGTATGTCTTATTTTTATATGATAATGTTATTTAACATGTGTAAGTTGAAAACACAAGATTCTTAGTTAATCTTGATGAAAGTAAGAGAATCCTTTGACTTTGTTTTTATGTCTAGAAACATAAAATATCGACATTATATGTAATGGAATTAAATTATTTCCTTTATCTTGGTTACTTGGAGCGTTTATTCTTGACCATGAACAACCGTATTTGAGACCCACATCAATGAAGTCATTAAGCAATGTTTAATTAATGACAAAATTTTCCTTTCAAGACTCCTATAATGTGAATCTCACAGACAGAGAAAATGATGTTTTGTTTTTTTAAAGTTAAGATCCAATATTTGTAACATCAATTTCTCACTTGAAATCACAAGAGGAATCAATAATTGACATAATAATGAACTAAAAAAATGAAATTACTTAAATGATGCAGATTATTTAACAGCTAAGGATATGATGCAGCACCAAACCTTCCCATCCCATTGAAAGGAGTTTGTGACACTTAAGTTGCTATCCTTGACAAAAGCACTAATATCCTTTTCTTAGTTACAGTAAAATGACGGCTGGTTTTAATTCTATCTCAAAATTAATTGAAATAAGTTTGATCATATTTGTTTTGATTTTAATTAAAGAAACTCAAACTCAAGCTAGATTTAGCTCGGAGTTCAAATTTGAACATAGAGACTAATTTGATTTAGTTCAAAATTAAAAATTTATTTATAATTTGATTTTTATACTTTTCTTATATTATATTTAATAACGGGATAATTTAAAAAATAAGTAATTCAATATTCATCCTTTGAATAGTGAACTATTTGTCATGGGATCCTTGGGAGGTGTTATTTATTATTTATTTTTTTTTAAGTGGTTATGTGTGTGTTAACCTTATGGTCCTTGTAATAAGATAATTTGTCCGAAATATAAATTTAACTAAGTGTTAAAATTCAACTTTAACTGTTTTTTTATTATAAAATATACTATTTTACCATTGCTTCTTTTCTGGCACATTACATTTTCCCATTGAGGTTAGAGTGGAAATTTGATATTATATAATTATATATATATATATATATATATATATATATATATATATATAAGAATGATAGAGTGGGGCCGACCTACTTTATCACTCATGCTCATTGCTTGTGTTTGATAGGGGAATATCCCACTTGGGATTAGGAATAACTTTTGAAAAATTTTGAATTTTTTGCTGGAAAATTTTAAAGTAAAGGTATTAATGATAAAATAGTTATGTGGCTTCCATACATTGGTGGGTGGGTTATTATTATATTCTTAAAATTCAATTAAAGTTTTTGACGGAAAAAAAATTCATTGGGAAATGTGTTTGGGATATCCATTTGAGGATATCTCCCTATTAAACATGAGCATTGGGTTGTGTGGGTTTGGGGGTTTAGCTTTTTTTTTTTTTTGGGGGGCCCCTCATTCTAACATTCTTATATATATATATATATATATATACATTCTTATATATATAGCGGTGATTAGGTGCGGTCGGCCGGATCACTGTGTAGATCCGATCGCCCCTTCTGGCCCATGAAGCATGTTTGAAGGATTTCCAACCATACGGATGGGAAGATCATCGAAAAATAAACTAGCCTGTCAATTTTCATACAATTTGGTGACCGTTTGGTCCTCCCACTTAACGGTTTAACGGTTCAGAATTTCAACCATTAAGTGGGAGGACCAAACAGTCGCTAAATTGTATGAAAATTGTCAGAGTAGCTTATTTTATGATGATCTTCCCATCCATACGGTTAGAAATCCTTCAAACATGCTCCAGGTGTCAAAATGGGCAGCGGCCGGATTTGCACAGTGATCCGGCGGACCGCATGTTATCGGGCCTATATATATATCGTACATGATACTATGCGGCCAACCTTATCACTATGCAAGTACGGTCACCTCCATTGACCCACTTGCACAGTATTTTGAGGAAATCAAACCGTATGGATGGAAAGAACATCGAAAAATAAGCTAATATGTCAATTTTCATACAATTTGAGAACTTGTAGGGTTTTCATCTTAATGTGTGAAATTCTGAACCGGTAGGATTTTTATAAATTTTCACCCGTTAAGATGAAGAGCCTACAAGTTTCCAATTTGTATGAAAATTGACATGCTAGCTTATGTTTAGATGTTTTTTCCATCCATATAGTTGGAAATTCTTAAAACATGCTTAAAGGGCCAAAATGGTAGGCGACCTTACCAGAACAGTAATCCAGCCGGCCTTATTGTATCATGCCCGATATATATATATATATCGTGCATGATACTATGCGGCCGAACTTATCACTATGCAAGTGCGGTCGCCTCCATTTGACCCACTTGCACAGTATTTTGAGGAAATCAAACCGTATGGATGGAAAGAATATCGAAAAATAAGCTAGCATGTCAATTTTCATACAATTTGAGAACTTGTAGGGTCTTCATCTTAACAAGTGAAATTCTGAACCGGTAGGATTTTTATAAATTTTCACCCGTTAAGATGAAGAGCCTACAAGTTTCCAAATTATATGAAAATTAACATGCTAGCTTATGTTTCGATGTTCTTTCCATCCATAAGGTTGGAAATCCTTAAAACATGCTTCATGGGCCAAAATTGTAGGCGATTTTATTTGAGCGATGTCAAGAATCCACCTACTTGTATCAGACATGCGGTATAAATATATATATATATATATATATATATATATATATATATATATATATATATATATATAGAGTAGTGATATATCACTACGTGATCGTTTCATTTCCCGGCCTACCATTTGGACCCCGGAGGATTTTTGAAAGCATGGATGGAAAGATCTCGCCAAAATAAGCTAGCGTGTCAATTTTCATATAATTTGGTAGAACTGCTTTGGTCCTCCCACTTAACGGTTGAAATTCCTGACCGCTCGTGATTCCTATAAGTTTTGATCCCTTAAGATGAAGACCCTACAAGTTTCCAAATTGTATGAAAATTGACGCTAACTTATTTTTCGATGATCTTTCCATCCAGACGGTTAGAAATTGTTCAAACATCCTACAGGACCTGTGAATGAGCAGGCGACCGAAATTACAAATTTCCAGGCCTACGACATATCGATGCTATATATATATATATATATATATATATATATATAAGAATGTTGGAGTGAGGCCGACCTACTTTAACACTGAGCCTGCTGGGGTTTTGGGTGTTTGAACTTTTTATGTTTTTATTTTTTTGGGATTGGTTTTAGGTGTTAGAGTGGGCAGGCCACGGCCGACCTCACTCTAACACAACTATAACTATATATATATATATAACAATGTTAGAGTGCGGCCGACCCATTCTATCACTGATTCAATTTCCGAGGGGGATATATAGATATATTATATGTATGTATATACATCTTTATAGTCTTAAAGGGTATCAGCTTGAGCAGAAAATCGAAGACCTTTTTTTCTCTCTCCTCTTTTTTTTTTATATTTTGGGAAAGACCGTTACCTCATTACGAGTAACTTGGCCCCAAGTAATCGCTAGCTCAGTGATTACTCATGCGTCTAGTTGGCACCTGCCCACCGCCAACTTCCCACAACCCGTCGAGCACATTCTAGAAGCTTCACTTAAAGGTTAGATATTAGTTATGCCACATGTACAAACGAATCTCCCATAATTTATAATATTTTTTATAATATTAAAAAAAACTATAGAAGGAATCCAAGATTATGTGCAAACAATATCACCCAAAAATTCTACAATGACATCACTCGAGTTATAGTCATTGATGATTTCATCCTCATACACTCATTTGTATTTATGTTTGACATGAATTGTATTCACTTTTTAATAATTAAAATCAATAAATAATGAGCAAATTATTTAAAAATCCTTGGCTCTATTCAGTACTATTTTCCCTTTAACACAATTCCACCCAAAACCCTATTTACTTTACACCACTACACACCTTTACTCAAGGATTTTTTTTCAAAAATTAGGCACTATTTAAGAGACCAAAGGTTCATTATCTAATAAATAATTTGTAATCAACAAGTATGATTTTGATTTGATGTAATAATATTTTGAGGAAATTATTTGTTAGTTTCTAACATTATTTATGCACTATTTATCTTTATATCCTATTGATCAAAAATATTATTTAGATTAAATCCCTACACATTCCCATCTAAGGATTTTTAGACAATTAAATAACTATTTAAAGGATAAATAGTTAAATATCTAGAATATTTTTTGTCAAAAAAAAAGGAGAAGTCATGATTGTCTCATTCATGATTTGTCAAATTATAACAATTAAAAAAACTAACACAAAGAAACTAATTTTTTTTTACCCCTTTTGATTGTTTGTTATCACCCGTGAATGAATGTTGTTTTTATTTATTTATTTATTATTTATTTTTTGAAATTAATGAGGTACATAAATGCGGCGGAATTCAAATTGAATTGTCATACATTTGCATGTTTTGGATTGGACTTTTATTTTGCATCCCTTTTTCCCTCGTGGAAAATATGCATTTTAAAATAATAATAATAATAATAATAATATCTATATATTAAATTTTTAGCTAGTTAACTATTTATCCTTTTGAATAGTTACTTAATTGCCTAGGGATTTTTGGATGGAGGTATGTAAAGATTTGGTGTACACAAATAATACTAAAGACTATTAGATAATTACTCTAAAATTTTTATAATACAAAGGCATGCAGAGAAGAAGGTGTAAGAACTCGATTCTATTATATATGGTGCGCAAGAGATCCATTTCATTGAAACATTGAACTTGGACTTATGAAGGATGTTTGAATCATATCTCTGGTACATGCATGCATATATGCACGAGTTCATGCACGAGTCTGCTTTCAATTTGGTGGTAGACAGACTGATCATACATTCTAATGTAAGATAAAACATAATTCAGATTGAATTCAATGTTTCCACACTTTTGACAGATGGAAGTCAAACACATGCGGTCCACTACTAACACGTGATGCAATACTATTTATTTAAATAGAAAATATCATTTGTTTTTTCTTTTCTTAAATCTTGTTTACATGGATCTAAAAGGTAGCGGGAATGTTTTTCTTACCAAAGAAGTAACCTGAAAAGCATTTTTGAAACAGTTGATCATACCTTGGGGTGTGTGTGGTGATGATTCCAATGCATGATCAACGGTTTTGGGAATGCTTTTTAGTTACTTCTTTGATAAGAATAGCATCACTCGAAAAGTAATGTGTACATATATAGAGGATTGATATAGTACGGTCGGTCGAATCACTATACATATTTGGCCGCCTCTCATTTAGATCATTAGAGTATATTTGAAGGATTTCCAACCATATAGATAAAAAGATCATTGAAAAATAAATTAGCATATCAATTTTCATACAATTTGGTGATTATTTGATTCTCCCATTAAACGGTTCTTAGTGGGAGGACCAAATAATCATCAAATTGTATGAATATGAAATTTGATATGTTAGCTTATTTTTTTATATTCTTCCCATCCGTATGGTTGGAAATCCTTCAAATATGCTCAAAGTGACAAAATAGGAGGTGGTACAATGATCTGACCGGCCTGACCATATCACACACACACACACACACACACACACACATATATATATATATATATGGGTGTTACACTTTAACACCCCCAAAATTACTACTGCCCAACTCACCCCAAACACCCCCTATCTACAACCTGATAGTATGAGCCGGCCGCATACTATCATATTCATATATATATATATATATATATATATATATATATATATATATATGAAAATTATTTATTTATCTATGGCACTATTTGGTACTATGTTTCACCCAAAACACTATTAACTAATTATCTAATATTATATATATAAAAAGATGATTGTGTGTATATATATTTGTAATAATTTTTTTATTTAAATATGGGTAAATATGTATATTTTTGTTGAGCCCTTATCGAATAAACCTATATATCATAGACTTTGCTCATTTCCTAATTAATTGAAGTTTGTTTATTATTTAAAAGAGCTCGAACAGACTGAAATATCAAATGGACTTGAGCACTTTTTTGGTGTTTTTGTTGGAGGATATCCAGTCTGAGTTATGATTATTTTTTTAAAAATTTTGAATTTTTTTTTAAATTTTTTTAAACCAAATATATTAATAATAAAATAGTGATATATCCTCCAAGCATTAGTAAGTGACTCATTATTATATTTTTTAATCTTAATTAAAAATTTTGCAAAAAAACACTTTTTCTTAGGAATTGTGTTATTGGATAATGAACTTTTAGTTCCCGAAACAGTGCCACTTTCCCTATTAGTCCCTGGGGTAAGTGGTGGTGGGGGTGTAGGAAATAGTGAGGGGGTTAGGGGCTTAGTTACTGTTTCGGGATTGATAATTAATTTGCTCTTGTGTTATTCTTAACCCTAAATGGGCTATTCCTTTGCCAAACATTATAAATAATTTGGTTTATTTGATAGTAGGATCTGCAATCTGGGGACTGCTTATGTAAATGGCATTATAGTGGAAAATAAATAGTTACCAATCCTCAAGCATAGTCTTGCCACCACCTGGGGACTGCTTTGGTGTTCTTTAAATATCCTGTTACACCTTTAAATAAAAGCATAAGAGATAATAATCTTCTCAAATTTAGTTAGTTCAATATTTCTGATTACTCCTTCAGTGAGCCAGGACCCATCTTGCAGATTTCCTTCAAAACTGTTCAAGTTTTTCAGAGAGCCTGCCATTTGGATTTCAGCCCATAAGATTCTGGCCCATCTACAATTTTGGAACAAATGAAAACTGGTTTCAGTATCAAGGGAGCACATAGAACAGGGGTCATCTGGCCCAATGTTCTTGGCATATAATATGCTCTTAGTTGGTAACCTCCTGTGGAAGAATTTCCAGAGAAAAATTTTAACTCTGTGAGAAAATTTTTCACTCATATGTTTTTGGAGTTGCCTAGTCTTACACAAGAATGTCTATTAATTTACCTATGTTTTTGGGGGAAAATGTTTAATCAAGTGAAATGTCATCAATAAGATATATTCCTCTCTTTATTTTCTCTGGAAGCACAAGGAGTGGATTAGGTATGAGCAGTGCTATTTTTACCGACTAAATTTCCCGAAACTAATGATGGTGCCTCGGGATCATCAATACACACATCTCGAGGCACTATCAATGATTTCGGGAACCGAAAAAGAAAAACTTAGTCGGTAAGAATATCTTTTCTCTAAGGCCTTGTTTGGTTTGGGATTATCCCCAAGCACAGTTTCCAATGAAAAAAAAATTTCAGCCAAAATCCTTAATTAAGATTTAACAATATAACCCACTTCAACACATCACTATCTTATCATTAATACTTTTACTTTAAAATTTTCCTCCAAAAATTTCAAAACTTTTCAAAACTTATTCCTAATCTCAAATGGGGATAACTCCCAACCAAACACAACCTAAGGGTCTGTTTGATATGTCAAAAAATAGGGGACAGCACAGGAGAACTTTTTTTATCCGTTGTTTGATTTGCAAATGGATAAAAGTACAACACAAAAAGTGGTTTGAGTACAGGACAAGTGGTTGAAATTTTTGTCTCTCAAAATATACGGTACAAATTTTTAAGCGAGGGACAACACAACTTAAAGACAAATTTGCCCCTAAATTAAATTAAAAATTATAACAATACCCCCAACTTTAAGACAAATTTAACCCCAACTTATATTAAAATTTACAACAATACCCCCAACTTAAAGACATATTTGCCCCCAACCTATATTAAAATTACAATAATACCCCCAACTTAAAGATAATTTTGCCTCCAAATTATATTAAAATTACAACAATGCCCCCAACTTAAGAACAATTTTGCTCCTAATTTATATTAATAACTTACAATATTGCCCTCTCAAGTGAAAGACAATTTTGCCCCCAATTTATTAAATTTACAACAATGCTCCCTACTTAAAGACATTTTTGCCCCTAACTTATATTAAAATTATAACAATGCCCCCAACTTAAACATAATTTTGCCCCTAACTAATATTAAAATTACAACAATGGCCTCAAGTTAAAAACAGTTTTGCCCCCAACTTATATTAAAACTCTAAAAAAAATTACTCCAAAACAACATAAGAAAGCACAAGGGTATTATAGTAATTTTATAGTTTTTTTTTATCCAGTACTTGTGCAAAACAAACGGAGAACAGCACAAAAAGTTTTGTGTTGTCCATTGCATATCGAACAAAGAACAGTACAAACAGTTGTGTTGTCCCACAACCACTTGTACTGTACTGTACTCTTGTGCTGTTCTCTTTCGCGTATCAAACGGACCCTAAGGGTATTATTACTCCTCACATCTATGAGATTGGAAGCCACCAAGCCTATCATGTCAAGTTATATTTATTGATGCAAATGAAAAACATTTTTTTTTTGGGTGAGAATGTAATAAATCACGTTTATTTAATGATAATATTAAGAGTTTGTTACATCGTTCATCTGGGAAACTTAAAGTACAATTTCATGTTAAACATAATTCCTTTCTCGAAATAGAGCCTCCACTTGCCACTCCGAGCCTCTACACCCCTCCTCCTACCTTGCCTTGGACTGGTGTAGGATCATCCTCAAAGGCATCACCTACCTCGTTAGTCCTCCCTGCCGTGTCCATGGTGAATTCAAGGTTCCTCTTCACTGGGTTTCCCGTTGCCTCCAACTTGAGTCGCTTAGCCATTGGAGTTGCATCAAATCAATAGATTATGAGGAAAGAAATATCACAAATTATTCTTAAGAAAATGGGTTGTTCATCCTGAAAACATCGTATATTCCTTACTCTCCAAATACTCCAGGTTATAGCCATAATAGCAAGGTCTCGCCTGCCTCTTAGGTTGTTTTCTACCCCTAAAGAGGCGGCCCTCGATCCCCATAGGTTTGTGTATTAACCCCTTCGTTTTGTAGTCCGAACAGATTCCGGAAGTGATTCCATATGTATGTTGTATAGGGGAATGAAATGAGCAGGTGGCTGACAGATTCCTCCTCTGTGTTGCATAGGTAATACCTTGTGCGATCCCCTCTCCAATTTCATTTGTGAAGATTGTTGAGGGTGAGGATACGATCTTTTTTTGCCAATCAGGCAAATAGTTTGACTTTTAGAGAGTATAGTTGTTTTCAGATCATTTGCCTCATGTCGTACCTAGTCCCCAATTCCCTCTGAAATGATATAGGGATTTCACTATAAATATTCTATTTGAAGTTACAAAACAATCTTTTCATACCCCATTAAAGTCGTACACACCGAAAGAAAATAATTCAAAATTTCAAAAAAAATTTGGATATTAAAAAAATTGAATGATTTTCTAGAGATATTGTGGCTTGTTGTGGGGGGTGAAGGATTCACTTTCGATTGCTTTTATAAAATGTTTATGGACCTTAAAAAAACATGACATTTCGATAAAAAAAAACGCTTTTCTTAACAATTTGTATGCATTCGAACCAGTGGCGGAACTTGACATTAAGTCTTGGGGGGGGGGCAAAAAATTCAATGATAAATAATAAAAATTTCATAAAATTATATATTAAATAAAAAGGAGCTATGTACATTTGACAAGCACACAATCAAGCTCCTAACTTTCTAATTCCCCTTTTGTTCGCTTCTTTATGTCCTAATCTTAGGGTCCCAACCTCTCCAATCAATGTCTTTCTTTCTTACCTTTCCAATATTCTTTAAAAAAAAAACAGAGCTAAATATAATAACAATAATAATAATCAATCACATTAAAAGAAAAGGGATAACCTAGTTACCGAGAGGCCACTTCCACCAGCGGATCCGGTGACAATGCAAGTGAGGCCTGGGAGGGAGGCAGCAGAAGAAACTATGAGATAAGCTTTAAGGTGAGGAACAAGGTGAATGAAATTGAAAATTTAATGAGTTTTTTTTTACTTTGATGCCCCTCAAAAATAGTCAAATCACTTATCATGCATTACTTTTCAATAATTCCCCATAACCCCCTCCATTAATTTTATTTTATTTATCACCCCATAGAACAAATGTTATTTTAAAATCTATGATTTCACCAATAATAATTATTTTTTTATTTATCCTTGAAATTATTCATAATTTATAATTATATAAAATTGCATGCTTTGTTATTACACCCATATCATGTGTTTGTTGCCTAGATATAAATAATTATTGTTTGTGAAATAGATTTTAATGGAAATTATTAGTATTAAATTAAATACTTTAAAAAACAATATTATAGATAGAATCTTGCAAATCTACAATAAAAAAATAGAAAAAAAATTTAAAAAGTAAAAAAAAATTCAGACTTATTAGATTCGAACCAGTGACCCAGGCCTACTAAAGTTAGCTACTTACCAACTGGGCTAATGTTTATTTTTGTTTGGAGGGGCCAATTCAAAGCTTTTAACTATAATCATATACATAATATTAATAAAAAATATTTTTTTTTCAACATTTGGGGGGCCAAGGCCCCCCAAATATTTATATAGGTCCGCCCCTGATTCGAACTTAAAACCGCTTAACTGTGTGCGGACCGTACGAAGTGACGAGGCATTTGAGGATGGCACGACAATGGATCAGGAGACTTGATACCGGGGACTCCCCCAACTCAGCCAAAATAGAAACAACTATTTGAGTTGTGTATCTTATCTATTTCTAACTGAATTTTTGTAACTTGAATATTAATTAACATCAATAAATTAATATGAGTTATCTATGTTTTCTTCTTAAAAAAATAAAATAAAAAATAAAAACTTAGCTTGTGTGCGACACAAGAGCTAAAATAAATAAATAAATATATAAATTTTTAATTTTTTTTAATATAAATCAAAACAAATGTACTTCAATAATATAATATAAGTATTCAATAGTAATCTTTAGGTAACCAAATGACGTAAATACCCTGCTGCTGGGGAGGAAACTAGGAGAGATCGAGCGGGAGAAATGACGAAGGGGAATAGAGAGCAGCCAGCGATAAACCGATGAGCTCGGCGGCGGCGGAGGCGGCGGCGGCAGATGATCCACCGGAACTCATCTTCCACCTGTGACGCCCTCACCTCCGTCCGCTGGAAGCGCCACCAGGTCCCCTTGATATCTCCTCCTAGGGTTTAGGGTAGCCTGTAACGGATCACTCACCAAAATACACAGATCCGCTACTCAAAACCAAACTCAGATCTCCACTGAGCAAGGATCCATTCTCATTTAAGCAATTCAACTCAAGATTCACAATCAACAAGCCAACATCAAACAACTAGAGATGCAGTTCAATATCTCTTACAAACATCAAATAGAACATCAAGGAAAGATAATACTCTACTACTAATAAGGTACGAATAAAACTCCAGCGAGCTCCGGCGCACCTCCGGCGATCGCGGCTATCCTCCTCTCCCGAGAGAGACAGGCCAAGGTTTCACAACTTCGATGCCCTACTTCCCAGCCAAACCATCCTCTTTTATATGAAATATGCCTTGGGATTAGCTCTTGGATCCACTTTTGGGGTACAAATCCCAAGGATCGTAACATAGCCATGGTCTCATTTGCCACCTTGATAGCATCCATGGCTTGCTATTTTATTTTATTTTTGGCTTGATTCTTTAGGATATATTCATCAATGTTCATCATTCTTTTCTAAATTTGTCTCCTGAATGAATTTCTCGTTGATGTTATTGGTGTTTTGATGTTTTGTTGTTTTCATGACTTTTAAATTATTGGTGAAAGAATCAAAGTTTTTTTTTTTTTAATATTGGTGACTTGTTGCTTAAAGTTGGCTCCTTTACCATTGATGATTTTACTAACTGTTGCTCTTGATTGGATTCAAGCTCTGGTTATGTTATAGTGTTCAGTCATTTAGTTCAATGGCAATGTCTGCTAGAGACTTGAGGTTGTCATTCTAGGAGTGGAATTTCTCAAGGTGTCTTCTCATGACGTGGTGACAACTTTGTTAATTTTATAAATTCTTGCTTCTAATTTGTTGTTTTGTGTGACGGATCGGGTCACAGGGCCCAGCCCTCACACAAGTGCCGGCCCTAACGTCCTTAGAAAACCGGCTTACTAGGAAAGGGTTGGCCAACATTTATATGCACACCACTACTTCGCCGATATTTGATATGGGACTAAATCTGTTACATTTTGCTTCAGCCTGTGTTTGTTGAACTTGGTAATTAATGGTATTGATGAAGTAAGAGAAGGGGGCTACAACTTTAGAGTTGCATTGATAAAATTGTGTTTAATCCAACTCACAGAGCAAGGTGTAGGCTTTGGTAGTTCTTTTGTTGGTATGCTTTCTTTAACCAGGACATATGGGAGGCTATTGATAAGCAATCTTGTATATATTATTTTTTTGACAAAGGTGACAAGCGCCTCTGCAAGGGAAGTCAGGGACGGGCACAGATGTGGAGCTCACCTCAACACACCTGAGCCCTCACTTATGTGAGTGATGGTTGGAACTTGGTTCATCCAAAAAAACACACCCTACACAGGAACCCGATACCAATAGGCCAAGAGGCTGTTGGTATATATCATTATTTTGTGTAAGCTATGTTTAGGAAGTGCTGATTGCATTATGCGGTTTTGCTCTTGCCATATTTGTGCTGTGTTTACAAAGTTGGCCTCCATTAAAGATTGAGTCATTCATCAATCTGTGACAAAAGGAAATGGGGCATATGAATTTAAGAAATTTTCAGGGGGGGATCACCAGAGTTAGTTTAGAAGAACAAACCAGGGGTCTGTTCTGCTAGAAAATATATGAGAGTTTGTATTTTAAGACTAATGTGCAAAGAAAAGTGAATGTGTGAATACATGGCAGAAATGGGCAAAGAATAGAGAATTTATTAAACATCGCCCATTTTACTAATCCACTCGCCGTTTAAGCACAAAAAGGGCAATAGCAGATAGCCTTAGAATTTAGAACTATAATTTCTGAGTGGTAATGCGTCTAGGAAAAGAGCAACTTAGGAGACTCTTCCTCCAGTAACAAATTTGACTATAATTTCAGTTGTCCATACAGGAACAGTTCACTTATACTTTATTATGTACAGAGCTTCTGATCCACTTGGGCATTATTGTTAATATTATAGAATTTGCACCATTGTGACGCTCTATACATTTATATGCTTAGGACGTGGACTTCCTAAGCAAGGATTCCTAAGCAAGCAGAACAAGGATTCCGGATACCATTTCCTGGGTTCGCAACTTTGAACCCACAGGAAATGTTCCCATCAGTTTTACTGTCAAGGTATCGCTTATTCTTTCTTGGTATTGATTAAATTTATGAAGTTATCATAATCCCTCGGGATATTCGTGTTTGGCCATGAATTCAAGTTTAATGCGTATGCACATTATCAGTCTGCTGTGCTGAAAGAAACAATCGAAGATCTTGAATGGCCAGGGTCTAGTATCCAGATAGTTTTACAGCCTGATCCTCCTAAGCTTGTGTAACATTTTAAAGGTGATGGTCATGGCGAATTGCAGGTAACATAGTCAGTTCAGACGCCACGCCACACCATTCTTAGATTGGTACATCCAGTTTTTGATTCAGTTTATTGTCTTCTCCGCAGATCGACTTCCCATACTATATATGCAAGTACTTATCTTCTAATAGCATTCCAGTGTAGTCGTCAAGTTGCGTATTGGTGGTACCTTCTTCATATCTGCACTGGATGTTTGTAATGTTGCAAAACTTAAAAATTGTTTTACTCATGTTTGTTCTGATGATGTACTAACAGGCATAAACACAAATTTCTCGGTGCAACACGGTCAAACATTCCAGCCGGTGTCTTGAAAGATAATAATGGAAGCAAATTATTTTTTGTTTTTTTTGCAAGTTTTTTCCAGGACGATTACAGCAATTCCTCCCTGTTAAATTCAACAATTTTTTTTTATAAAGTGGATAAACGACAGTTTATTTGTAAATTAGTTAAATTCAACATTTAAGCTGGTTTTTTTCGCTAAAGGGAGCTCATGAAGTCATGATTTGTTTTGAAAGAAACCTAATTTGATAACAATAGCAATGAAAGCTAAACTTTGGTCATTAAAATTTGTCTTGAAAAATGAGGACGAGCTTAGAAACACGTTTTTTTTTTTTCCCGTCCAAAATATCACAACAAAAACCTTGAAAACATAGATTCAATATTCTTGTAGTTGTAGCTAGAAATCAATCAAATCATAGAGCCAACATAAAGTGGAAACTGTTGGTAAAGCAGGTATTCAATGGCATCATAATAAAATCTAATATCATGCTAGTTTTCATAATCAAAACAAGATAATTAATAACTAACATGATAAGACACATACCAGGGGAGGGAATGAGCAAATCTCTAATCCCGATGGGTAGCGGAAAAATATTATTCAAACTGGAAGCCTCGCAGCGGTAATGAGCGGATGGAGAAGCGGCTAAACGCCGGAAGAACTATTAAGCGCCTTCGTGCAAGGTTTCACCGGCGATGTTAAACGGAGAGATACTTCTCCTCCCTCCCGTGGTGCACGCGTCCGCGAGAAGGGATTCGAGGATCGGCGTAGATGCGACAACTGTGTAAGCAGATTTTCCCAAAAACAAAAGATCGGATCTAAAATAAAGAAATAAAGAGATTTATTTTTACCCACCTCGTGCCCTCTTTAGCGAGAGAGATCCAGCGGGTTGCCCACTTTCAGCGCCACGTTCCGGGGCCGTGACTCTCTGCTTTTGAGAAACAACTGCATGTCGTTTGGTTTTAGTTAAATTGAGGAATTTTGTAATTTTGCATAACAAACCCGAAATTGTAAAGTTTGTTGCATAACATTTTTCCAAATAAAAGGTTTTACATAATAATCCCCAAAATTTTGAAGTTTTGCTAACAATCCCCACCAAAAATTTAAAAATTTTGGAAAGCCAAAGAATCTGTTAAGTCTTTGCTATATACTATGTATCGACAAAGGTACCTTTCGGGTTTGAACCTTCATCCTAGCTTGAGGGATCCATTTATTCTGAAGCAAATGGACTACATGTATGAATTTTGCAACTTGATGTGACAAACTTCACCCAAGAGCACATAGTACTTGGCTGCTTATTACTTTAGCCTCATGATTTGGGGCATTACGGTCATTCCCCGATTATCTACTCACTTGAGTGTTTTAGAGAGTACGGCTCCTAAATGGATCGCGACCTCAGATCACACTCCACGTAGGTGTATTCTCGGGGGTATCACTGTAGGATAAATACCCTTCCTTTACAAGGACTCGAATACATTAAGAGTTATACTCAACCTCCCATACGATGTAGAAGTACATATGCATCATCACGGATTGGGTATGGAGTTTCCTCGGTTATGGTTGTACTTCCAGTTACCTAATCGACTTGTTTTTCCCACTAGCCTACTTTGTGGGATCTCCACTCGAGATAGGATGGGTTACCATCATTGTTGTAACTAATCACTGGGTCTCAAACCCATATCCCTTGATGCTTCACGCGGATTATCCTTAGCGATAATCCTTTGGTGAAGGATACGCTGTGTTCTTTTCAATTAATGGATATCTTTGCGGTAATCACTCCATGTCCACGAAGATTCACGTGAGTCTTTAACCTTCTTTTCACATGCCTTGAGAGTTTCATATTCTCCTTACTACTATTAACCTTTGCTATCCGCGGCTTGGTTATCCGCGATTACCACGAGCAGTGGAATGGGTTTTCGGCCGCGAGGTAGATCCATCAGAGCTCTTGTAACCACTTTCGGCCTCGCTGACTATCTCAAGTCGCGATCGATTCGGCCTCCATAGTAGGCGTGTTAAAGATAGATGCATTTTGTAGTAGCCATTGCGCACCGCCAAAGTGAACACATTTCCACTAGTGGCTTTGATCTCATTCTGCAATCCGAGATCAATTAGAATCACTATACCCTTCAAGAACCGCTGAGGGGTAGCAGGGTATAGTGTAGTCCATATGTCATAGTCCCTTGAGGTATCTAAGTACACGCCAAGTGCTCATGCCAATGATCATCTCCGTGGTTAAGCGTATATAGCGACTAAAGCGCTCGCGCACATAGGAGATATCCGGCCTTGTTGCACCGACTAGATACATCAAAGATCCTATGATCGACTATATCTCAGCTTGATCCTTTGCGACTCCGGTGTTCTTACACAACCTTGAAGCAGGGGATCATAGGTATGGATCTGGAGTTTGCTCTCAAGATGCCCAAAGCGAGTCAAGACCTTTTCCACATAATGGGATTGTGAAAGTGTGATCCCATTCTCATCCTTGATGAGCTTGATATTCAGGATTACATCTGCTTCTCCAAGATCCTTCATATCGAAGTTCTTGGACAAAAATGACTTAACGCCATTTATTACTTCGATGTTAGTCCCAAACAACAAGATATCATCCACATATAAACAAAGCATCACCCCTAGAGTCCCACTGAATCTGTAGTATCGCGCTTATGCGGCCTCGTTCACACGCGTAGGTGGATGTCAAAGTTACGTGAACTTCTCATGCCATTGCTTTGGGGCTTGTTTCCAGACCATATAAGGATTTCGGTAATCTACATACCTTCTTCTCATGTCACGGAACCACAAAATCCTCAGTTGCTCCATATAGATCTCCTCCTCCAACTCTCAATTAAGAAAAATTTGTTTCCACATCCATCGATGGATAAGGAGACCCGTATGGGCAAGCTGACGATAAGCACCCCGGATTGTAGTAGTCCTGCTGGGAGAATAGGTGTCAAAGTAGTCCTCACCTTCTGAGTAAACCCCTTAGCTACAAGTCTGGCCTTGACTTGAAATCGTTCCATCAGGTAGTAACTTCTTTTTGAAGATCCGCTTGCAACCTCTCGCGGCTTACACCCGTGGGGAAGATCGGTGACCTCCCATGTCGCAGATTGGCGATGATGGAATCCATCTCGCTACGGATCATTTCCTTCCAAGATTTCGATTACTCTGTCACGGTGATGCATATGCCTCCTCGGAAGGTTTCTAGGCATGTCGTCTACTAAGTATATCACAAAAATCATTACCAAAGGATTTTGTAGTCCTCTGTCTCTTACTCCTTTTGAGCTCGAGCTCGGAAGTGTCCTCTACAGGGGACAAATCTAGGTGGTGACTCATTACTGCAATTGCGGTGTTGTCTTTCATAGGAGAAACTGTCTCAAAAATGAAGCATCCCGAGACTCTATCACCCGAATCAACAACAATTTCTCTGATCTCGAGAACCCACTGCAAAACCTATAGGCCCACCTTGTTATGTGCATATCCCCGGAAAAACACAATCAGCGGTTTTGGGTCCTAGTTTTCTTTTTACATTTGTGGTATGTTGACCTTAGCCAAACATCCCCATGTGCGCGAGAAAGAGATTGGGTCTTCTTCCTTCCATCCTTCATAGGGGGGTAATCTCATTATTATTTTTAGTGGGGACCACCATTCGGGTGAAGCACACCGTAAGAAGGGCTTCCCCACCATTCCTCGAGTAAACCTGAACTACTTCGGTATGGCATTGACCAAGCGTTAAAGTTCGGTTTTCCTTTCGCCACCCCATTTGATTGGGGTGAGTAGGAGCCCGTCGTCTCATGAATTATTCCATGAGTCTCCACGAGTGGATGAATTCCCGAGAGGTATACTCTCCACCACGATCAGACCTTAGCCGTTTGATTTTTCTTTCTAGTTGATTCTCAACCTCTGCCTTGTAGATTTTAAAGTAGTTTAGTGCTTCATCTTTAGTTTTCAACTTTGTGTGGTAAATCAGGAAATAATTAGCATGTAATATATGATCACTATTCATATGCAATTTTGATGACTAATAAGGGCCAAAATGCAAAAAAGAAAATTAAAAGTACATTTTTCAATTCACCCCTTGTTCATGTGAATAATAGCTAATAAGGACTTAATCCAAATCAAAGCACTTGCCCGTCATCATAATGGAAAGAGAATAATACCATGGCAATTAATCCATTTAAGATTCAACTCAAATTTGGAAAGTTATCTTATCTTATCCGGGATAAGCACAATATAAGTTCAAACTCAACCTTGAATTATATATTGTCCTAAGTTTCATGATGATTCATAATTAACATAAAGCAGGATGGATGCCAATATTACTAGATACAATTATAAAATTGAAGCAACAAGTATCACAATTTCCCAAAGTATAATTACTCAAAATTTCCATATCACAGGAATATATGATAGAAGCAATAATATCTAGTCAATTAGAAGATGTATGAGGCGCAACACAAAGATGTTTCTCAAGTTCATTGCAATCACATGTTCGGTTTGAATTATGTAATCAATTCAGATGATAACATAGAAAAACATTTCAAAATGTTGGCTCACAATGATGATGAAGGTCATTGGCATTTTACTTATATGCACAACCAAAATCATGAATGTATGTTGACAAGTTAGATACTTGGATACCAACATTAGATCATGATTTACTTGGGAAGTTGAAGACGCCATTGCAAAATAAATAGTTCTTATGGATTGTTGGAATATCAGGTATTCAATGGCATCATAATAAAATCTAATATCATGCTAGTTTTCATAATCAAAACGAGATAATTAATAACTAACATGATAAGACACATATCAAGGGAGGTAATGAGCAAATCTCTAATCCCTGATTAGGTAGCGAGAAAAATATTATTCAAACCGGGAAGCCTCGCCGCTGAGCGGATGGAGAAGCCTTAAACGTATCCCCGTAAGAACTATTAGCCGCTGCAAGGTTTCCGGGCGATGTTAGGCGGAGATATTCTCCTCCTCCCGCGGGTGCCGCGTCGAAGAGGTTGAGGATCGCGTAGATGCAAAGACAAAAGCGGGGATTTTCCCAAAAACAAAAGATCAGATCTAAAATAAAAATAAGAGATTTATTTTTACCCACCTCGTGCCCTCTTTAACAGAGAGATCCAACGGGTTAGCCCACTTTCAGCGCCGCGTTCACGGGGCCGTGACTCTCTGTTTCAGAAACAACGGTGTCGTTTGGTTTTAGATTAAATTGAGGAATTTTGTAATTTTGCATAACAAACCCCGAAATTGTAAAGTTTTGCATTGCATAACATTTTTCCAAATAAAAGGTTTTACATAATAATCCCCAAAATTTTGAAGTTTTGCTAACAGAAACTTGGTCTATTTAAACATTATCAATATAGATACACCAAACGGATGTCAATTAATAAGGGAAAATTATTTCTATACCCCCGCAAAATTTTTTAATTGCATCTATACCCTTGAGAAAATTATAATTATAAGTATACCCTCAAGTTTAATTAAGTATATAGTATACCATTGCTGTTAACATATGTTAACTGATTTTAAGTAACCCAAATATCTTAACTATAGCTAAATTTAACAATGGGGCGAGAAAATACATGTTATAATCTTTTCTTTTTTCTTTATCTTTATCTTTCAATATCAATATTTAGGGTTCAAACATCAAAGAACTATATTACTAAATTTTGAAGATTACTGTCATTTGCAAGCACGATACACATCTCCACTTGGATCTTTGATCTTATTGCTCTTTGTATTCTTAGATTAGATCTGGGGCTTTAATTCTCTCATGTTAGAGTTGAAGGTGTTCTTGGGTTGTTGGCATTCTAAGGTTTGTATTCTTCTCTGAAGTGGAGGTTATGTTTCTCCATAGTCTACATTATTATGTTATTTATTAATTGCAAGTTGAGATGCTAAATTAGTTGGTTTGTGCCAATTTTAGGAATGATTTCTCTATTATATATTGAAGTTTGGATTTTGGAAATCCTAAATGGTTTTAATGAGACAAATTACATTGCTCATGTGACCTTGATTGAATGAGTATGTTGAAGTTGTGTATTATGTGTCGTGAAAGTGCTTGACATGATTTTGTAGTTTAATTGAAGGGGTTTTTGCCCGTGCACCCTGAAAAATATCAAAATTATGTTTATACCTTTGAAAAAAACATAATTGTCTGTATACCCTAGATATCTGGTTATATTGCATATACCATGGGGTTAAAATCAATTGGTCAACCATAAATTAACAAACGGTAGTTATACGAAATTACCGCTATACCCTTTGTATATATATCTTTAAAAAGTTCATTTGATTATAAATTTATAAATATCTCTTTTAGAAATCTAAATTGGAATATGTCTCTTATTTGTAATTGTGTTATAAGAGAATAAGAGAAACTATCATTTGTGCTTGCAAATATACCACAAAATTCCATAACATCAAAATGAAGAATTTAAACTTAACTCTATTACATGTCTACATGATTACATCAACATGTTTACAAAATGTTCAATAGACCAAGGAGAACATGGAGATCCTTCAAAACCTGCGAAATTTACACTATTCAATTAAATGAATTAAATTTATTAAATAAGAGTATCAAGTTAAGTATATTGTAATTGTTTTTTCAAAAAAAAGTATATTGTATATTGTACGTACTCAATTAATTTTTTTCAATAATCCATTTTCAACCCGCCCCCGCCCCCGCAAAAAAAAAAAAGAAAAACACCAAACTAATCTAACCTCAAAAAGAAGGCCACATGGCAACCGATCCATTGAAGCTACCCCGATCAAGGAGGGAATGAGTCCGGTTCTCAAAACCTAAAAATGTTGAACACAACATGGAGTCTTCAATCTACTCCTTGTGGTTCTGTTAACCGTAAAAATTCCAAACAGAATGAGAGAGCGAGAGTAATAGATTAAACATTAAACAGAATGAAAACATAAAATTCACCTTTTCAAAACAACCCTATATATATATAAAAGAATAATTATACAAGTTCTCAAGGACGTAAACACAAAAAGAAGAGCCTCGTGACAGTATATACTGGTGCGGTGAATTCTAAGATACTTTGGGTGCTATTCCCAAGGTAGCATATTTATGTGTGCCATGACACAATTTTTATATATTTGCACACAATTATTATAATACTGTACACACATTACTACAGTGCCAGCCTCCATTTGTGTGGGCCATTTGCACACAATTTGTATAACCTTGCACAAAAGGCAAGCACTGTAGCAATGAGTTCCTTCCGGCGACCTCCCCACCCAACGAACCTCCGCTGAGTTCCTCTCTCTCACTCCCTCTCCGCGGTGCTCTTTCTCTCTACACCAGCAATGAGTTCCCTACTCTCCCTCTCCGCTGGTAAGCCCGCTTTCTTTGCTTCGTTCTAGATCCGCTGGACCGTAGTCTCTGTTGATCAGTTTCTATTTTCGGAAACTCATGGAGTTCATCTTTTCCCTAGCTTTGGCAACCTAGGCATTGCAATCTCGGAGAACCGGAGGCTTGATCGGTTCTACACTCACGGGCGCTGGCAACCCAGGCATTGCAATCTCCCCAGGTTTCAATCTCTACCTCTTCTTCTTCTTTATTATAAAAAATATTAGATTTTAGAATTTATTATGAAGATTTTGAATTTGTTTTTCTTTTTTTCAGTAGGAAATTTATGCTTTGTTGTTAAGGTGCTTGTTCTTTTAACTTTTCTCCATCTTTTTGTCACATCTTTTGTCTCGATTTGTCTACTTTTCAATTCTTAATGGAAAGAATTGTTTGTCTGTAGTTTCAGTTTCTTGGTTGTTTCAGTCTTACTCCAAAATTTCAAAATTTTTACTTTTATTTTATACTTGTCATTCTAAGACCTGATGAAATTTCTTGGTTTCTTTTTTTCTTTTTTTTGCTATAAGGCATTGGACCATTAAGTACTTGGTGTCCATAGGCTTTCGAAATAAAGAAAAATGATCTGCATTACTTGTCTTTCCTTTGAAAATATCTGTATCTTTATCTTATTTCAAAATAAACTACTGGAAACCAATTGAATAGTGGCTCATGTCACAACTTTGTTCTCTCAAGGAACTTACAAATCCATCACTTATTCAGTTTAATCAATTCTTCAAATAATTCTTCATGTGAGACCCTTATGCTTAGATTTTTAAATAATTTATTTACTCATGTAATTCTGAACTCTTTCCTTTCTTTTCATAAGAATACCTTTTGATTATGTATGAGTGGAGCTTTGGCTCTCGTTACCGGTTATTTTGGCTTAGAATTTTATGTTAATTATTTTCTTTCACTTCCAGATCTTACGACACTGCAATTTGTTAGTCCAAACAAGGGGGTTTTAAGGATACACACACTGAGGACTTGCTAGCCCTGTCCTTAAGGTTTGTTTCTAAGTACAATCTTGGTCTATCCTGTCTGGTGTTTGTTATTTATCTAGACTTTCAGAACTCATCTTCTGCATATATTTGCATTCCCTGTTGCAGTATTGTGATTCATTACTTGTGCAGTCATTCGTTTATAAGACTTGAATTTTTATTCTCTATCTTCCTAGTTGTTTCTATCATATCCTTTGCAATGCATTTTGGTCTTCTTTGACTTAGGGTACTCTTTACTATGTATGAAAGATTGTTGTCATGTTGACATAATTGTGCTATCTAACTGCTGAGGTGATCTGAAATCACATAGAGACATTTGTTGTATTGCTTTACAGTTTTTTTAATCATAAATTAAAGTATAAACATGTTTCTATAGAGAAAATTTACAAGTCATCGATCTTTCAAAATTTGATTGCTTGTTATTGAGTTTGTACTTGGTATATTTTGCATTCATGTTTGGTAAGATTGCTTGTTTGTGCTTCTAGTGCCTTTGGTGAACAGGCTTGCATTCAGCTGTAGAGGGATTACTTGGTTGTTTTGATCAATCTTACTAGCTAGTGAGGAAGGTATTTCAAGTTAAATTCCTTGTATTTCAAGTAGAGTGATTACCATGTATTCCAACCAACTCATGCATTTTTCATTAAACAATGTTATTCCTGGTGTTAGTTTAATAAACTGAACATATTATTATTAATAATTTATTAGTTTATTAGTTTTGGGGGTGTTTGGATTGGCTTTTGAAAAAAAATACTTTTTTTGAGTTTGTTAGAAGGACTTTTAAAAAGATGACTTTTGAGAGTAAGTTAAGCTGTTATTTTTATGTTTGGGTATGTTAATCCAAAAGTGCTTTTATAATAATAAAAAATAATAAAAATAGTAATAATGGTATTTTGGTAATTGACTATTTTTAAAATAGGTTTAAAAAGATTTCAGAATGGTGTTTTGGTAATTAACACTTTCTAAAACAATTTCTACAAAACGACTTTTTTTTAGAAGTATCAAACCATTAGCTTCTGAAAAAAGTACTTTTGGGGCTTTTTTTTAGTACTTTTGTATTTTTTTAAAAACCCATCCAAACATTTTTTTTTTCTTCTATAGAAGTGCTTAACTCACACCAGAAGTACTTCTGGAGGGGAAAAAAAAAAAAAAATCAATCCAAACACTCCCTTAGTAGTATAATGTCAACAAAGTTTGGGTTTATTAGTTTATTAGTTTTAGTATGATGTGGTTTATTATTTTATTAGTTTTATTACTTTCTTATGGTTATGATGATCCACTTCTTATGGCTATCGGTGACGATAGCCCGAATTCCAAGCGCGCTTCCTTTCCGCTTCGGGATCATGGAAACGGGGTCGGATTCGGGGGAGCGACAGACCTCCAAAAACCCTCAGAGCTCCTCCTCTGTCATCGTCGGCGGCGCCGTCGCCGGCGTCTTGCCGGAGGCCGAGGCCTTCGCCGTCCACTATCCTGGCTACCCCTCCTCCTCCTCCTCCTCCCGCGCCGTCCACACTCTTGGCGGCCTCTCCGAGCTCTCTAAGGTTTTGCCATTCCCCTCTTTTCTTCAGATTTTCTCATGTTTTAATTTAGATGGTTCTTCATTTTTGTGTTTAAGCCCTTCTTTTTTTTTGCATAATTTGGTTATGGTCCTGGACGTCAGGTCCGGAGCTCGGACTCCAGCGATGTAGAGCTTCGCTTCCGGCCGGAGGATCCCTACTCCCACCCGGCCTTTGGTGAGCTCCGCCCTTTCGTCTTCCCTCCTTCTCAAGCTCTCTAAGCCCAAGAACTCTGGTCCTGAGAGCATATCAGCCAGCGTCCTCGCCCGCGTTCCCCGTGCCTACCACTTCGATGGTCTACAGATTGTTCATTTTTTCATGATTGGGCATTGGTTGGATCTCTTTTTTTTTGTGTTTATTTGGAAGTGGTGTGGTGTGTGGATTTGCAGGGATGGTGGATTACCAGCATGTGGTGGCAGTACATGCAGCAGAAGCGCGCAACAGGAAGAGGCCCTTGAATTTTGATGAAAGATTGGATTTTGGTAAATTTTTATTCTTAGAAAGTTTTTTGCTTGTTTTGGATGAGAGAGGTTTGCAGTATGAATTTGAAAATGTGTCCTACGTTATCTTTTTTCCTTTTCTTTGGACGTTGTTTGGATAAGCAGTTGTTTATTTGATTGTTTAGAGTTTTGATATTGCACTATTTGTTAGTATTGTTTATCATTGAGCTTCTTGTTTTCTTGAGTTGCAGAGAAAAGTGGTCTTTTGGGCTCAGATGCAGGTGATGTTATCATGATGGTGCCACCTTTCTTCTCGCTCAAGGACACACCAGAGAAGATAGTGTGAGTTGCTGTGATTTTATTGTCAGCTTGTGATGTCATTTTTTTGTTTCTTTGTTTTCAATGTAGATGAGATTATTGAACTGTATTTCTATTTGGTGCTATGAGCTGAAAGCATGATTAGAACCAATGCCAACAGCCTGGCCATGAAAGCTTGCAAACAACATTGGTGCGTGGATAAAATGTGACTTTTTTTTTTAACCTAACTCATCTCATAGTTCGGTTCCTTCCTTTCCGGTCATATTATTTACATAGAGATAGCCTTGAGCTTTGAGACACTTTCATTGGCTCTTGCTGCACAAGATCAAGTAAATGTTTACAGAATCTGCAAGATTTAGTCTTCTTTGTTGAAGATGATGATTTCTCTCCTCTATTGGCAGGCTCAACTACTTAATAACTCCTCTCTATTCTTGTTTTTACTGAACAGTCTGCCTGAAACCCTAAACTCTGTTAATTATACTACAACAAGGCATTCAAATAACACTATTCAATCTATTCAATAATATATTATTTGGTACATAATTAGAAAATTACTGTTGAATTTGCAAAAACCAATGGCCATGATTGAAAGAAGATTGCTAAGTATGTTATACTCTTACGAAAAAGTCAACATTTTCACATTTATGCTATTTCATTATTGATAGTCACAATAGTAATGGAATAGTATCTAATGGAATAGTATCTAATCCTATCAAAAGTTATATTATTAAAATATAGTCCCAAAAGATGATGAATAATGCATTATAAATAGCATGAATGACATGTAAAAGGGAAGGATATTGGATGATCATAAGTTCTTCGGGGTCCTTGTATTATTAGTTTTTCTTTTTTTTAAACAAAAATTTCGGGACTAGTTTCAGGTTAAATTTTGCAAGTGTTGTTCAAGTGACTGTGACTGCCAAGCTTAAATTTCTGTGATCACTGTCATTTATTTGCATCTATATTATTCTTAGAGGACATAATGATTTCTTTGCAATTAGATTGTCAGAGGATATACATATACCCATCATGTTTTGCGGTGTTTGAGTTTATTCGATTTATAAATACATGTTCAATACGACCATATTATTAACCAGGTGGATTTTATTCCAATTCTTGACTATTTGTCTTTGATCACAGGCTTAATCCATCAGCAAATTTATTCTCAAAGAACATGCAAAGGGGAGTTGTAGAGCACCGTTGGGAGGTAACTTTATCCAATAGCTTTAATATTGGAGTCCTGCTTATGAAAATTGAGAATCTTGATGACTCTTCTATGTTTTTGATGCAGATGGATATAGAACCATGCCTTGCAATTGATTTCAACATAGAAAATATCCTTTTCTTGAGACTCTTCTTCTTTTATAAAGATATATCTTTGCAACATCCACACAATTCTTTTTATTGTTATGTTTGTAGCTCCAGAAAGAAATACCTGAACTCAGTTTTATATTTTTTATTTTTATCTGTCATGATGTTAAAGTGCAATACATAAATTTATTTAGTATTAGCTGGAAAAACAATCATTTAATCTTCTATAATTAAGAATCCTGTTCATATGAATGATGGGGTAACATAAAACACAATATAGTCTTAAAGGACTTTGCTCAGTACTTTGGTGAATTATACACTCTTAGAAATCATAGAAAACCACTAGATTTTTGGCAAATTTTCATATTGGTTACCAGTTGTTGTTTGGTTTTTGGATGTTAATAAGTTTGCTTTGCACAACAGGTCTCTTAATTTAAAAATTTCTCCATGTGTTCCGTTGTTCTCGGTATCTATGTAGTCAAAGGAAGAAGCTGGATCACATTGTCTGCCATATAGAGCTCCTTTTTTAGATCAACAAACAAAACTCCAGTTTTTCTTGCATGTTTAAGTTTGTTACTCATTATTGTGTCATCCAGTTCATGTGATCTCAGTAAACTTCCATCTTGGAACAACTGATCTGCCCATTGCTAAGTAATCTGTTGGTGTTCAAAGTCTTGACATGTACTGTTCCTATTTACCCAATCATGTCATGCCATGCACTTATTTTTATTCCTTAAGGTTTAAAGCGGAAACCTTTTCAGTTACCTGATTGCTTGATAACTGATTATAGTGTGGTCAATCATTAAAATAGTAACAGAGCCTCTGAAGCGATAGCCTTATGCAATTATTCAATAACTAAATGGTAGATAGTTGGATTTTTGAAATTTCAGGCATCGACTACCAACTATTTTTAATGTTCATAAAGGTTCCTACTAAGGTTAATTGGGAAGAAAGCATTCCAGAAGGGACAACAGATGGGAGTGGCAGATGGATGTATCTAAACTATTTGATGAGCGGCCTATTTGGCCTAGATGGTCACTTAATGAACGCCTACATGATGATGGTCTGCAGGTTGCTGGAAATCATTTGAAGAGGTCTTCATTTTCCTCTCCTTTGTATCTTGAGTATTTTTATCTCCCTTTTCTTAGTGTATGTATGCATTAGTAGTGAATCTAAGCTTTATGCTTGTGATTCTGCATTTCTGCAATAAATTGTTCTTTAAGATAATTATTACTGTGCTTCTTTCATGCATTTGACTTGCACAAGGATTCTATTCACAAATTGTCTTCATTTGGTCAGGCTTCTGTTTAGAAATGGCTACTACTTCTCTACGGGACCATATGGTCGATTTTGGATAAAAAAGGGATATGATCCACGCAAAGATTCTGAATCAAGGATGTAAGTTTTCTCCCTCCTAACATTTGCTAGTTCATGTCTCCTGTCAGATACTAACTCCATTTTTTTTAGTGCATTTTAACTGATAATGGATTATTCATATTTTTTTTATAGACTTGTAAACTTATTTTTGCATCAACTTTAGCTTGACCAACAAACAATTTTCTTCTTGAAGACTCTTTTATCCTGTTAATTTCTCCCCCTTGTATCTGGATTTTAACCAATTTATACTAATTGGTAGGATGAGGTTAAAACCCTTTCTGATGTAAATTTTATACTTTGCCATAAAAGCAATTATTATTGATGGACTAAGATATGTAGCTAAGGTTTCACAATCATGATACCTGTTTTAACTATTTTGGTAATACCTTAGCGTTTGGCATCATTCACTTTTCAAAATTTCTGACTTCATACCATGATTTGATGGCAAGAGATTCATGTAGTGTAAGGATAATCTTAATTGACTGTGTTATGATTCTTCGGATGAAAGTTCTGACATTTCAGAGTCTGGCTTCAAACAGATACCAAAGAGTTGATTTCCGCATGCCTTCTTCGCTAAGAGATGCTGCTGATACAAATATGGACGGCCAGTGAGTTTTTATTTTAGTTTTGCACCTTGTTGCTTCATATCTCTTAACCTGGCCTTTTTGGCTTTCTTGGACTGCCATTGCTTTCTTTCTATCTCACTTGATTCCATGATAGGTTTCAATATTATACATGAAAGTTGGTATACACAATGCCAAACAGCGTTCTCTTTGACTACCAGTAATTCTGTAATGTTTGCAGTACTCTTCAAAAGTATTGTATGTATAGCATACTTACCTAGAAGGTCCTCAATTTATTCCAAAACTGATCTTCCTGACTCATGTTGGCTATGGACTACATCTTCCTAATCATTAAATTTTATTTACTTATAGAACAGTGCAGTCATGCAAGGATCTATACCGGTTTCAAGTGTTTCCTTCCAAACATTTTAACTCCTTGCAACTTTTTGAGCTCGAAGATGATTTCATTCAAGAAGAAATCAGAAAACCTACTTTGCAGACAGTTTGTCCAGTAAGTTCTCATTTGCATTGTAAAATAGTGGCCATTCTCCTTTTTTTTGCGCTGATCCTATCTCGAAAAAATGGTATTTACTTGAAAAAATTGACTTTGCTTAGTTTACAATTTAAAATTCCAAATTTATCTTACCGCATATACAAGGTATGGTAATAATAAGCCAGTGTTCCTTTTGTTTTCTGTGACAAGGCTCCTAGAGGTCAATAGATGTTTTTACCCCCTTAGAACTTATGCTGAAGTCATGTGAGTGTTTATATAAAAAATATGTATATTCATCTCATTAGAATTAAAATTCTAATTCTAATAAAATTCAACTTATCATAATCCTGGCCAAATCAAGATTTGATAAGAAAACATATCCCGAGACAAATCAAGGGGTATAAATATTTTTTTTTAAAAAAAAAAGAGAAAAAAAAGGGTGGAATACCAATCCCGAGACATAATCCATATCCCGAGGCATGAATATCAATTAATGATTAATTGAATTAATTAATAAGTTTTAAAAGTTTAAACGGGATTTGGTCTTATCCATCTGGTGGAGACGTTGGGATTCCTCACGGATTTCACTTGGGGAACTGATTCTCGAGATAAGAACAAGCACAAAGCATATAAGACAATCGTAAGAGGAGACAAAAAATCAAGAGAGACAAGAGAAGTCCTGCAGAGAGAAAGACCGGGCGAGAAAAGAGAGAGCAGAGGGAATCATGAAGTATAAGCAGATAGACTCGCGCAGAAAGAAAACAAAAAAAGGGTATTTTTACTTTTCTCCTCTATATTATAATAAAAAAGGAGATTAAATAAAATGAATAAAAATAAATAAATAAATAAATAAAAATAAAAATATCAAGAGAAAGGCATCACCCCCTTCTCCATCTCTTCCTCTCTCACGCATCGCCCTCGACGGCGACCGCCACCACCCGCCGACGCCACCTACCAAGCGTAATTCTCCTCGCCTCTTCAACCCCGCCAGATCCGCTAAGGCCGCCGCCGTTCTCGGCCAAGCTCCTCGCCTACCAAACTGGCCTCCAAGCCACTGGCCAGCTTCGGCCAGATTCATAAGCCGCTTCAAGCTGTCTGTGGGGCCAAGGCCTACAAGCAAGGCCAAGGCCGCTGCCTAAAGGGCCAAGGCCAGTTCCCTGCTCTGTGCCTCAAGGCCTACCACGGCCATCTCTCCGGCCATGGGTACAATAACGCCACTCTACTCGCTGGTAAGCTCCTATAACGCCAGTAGCCTTCTACGCTACGGCCGGACAGTGTCTAATATTGGGTCCGCTTCTCAAGAATCTCCTCGCAGCCTTCTCTCGCTATTCAAGCAGCCCGCTGAAGCTCCTACCCAAGCAGAACGCTGCTATCAATACCTTCCAAAGAACGCCGATAAAGCCTCCGGATCCGCTTTCAAAGAATCTCCTCCGCAGCTCTCCATTACCTGCAAGTAAAGAACTCCGCTGAACTCCACCCACCGCAAAGCAACGCTCGCTATCAACACCTATCTACAAAGAACTCCGGCCACGCAGACAACATAGGCGCTTATCAATATTTCATTTTATCTCAGCAGTGAACTCCCGGCCACAGCATCAACGCTTGGTGATCAGCAGCGAACGCTTCGACATCTCAACATCTGCTCGCCATCAAAGATCCGCACTACCCACTTCTACGCCTTCGTCAGATCAACAAAACGCATATCAATACCGCCCCTCAGATAAGATCGACACTCACCGATTGTCATCAAAGAAAGATCGACACCAAATTGCCTCTGCTCGCTCATCAACTATTGGTTGCGGATACTCGCCAATATCAGCCATGTTCGCCATCGCTTACCGCTTGACGTTATCAACACCCTGCATAAAGAAATTCGCTCACCCGCATCCAAGACTCTACAAGAGGCCCCCGCACCTCGGGCCATCGCCGCCAAGACTGACGCTGTACTCGCTTGTCGCTATCAACATCCCGCATCAAACGCCGCTCCCAGATCAACTTCGGCGATCAACACCGCCCTCGATCAACACCCGCAATTCTGCGGTGATCGCTTACCGCGAATCGGGCATCGTAACCTCGCATCACCCCCGTGACAAGACGGGCTACCATAAATATCCTTATTCGGCCATCGCGATTAGCAAAGGAAGATCACGCCTTTACAATCGCCATCAAACCTCTCTCGCTCTAAGGGGGTAAAATGAAGAGTCAGTAGAAATATTGATTCTGTACAAATTGATGTATATACGTGGAAATCCTAGAAGTTGTGTATGTATGTTTGTATAAAACCGGAGCTCTAAATACATGGAGGTTCCCGCCGTAATTTTCAAAATGTCCTAAAGGAATGCAAGTATTTAAAAAGCGATACAAACAATGGCTTTGTTTAGTACCTGTGAATGTTGAAACATATTTTATTCCATGGATGCTTGAAGATGCTACTCCCGCCATTAAGAAATGGAAATGGTGAAACCGGGCCAAATGAGTGGGAGAAGTGATGAAGTCTAATTTTCCCATAAAATGGCAAGGAATGTGGACACGCATGTGATAAAGTGTAGTTGGAAAGGAGAAGTGTTACAATCGAATTGAATGGAGTCTCTTCATCTCTAACTTTCACATATAATCCTCTTTTATTGTGGGATCAAGTAGCAAGGCAAAAGTCTTCAAATTAGGGACATGGCTTACCCCCCGGCTTCGCAAGTCTCTAGTCCCAAGGCACTCTTTTTAAAATAAAATTATAAAAGGATTTACTGTGCCAATGAAAGCCCTGTAACCAAAATTTATGGGTTGATAAAGCTGCCAGCAGCTCAATGGAGAAAAGCTCCCATAGAAATGGAAAAAGCAGTTTGCCGCTGAAAGCTGCCGCAGAGTTGCTGAATAAATTACTGAACTGCTGCAGAAATAGTTGTAATAAAGGGCTATATTCGAAAATTCACAACATCGGCAAGAGAACTCCGATTGAGGCGAGATCTGCGGCATTAGAAAATAGATATCTAGATCCACAACAGTTATGTACAACGCAAACTCGTTCGGCAGACCGATCAGTGCGTATTTTGATGGGGAAAAAGGATGAACATTATAGCTCGGCAAATTAATTCCTGAAACCTCGTCTGATTGCCCATATTCAAAAATTCATAACTCTGGCCCGGAAACTCCAATTGAGGCAATCTCTGCAACATTGGAAATTAGACACTTGGGTCTCCAATATTCATATTCAGTGCAAATCCTTTCGGTGGTCCGATCAGCGTGGATTTTGATAAATAAAAAGGGTAGATTTTAGCATTTCTGCCGACAGCCGTGCTGATCACCCAATTTCAAAAATTCACAACTTTGGCCTGGAAACTCCGATTGAGATAATCTCTGCGACGTTGGAAATTAGACATCCGGGTCTCCAACATTCATATACAATACAAACTCATCTCGGGTGGTCCGATCAGTGTGGATTTCTGATAAACAAAAGGGTAAACTTCAGCATTTCTGCCGCTAGCTATGTTGATCGCCAATTTCAAAAATTCATAACTCTACGAAAACTCCGACAAGATTGAAATCTGTGGCATTGGAAATTAGATATCCAGAACTCTAATAGTCATATACAACACGGACTGGGCTCGCTGCCTGGGCCAGTAAATTTTGACTGATAAAATACTAATTTCAGCTGATCCCGCCATTGACAACGCCAAGACTCATTTTCAAAAAATTCATAATTCCTGCCGCCTGAAACTCCAATGGAATGAAATTGGCATGCCCAAGACTAGATACCAAGATCTTCAATAAATAGATATATAAGACAAGCCCTTTTAAAAACCGGCAAAATGGTATATTTTGATGTAGAAAAGGCTTAACGCAACTCTTAAAAGGCGCTGCAATTTAGTTATGTATTTGAACTCGGTCACAAGTCTCTCAAGCGCATAGCATAACCGTTATTTGCTAATCCTATATGGCGGGCATGATCTTGAGTATGGCGCAAGGCCATAAATAAATAAATAAATATACCTATATATATAAACATATAGCCGATATGTAACGTAATCATATTGCAAGAATAAAATAAATTATTCTTCCTATTCTCTACTTGTACTTCGCTCTTAATCTGAGGTTCCTACCTATATCACTCTGTAATTAATAATGTGGGTCATTGTATCTATTGTAATAAAAGAACCTACGCATTATAAAATCGATATTTCAAGGCTTCGCATATCACCCCGTATCACACGATGCCAGGCGTGTATTTTCGATCCCACAGTGAGTTCCATCACAATTATTTGTAAAACCAAAGAGGACTCCATATTATTTTATGGTTATATTAGAAAATTGTATACAGCTGTGTTCACCTATCTATTTTACATGAAAAATCACCTTAAACTCAGCCGTCTATCTGATAATCAGAGTGCAATGTCAATGAGGCAAAAATGAGAGAGTTTTAGGAGAGAATGGCTCGGTTATGAAAGAATTAGGATCCATGCAAAAGGGGTTACAGTTTCCTTTCGCCATTCCTAGTAGATTTTTCACTCTCTTCTTTCTTTATTTGTTCTGATCCCTCATCCCTCACAGGAAAGCAAGGGAGACAGTCTTTCTATTCCTTTTAGATAACAAGTTGTGACTGTTATTTATTTATCCATAATGCTTGATATTAGCATGTGTGATTTACCTGACCAATTAGTTTGCAGCATGCAACAGGATGGTTCTCTAGGCTAATGATGAAACTGTTGGGGTTGCGCGTGAAAATAAGGTTTCAGTCCACATGCCCCCCAAAAGGAGCTGCAGACTTGTTGAAACCAGCCAGTGAACTCTTTGACAGGATTAAGAAGCTCTTGGCAGAATTCGAAGGCCTCAAAAGCAGCTGCAGTCTAATGTAAATCGAGGTGCTTTTTTTCTTCTTTCAATACTCTAAATCCAAAATATATTTGAAGCTTCATTCCTCTTTTACTCTTATGGATTGCATTTACAAGCCTTAAAAGCTCTTTTGATTTCAGATTCTTGTGATCCTGCAGAGACTGTTACTTATTCGGAACCTAATGTTTTGGAATATGAGAATGAGGACCAAGAAGAGCCAATTAACTGTGACATTGAGGATGAAGAAGAGGAAGGAGAGGAAGAGGAGCAAGATGGATATGACTCACCACCAATGGTAATTGTTGTGAAATTTTTCTTTAAGAACTGTGTGGTTTTCAATTTATATTGTAATATTCACTTGTTGTCCACGTATTCACACTATTAACTTGGATTTCTTATCTTGTCAGCCAAGCGAAGATGATCATTTCTTTCTTGACGCTAATTCTTGTATCCTTAGACACTTTCTTTTCTTTCTTTTTTGTTTTTTTTGGTCGAGAACTTTATATTCTGACTTAACAGAATTTCCTTCACTTTTTATTAGATCAAGTTGGAGATGATTTCCTGCAGGATCTCCTGCGGGGTTTCCCATTAAGCAATGGTTTCAAGGATCAACAGCCAAAGAATACCAACAGCAGTGGTGGTTCAAGTGACGAGGAGTATCATATATATGAACAAGATAGTGATGACAATGATAATTATTACGATTATGATAATAACAGTCTCAATTGACCAGATGAGCATGTGGAATTTTAGGATCATGAAGATCTCAATTCAATGTGACAGTCTTGTCTTTTATTATTTTTGTTTAATTTTTTTGGCTCTAGTATTAACAAGGTGATGTTAGTAAATGTAATGTACATATCTTAACCCAGACAATAATCAAAATTGAGTCCCTTTGGCTGTGCTGGTATTCATGTAATTGCAAGTAATTTGGTGATTTTGTTGTTCTCTGTCCAAAGGTGCTTTCACTTTCTAGTAATTTGGTGACCGTTTGGTACTTTCACTTTACGGCAGAAGTAAAAATGAAAGGTTCAATCACCCTGCATATGTCAAGGCCCTACAAGGGTCCTACAAACATAAACCTCAAACACAAGATTCACATGAGGTCCTCGAACCTCTGCAATGATGTCCCTAGTCCCTCGTATCGCTCCTGAGTCCGAGTCAGCTACTTCTTAGGATCTAAAAACTTCTTAGGACCTAAAAAATAAGAGGGAAAGAATGATAACCAAAGAAAGGTAGCCCAAAGGAAACACGAAAACACATCAAGAACATGGTCAAGCGACACCCAAGGATCACGATCCTAGTTTCAACCTATCCAATGAACACAATAGCATAACAAGGCATAAAAAAACTCTCGAGTCGATCGTCGATCGTCGACCTCAGTCATCAGCCTTAGTCGATCGTCGACCTCAGTCGAAAGTAGACCCACGAGTCCGGTAGCGCTAGTATCACCTACATGTACCTACAAACTTTAGTGCTTTTGTCAAGTATAGAACTAAATCTAGCTTGAGTTTGAGTTTTTTTTTTAATTAAAATCAAAACAGATATGATCAAACTTATTTAAATTAATGTTGAGATAGAACTAAAACCAGCCGTCATTTAACTGTAACTATGAAAAGGATATTAGTGCTTTTGTCAAGGATAGCAAAGTTGTTGAAAGTTACTTGCAGAAAGTTGTATGAAAACAACTAAAGTTACAAGAGAAAGAAAACATGAGTTAAGTTCGCAGAAAGTTCAGCAAAGAACGACTAACAAACAAGATTTAAAAGCATACATGTTGAAAGCCTTTTTATTTCATTTCATAATTTGACTTAGTACTCACTTGGAAAGCGATTAAATTACAATTTATAGAACTTCATCTAACAATGAAAATAAGGAAAGAAAATTACATAATCTGAAAATATTTCAAATAATTTAAAGAAATCCTCTAACTAAAGAATCCCCCAATCAAGAAAATCTTCAATCTTCAAGATCTTCAATCAAGCTGATTTCCAGCTGATTTCCTGTCAATCTTGTGTCAACTCCTTTCAACGGAATGGAAAGGTAGTTTGGTGGTGCATTATATCCTTAGCTGTTAAATCATCTGCATCATTTAAGTAATTTCATTTTTGTTTTTTGTTAATTATGTCAATTATTGATTATTTGGTCTCAATTTAAAAACAAAAAAAAATCATTTTCTCTGACTGTGTGATGCACATTATATATAGGAGTCTTGAAAGTCTTCAATGAAATATTGATTAATGACCTCTCATTAAGTGTGGGTCTCAAATACACTAGTAGTTCATGGTCAAGAATAAACGCTCCAAGACCAAGATAAAGGAAATGATTTATATAATTTCATTAATATATATAATGTCAACATTTTATGTTTAGACAAAAAACAAAGTCATAGGCTTCTCTTACTTTCATCAAGATTATAAGAATCTTGTGTTTTCAACTATCACATGTTAAATTACATTATCACATAAAAATAACACGTACATACTTGAACAAGCATGCACCGTCCAGACTTGAGACATTTTCTCTTTTATGAGGAGGGTACATTGAACCTACCTCAACACACCTAAACCCTCACCTGCATGAGTGGGGGTTTGAACTCGATTTATCCAAGAGAACACACCCTAACCTGAGCCCTCACCTTATTCTGAGGGCACATTTAATTTATAGTAAATAGTAATAATGTAATTAATTTTATAAATAAGTTATCTTTTTTTCCTGTTTGATTAATTGTGAAAAGAGAAGTTTATCTATGAAACCACTTATCTGAAATTGTATTGTAAGTTAAAGGTCTAATACCCAATTTAGTCCTTCTATTATACCGAATCGAACTTTTTGGTCCTTCCATTATAAATTAAGTTTTTTTATACTTTTTACTTTCACGATTGTAAAAATCTAATCCCTAAAGGCATATGTATAGGGACCAAAAAGGCCGTGGGAGGGACTAACATTTATCAATCGTGAAAATATAGGAACCAAAAAGGTTCAATTTATAAATGAAAGACTAAAAGGGTCAGTTCGGTATCTTAGAGGGACTAAATTGGGTATTAAATCTAAGTTAAATTATATGTAAAAGTTGTCATCACCACCATCAATTGGTTGTAAGTTGTCTTGTTTATATATATATATATATATATATATATATATATATATATATATATATATATTATTACTCTTAATTTTTGAGTTTTTTGTGGAATATTTAGTGGGCAAATCCAGTGTATTTATTTCTATTTTTAAAATTTAGTATTAATATTAAAAAATATTAAAAATTTATTATTATTCACAAATATGTCATAACATTCAATATTATCTTAATAAATATAGAGAAGAGACCTTCAATGTTTATATTAATTTTTTTAAAAAACCTTACCAAATATAAAGTTGAAAAGTTAAATTCATATATATTATAAATTCACAATTTTTTTAATTGTATAAGATACAACATTACATGAAATTATTGTTAAATTCATATTATGAATTATCACAAAACCAACTAAATTGGTAACCTTATCAATTCATTATAATTTATGATAAAAACTTATAATTAAAAAAATAAATATAAACATATAAAAGGTTGGATAATGGGTTAACCTCACCACCTACTTTATATCGATTGTAGTAAGTCAAATTACAATGAAACCAAACAAATTTGTAGTAAGTCAAATACAGTAATTCAACTTACAAGCCCTTTGGTTCCAGTATTTCAAATTACAATGTAAGTAGAATTACATGTTAAAGGAAGAGCTTTTATTTAAATATTAGCTCTGAATGAAACTCAAGACATAATTATTGAGATATGACTCCACACATATCCATGGAGGGGCTCAGCTATATGCATGAGATTTTCTGTACATGGTCGCAACTATAAGATTGGGCATCTTATAGGGCTCTCATGAAAAAAATCCAAGGTTCATGCGCACGGACATGAATGCGCAATCCCACGATGGAGGTGTCAATATTATGTGTGAGATAATTGAAGTATGAGTAAAAGGAATGTAGTTCAAGACTTGGTTTACACTAATTTCTTCATATGAAAATTCAGATTAAATCTATAAAAGATAAATTGCCCAGTGCACAATATTCAAAGGAGGTACTAACAATTTGATTTTATGTTTAATTTATTTTTTGAGATTTGTTGGGGATTGTTGAAATTTTAAAAGATTTTTTAAATAAAAAACTCAAATTTAATTGATTATATATTATTTATTTATTTAAATTATTTGACCATTTTGATTCTAATGACAACTGTTTTATTTGGATATAATGGATTCCATATTAGTGTGACAATTGCTCTCCCAAAATTTTTATTTTATTATTTATTTATTTTTTTGTTATTATTTTTTATGTGACTTTGGTTCTACCACACGAAACGCTCCATCATATCTATTCAAGTCATGTTAAACTACAATGGTCGAATCTTTGGAAAGTATTTTCCGACAAACCCTTACATGAAAGACGGTACTAATATTTGTTATTTTTTTAATTTATAAATCTTATTTATTATTCTCAATTGTTTTGTATTAAAAATATCAAAGATATAAGTTTATAAATACATTTTATTTTTATGTAATTTCTATGTTCATTTATTTTATAATTACAATCTTTTTGACAAATGCAACAAGCGCCCCTTGAAGGTAATTAAGTCAATTAGTCCACAGAGAACAACACCACGTACACCTGAATTGGCCTCACCTATTAAGAGTGGGGATTTGATCATGGGTAATACATAGAAGAATCTCTCATCTTAGCAAGGGACAAGTATCAATAGACCCTTGAGTCGTTGATATTTTATAATATATATAATTACAATAGAGTGCATTAAAATTTATTCTACCATATATAAATTTTAATTTAGTCTGGATTATCCGTACATCTCCACTTCTAGAATGTCACCGTCACCATCAGGTCCATCACCATCTTCCTGAGTCCTCAATATCACTCACCATATAAAGTATACAAGTCACATAAAAATAAGACATATATATATATATATATATATATATATATATATATACACACATGATTGAACAAGCATGCAGCGACCAGACAGACATGAGACATAATTTTCTCTTCTCTAATTAACTTGGAGACACAAGCAATTCTGTATATGATCGATCATAATTTTTACATCACCCGTAGTACGTACTATATATAACATTAAAAAGAAAAGAAAAGAAAAGAAAAAGGACGTAGCTAATTGTCCTCCTGAAGCACAGCACAGCACAGCAATGCACACCGGATGATCGATCGGACGAGTAATTAAAGAAATGGTATGACTAAAGGAGTACAGAGGTTATAGAGGTGGTGGTGTTGTTGTACTCAAGCTTGGAGAGAAGAGCAGAAGAAAGGGCATCTTCAACCTGAAGGGCGGCATGAGGGACCATGAACACCACGTCCTGTAACATTACGTCCTGAACCCTAGTCACGCTCGCATGACTCACCTGCAGCTCAAGCTCTCTCAACGCGTTCATCAGCCGAGCCGCCGGGTGACCGCCGCTACCGGACTGCACCCGTATGACGGCCTCCTGGCCCACCATCCTCACCTCCAATTTCATCCTCATCCCGTGATCAATATTATTATTCCAACACGAAACATTGACACTAGCAGCTGAAGTAGTAGTAGTAGCAGTAGTACTGGTAGTATTAGTATTATAACTCAAGCTCCTCTGATCCACAATATTATTCATCATGTTGTTGTTCTGAATATCCTTCTTAATCAGTAAGTACTTTTGCTCTGTTTCAAGCTCGGCTACCCTTGTTTTAAGCTCATTGATGTAAGTGACGGCGTCGGCAAGGAGGGAAGCTTTGTCCATCTTTGAGACATTGGGGACTACCGAACGGAGAGCGTAGAACCTGTGGTTCAGCTTCTCTCGTCGTTGTCGCTCGGCTTCGACTTGGTTCATGGGCGTTTCGGACTCGGTCGACGCAGGTTTTCTCCCTCGTTTTCTTGGGCGCCGGTGGTGCTCGGAATCTGAGTGCTCAAGATCGAGAGACGGGGACTTTTTCTTGACAGTCATGAGGGTTGGAGTTGGATATTGGATGGTACTGTTGTTGGTGTTAATGTTTTGTAGTAGAGAGGAGAGGATGGAGAATGCTTGTTGGATGAGCAAGGAGTCTTCGGGGAGGTGGATGGTGGAGGCGAGCTCAAGCACGCCGGTGCTGGAGATAGGGATGTATACGAGAGTTTGGATGGAGTGGATCTGGGCTTCCTCCGCGCGGGGGCAGCCGGAGGATTGGAGGGACGGGGAGCCGGAGAGCCAGATGAAGGAGGAGGAGGAGAAGGAGCGGGAGAGGAGTGTGGAGAAGTCGCCGGCGGGGAAGGATCGCTTGGATGATAGGATGTAGAACCACTCGGTGGATTCCGAGCCGAGGATGAGACGACCATCGGCCCAGGATAGGAGGAGGAGGTCCGGCGAGGCGCTCCATAAGATGACGTGTGACCAGGCTTCCGCCCGGGAGTGGAGGAGCTGCTGGAGGTGGTGCAGGATGGAGGAGGATTTGATGGTGTTGGTGTTGGTGTTGGTGGTGGCCATTGGCAATATTATTGGAGATGGGAATTCACAAGATAATCTTGATGAAAGTAAGAGAGGCCTACCAGTTCCTTTTTATTGTCTGAAAATGAAATTTTGACATTATATATAATGAAATTAAATCATTTCCTCCCTCACTAGTAATTAATTATAGGTACATTGAATAATCTTCAAATTATTTATAGGTCCTTGGAGAGTGTGTAGAGATGTAATGTAATAATATTTTGGATAAAAAATAGTATTAAATAGTGTCAGTGACTAATAAAAAATTTACCTTCTTTTTTATTTTTATTTTGAAGCGAGCGTTTATTCTTGACCATGAACTACTGTATTTGAGGTCATTAATCAATGTTTCATTAATGACTTTCAAGACTCTTATATATAATGTGCATCACATAGACAGAGAAAATGATGTTTTGTTTTTTTTAATTTTAAGTTAAGATCGAATATTTGTAACATCAATTTCACTTGAAATCACCAGAGGAATCAATAATTGACTTAATTAACAAAAAACATTAAATTATTTAAATGATTCGGATGAATATTTAACAGCTTGGGATATAATTAATGCAGCACCAAAAGGAGTTGTGACATTTTGTTAACTTTGACAAAAGCACTAATATCCCTTTCTTAGTTACAGTAAAATGACGGCTGATTTTTAATTTTATAATCTTAAAATTAATTTAAATAAGTTTGATTAAGTCCATCTTGATTTTAATTATAAAGCTCACTCGACTAAGTTTAGCTCGGAATTAAAATTTTAACATCGAATCTAATTTGATTTAGTTCAAAATTAAATGTTTATTTATAACTGTATAACAGACCAATTTACACAAACAACTCAAGAAAAAAAAAACAAATTTAACTAATATTAAAAAAAACGATCGAAGGTAAGATTTTATGCAAACATCATGTACACATTTATCTTTATGTTTGACATGAATTGTATTTATTTTTTAAAAATTAAAATCAAGAAATAATTTGTAATCAGCAAGTATGGCAAAAACATTTTGATTAGATGTAATAGTAAAAATTTTATTTTTGCTTCAAAAAATGAAAAAAAAAAGTCATGATTGTCTCATTCATGATTTGCCTAATTATTTTTATTTAAACACCTCATACTCACAATATAAGAAACTCTAACTACAAAAACAATATAAAAAAAAAGTTTGAAAAATGACATTTTTTTTTTCCAAAAAATTCACCGAATTGGTGTAAAAAAATTCATAAAATGGAGGAAAAAACTAAGTAGCACCAAGAAACTAAAATTTATTTTTCAGCCCTTTTGATTGTTTGTTTTCACACGTGAATGCATGTTGTTTTTATTTATTTATTATTTATTTTTTAAAATTAATGATGTACGGAAATGTGGTGGACTTCAAATTGGATTTTGTCATTTGCATGTTTTGGATTGAACTTTATTTTGCATGTCATTTTTCCTCGTGGAAAGTATGCATTTTAAAATAATAAGAAAAAAAACTTGAAACTAATATTATCTATATATAAAATCTTTATAATACAAAGATATATAGAGCAGAAGTTGTGAGTAGGGCTGTTAAACGATCAAGCTATTCGCGAGCAGCTCGAGCTCGGCTCGAAAGCTCAAGAATTTCTAGCTTTCAAGCCGAGCTCGAGCTGCAATTTCGAGCTCGAAATTATTTTCAAGCTATAGGAGACTATCATGCGCCAAAGAAGGGACGCACAGACCAGGGAGACTCTCATCATAACCGGATCTGTTCTTAATGAGAGTTCTTCAATGGAATTGTAGAGGGGCCTCGGGTCGGGATACAGTAAACTGAATTTGATGGATGTTGGAAAAGCTTGACTTGTCTATGTTATGCCTTGTGGAAACAAGAGCAGATTCCTCGAGAATACAGAAATTCTGTGAGAAATTCAGAAGAGACTGGGACTGGGCGGTTATACCAGCAAGGGGATACTCTGGAGGTATCATCACATTATGGAGAAAGGACCTTGGGGTGGTCACCCCAGTTGTAGTCTCTAGGTATGCGCTGCATCTTATTTTCTCATTTGAATATAGTAAGATCTGGGTTGTCTCCTTAGTTTATAACAACCAATTGGCAATCAAGCAAAGGTATACTTGGCAAGAATTGTCGAAGCTATCATCAATTCAAACCCGTGGCTTATCGCAGGAGATTTCAATGCAATCAGAAAGATAGAGGAAAGAAGAGGGGGATTAGAGGAATCTAGGCTAGGTAGCAAATCAAAACAATTTAACTCTTTCATTTTTAATAATAACCTCATGGAACTTACAATGACAGGGAACAACTATACCTGGTGCAACAACCAAATAGGAGCAGCAAGAATATGGGCAACACTAGATAGGTTCCTTGCAAATGATTGTTGGGCTGATCTTGTGTCTCATTACCAACTTAGTAGGATAGCTAGGAGTCAATCTGACCATTGGCCATTACTACTACTAGACTGTGAATCTGAAAAATCTAAGACAAGGAAACCCTTCAGATTCGAGAACCATTGGATTAATAATCCTAAATGTAGGAAAAGTATTGAAAACATTTGGAAAGTTACAAGCTTTCCTAAACCTCTACATGATTTTAGCCATAGAATTCATAACCTAAAAATGGACCTAATAAAAAAATGTAGAGGATCTATAAATAGTATTGAGGCATAGATTAAGAAGGTTGAAGTAACTGAGATATTAGAAAACAAGGACCCTAGGGATCAGTTAGATCAAAGGGATTGGAAGAACTTGAGAGCCCTATATAATAAACATCATGCTTTACAAAGACAAAGCACATCTATATGGGCCCAAAAATCTAGAATTAATTGGTTGAGGAATGGAGATAATAACTCAAGATATTTTCACCAAGTAACTCGACAACACAGTGTTTATATCAAAAAATAATAATAAATAAATGTCTCAAGGGCCAAAAAAAGAAATATTTCATGGCTCTAAAGTTAAATGAAATATTTATTTTGAAATCAAAATATTTCAAAATAAAAAATATATATCCTGTCATATTTTAAGATAGCCCGAGAAAACACATCTCGAGGCGATCTTAAATCCCAAAATTGCCTCCGAGAACAAATATCCGAGGCAAACACAAATTCCAAAATTGCCCCTGAGAACATATCTCGGGGCAACCTCAAAATCCCAAAATTGACCCTGAGAACATATCTCGAGGCAAATGCAAATTATAAAATTGCCCCTGAGAACATATCTCTAGGCAACCTCAAATTCGAAAATTGTCCCCGAGAATACATATCTCGAGGCAAACTCAAATCTCAGGATAGCCCAAACACGTATCCCGAGGCAATCCTAAATAGCCCGAGAACATATCTCGAGGTAATGAAATTTCACATGCCGAGGATGCATATCCCAAGGCGGCTCAAAAATGCTGATCCCGAGGCAATATTAATTAATTAATTAATTAATTAATAGAAAGGGGAAGAGATAATGCCAAATAAAAAAAAAGGGAGATAAAATCAAAATTAAAAAAAAAAGTAGGGATAAAAACAAATCGTGCTGGGGAGGAGTTTTTTTTTTTTAAAAAAAAATCAAAATCAAAAGAGAAAACAACAAACTCAAAACAAAAAAGGCTGGTAAAATCCTAGAGGGGGGAGATACAGAGAAATAAAAAAAAAGAGGAAGAGAAAGGAGGTAGCCAAAGATAGAAGGGAAGAGGAAGAAGGAGAAGAAGAAACCAAAGAGGAGAAAGAAAGAGATCAAGAAGAAATGTAGGCTTTCACTCAAGGTTCTTCATCTCCATCACCTCACTTCGCCCGACCCTAGCAGACGCCGCGCCCGGCGTAGCTGCACCGCGCACCTAGCGGCCGCATGCCAGTCGCGCAAGCGCGCCAGAACCAGCAGTCGCGGCAGCGCCGCACGCATCGGCCAAGCGCGCGCCAGCGCGCCCGGCCAAGTAGTGCGCTGGCGCACAAGTCTAGCATGCATCTGCGCCAGCGCCGCGCCTTCGGCCAAGCGCTCAAGCCGGCGGCAAGCGCCTGGCGTGCTCCAACTTCGCGCTCGGCAACTGCTGCGGATCAAGCAGCGCATAGCGCTACCAACTGCGAGTAGATCAAAGTGCCACCCTCATATCGGCAAGGAAAAGCACAAGCTATACAATAGCCTCCCTGCTGCCCTTATCACCGGCAAACAAAGCACGGGTTATACAATAGTCTCCCTGCTACCCACTGACACTGGCAAGGAAAAGCAAAGTCTCCCTGCTGCCCTTATCGCCGGCAAACAAAGCAAAGGCTATACAACAGTCTCCCTGCTGCCCTTATTGCCGGCAAACAAAGCAAAGGCTATACGATAGCTTCCATGCTGCTCTTATACTGGAAAGGAAAAGCAAAGGCTATACATCAGTCTCCCTGTTGCCCTTATCGCTGGCAAAGAAAGTAAAGATTATATAATAATTTCCCTACTGTCCATTGTCGCCAAAGATAAGGCAAATAATGAAAATGAAGGAGTAGCAGCTTCACAAAAAAGGATGGGAAGTCACAGTTTGAAATCTACTGTCGAAGTCGAATTTCTGCAGTTCTGCTGGCTTGACCACCCTTCATTCAAACGACAATAACTTGTGATAGGAAATTCTTATTGAAGCGAAATTTGTGGCATCAGAAACTAGACTTCCAGAGCTTTCCAAATGTATGGCACAGTTCCTATCAGTGGCCCAGTTGGTACAGATTTTGAGGAAAAAGAGGGCAATTCCTGCAGTTTGATCAGCTCGACCACCTTCTATTCAAGTGTTGATAACTTATGCTAGAAAACTCCGATCGAGACGAAATTTGCGGCATCGGAAACTAGACATCCAGGGCTTTCTAATCATATATGGTGTGGCCCATATTGAGGGCCCAGTTGGTACAGATTTCAGTTACAAGGCGTTTCAGGCTGCTGTAAACTTATGGGCTGTTGGCGACCATGACGTATATCTTAAGGCGATGGTACTACGACATGAATTCAAAGGGGATGGCGAGGCGGAAGGCGGCATTCCTAAATAATCAAATAAATAAATAAATAAATAAATAAAAATATATATTCACATATCCATGATGATATTCATATGTAATAAATTGTCGTATTCTGCAATAAATTATTCATTGCCTTTACTTGTACTTTTGCCCTTAATCGGAGGTTTCCACAATCTTATTCGGGATAATTAATAATAGAGGCTTGCCTCTATTAGGAATGAAAGAACCCACACAATAAAAAATGATATTTGTGCTTTGATGTATCGCCTAGTGTCTTCTTTCACAGACACGATGCCAAGCAGGTATTTTCGATCCCACACACAAGAGAAAAAACAGGATTAATCATATAAAAACTAACACAAATGAGGTGGTAATGGAGCAAGAGGCTATCGAGGATCAGTTCATCAATTTCTACACATCATTATGGACAAATAGAAAGCAATAGTCCACCTCTGATCTCCTCCAGGCACTTCCCAGTGATCTACATGTGCTAACAGAAGAACAAAGGATAGAGATCATTGGTCCAATCACTAAACAGGAGGTACACAAAGCTTTAACTACAATGCAATCTGGTAAGTCCCTTGGTCCCAATGGTATGAATGCAGAATTCTTTAAGGCATATTGGCACATAATTGGTGAGTCGGTCTTTAGAGCTACTCAGTGTTTCTTCCACAATGGCACATTACCAAAAAGATGGAACCCGACCTATATATGTTTAGTGCCTAAGAAAGATAATCCACAATGTGTGCAGACTATAGACCTATCTCAATCTGTAATGTTATCTATAATGTTAATTATAAAATAATAACTAAGATACTTGCAAGGAGACTTAAACCTATATTAGGTCAGCTAATTGTCAAAGAGCAAGCTGCTTTTGTGGAGAGAAGAAGTATATTTGACAATGTCTTCCTAGCACAAGAGTTAGCCCACTCTCTAGAGCATAACACCCAGGACTTCCCAATGATGATGATTAAAATTGATATGGAGAAAGCCTATGACTTAATGGGTTGGGAAATCATTGTTGTAGTCCTCTCCAATATGAATTTTCCTAGTTTATGGATCAAGGCATGTATTGAGACATCTAATGTTGCATTCATTATTAATGAAAGAGCTGGTAGATGGGTGAAGCCAGAGTCAGGGATAAGACAAGGAGATCCTATCTCTCCTTACTTGTTCATCTTAGTATCACAACTCCTCACAAACCTTCTAAATAAGGTTGGCCAACTGAACCTGTTGAGGGGCATTCAAATCAATAGATCTGTGTCCCTTAATCACATATTATACGCAAATGACCTGTTACTGTGTTGTCAAGCATCTAGAAGTAATGATAGAATTATCACCCACTGTCTTCAAAATTACTCATCCTAGACTGGTCAAAGGGCTAACCTGAAAAAGTCAGAAATTTATCTCCCATCCTGGTTCTATAGAAGAGTTAGGAGGTCCATTATCAATCTATTGGGCATCAAACATTGGAATTTTCCCTTTAAATACCTGGGAAGGTGGATATCTCCAAAGAGACTCCCAATTAGAACATTTGATCCACTAGTGGAATCTATGGAAAGGAAGATGGCTCAGTGGAGGAAAAAGAATCTATCTATGGCTGGAAGACTCACCTTAGTCAACTCCACCATTATGTCCATGCCTTTATATGGTCTCAATACATATGCCATACATGACACTATATTGGATAGGATTACTAAGCTAACTAGGAGATTTATTTGGGGTAGTGATAGCAACAACGGTGGAGCCTATCTCGTTGGATAGAATACTGTGATCCAAGCTAAACCTGAGAGAGGCCTGGGTGTTAAGGATATAAAGAAGATGAAACAAATACTGATTATAAAACACACACTGGACCTAGTAAACAATGTAGAGAAAAATTGGGTTCAGTTGATGAAATTGCGAGAGCGAGAACGAGACCGCTTTGACACAACAAATCTCTCCTCCTGCCTCCTCTTTCAGAAACTCTGCATCAGTCTTTAAACATCCAAACCTCACTGCTTCCTCAACCTCACATTCATCAGACCTCATCCTCACTTCTTCTATTATATGTTTTACTAGTTCCGCCATGGCCGTCGAAAATTCTAAAGAATGACTGTAAAACAAGAAAATAAAGGATTTAAGCATATCATAACTCCTGATAAATTATTAAATTTAAGCATTACTAATTGATGATTCTTTTTATAAGTCCGATTATGCACATGCTAAATTTCTTCCATCGTCTGCCAACGAAAAGTTGCTATTTTGCATAAGAGATTGCCCAATTTTGCTTTGACTGGTTAAAATATCTTGTTTTGAGAGGGAAGAAGCTATAAAAACCCTAACTCAAGCTAAGATTACAGAAACGCTAAGTAGCATAGATTACAACAATTACTTCCAAGCCATAAAGGCTTGGAATTTGACGCCCAGATTGACTTCAATCATGAGATAAACATTTCCAAAATCCAAATTTAACTATTTGATTTGAGATGAATCGCATGTTTGGGAATAAAAGTAACAAAGCCCTAAAACATAGTCTCTCCCTCTTTCTCTCACTCTCGCAATTGGCCGGTGGCTGATGGCGCCCTAGTTCTCCTTCTTGATCTCAGCGGCTGGTATCAACGTGGTCTCTCTCTTTCTCTTAACTCCCTGACGGTACGGTCGCGCTCTATTTCTCTTCATTGAATCAAGGAGAAAAGTAGAAATTAAGAATTTGGAAGGGCTGGTGCGGTTATGTTGGTGACGTGGCCATTGGTGACATGCCACAATATCTTCCATGTGGCTAATCCGGCGGCCACATTAGATAATTCTGACCGGGTTCTTTCGGTTACCCTCCCGCTGAAAGCAAATAGAAGCAGGGTGACAAAACAAAAACAAATTGAAGTTCGGTACCCAAGGTGAGATATGGGCATAATTGATGGGAAAAAACTTGTATGGAGCCGGCTCCACCTATCTTTAGGTGAGTCGGCCTCCATTTTGCTATTTAGAGAATGTTTTAAGTATTTCCAACTGTACGGATGGGAAGATCATCGAAAAATAAACTAATCTATTTTCATATAATTTGATGACCGTTTAACTAGCTTTGGATTACGGGCGTGCCCGTACAGGCTCGACCCGGCATGATCCGCCGTGCACAGCGGCGGAATGAGCGATAAGAAGCCGTGCGGGCATGGCCGATTCGTGCCCGTCTTGGGGCCAAAGCCCCACGGCCTGCGGGCCGGCCCGAAATCTAACATGTGACAACGCCATATTTTTCCACGTGGCGGATTTTAAATTTTTTATTTTTTATTTTTTTTTAAAAAAAGTGGGCAACTCTTATGGAGCTGTTGACATGTTTTAAATTTATTAATTTAAAACTTAAAATTAATTAGGTGTTAGACAGTCACTTTATGTTGATTTCTCTTCGATTATTAATCTTTCGGTTCCACACCCTCCACGAACAAGTTTTAATTTTCTCTTAAATTGTTCTTTTTTCTTTGGCATTTTGCTCCATGTTTCAGATTTATTTATAATTTACCTTGAATTTTAAATGTAGCCTCTAATCTAGAGAGGTAATATGTTTTAGATAAAATGTAAAACTCCAAATGAAATATAAGATACACACTTGCTTAAAGCTGATCTGCCTGATCAATTGAACGTATTCTTCTATAGATTCCATCTTTTATATGTAGCCTCTAATCTTGAATAGGTAATATGTTCAAGTAAAGCATGCTGATTTACTTGTACTTCTGTTATCTGATATGCAAGGATGGGGAACTGATGAGAAGATGAACCTCCTTTCCATCTTTTTTTCATGCTCACAGAAAAAAATGTATTTTTATCCAAACATAAAAATTATAAATATTCTTGTCCACATCTGAAAACACTCATGTAATCATACAATAAGGATTGAAGGAGTACCGAGTTTGTGGTGCTCATGATGAGTGCTTATAATTTGTGAGAGGTTTCATTAGATATGAAAAAAAAACTAATTTAATATGTAAATATAAACATATATATATATATATATATATATATATATATATATATATATAAAGTTTAAAAGATTTATATATAGTAGTATTAATCTTGGGAAGTAGATAAGCTTGTGATTTGTTTCTCATGATCATGTACAAACAAAACATTAGTAAAAGAAGTATTAAATAACATAAAGTTGAAGCTTTGATCAAGTAAAAAGATTTTCACTGCTTTCTTTTTTTTTCAGTAGTGTTTGATTAATTTAGATTTATTTTATAATTTTTTTTAGATTTTTTTAGATTTTTTTATATTTTTTAAGATTTTTTCAAATTTAAATAATATTTTAATAAATGGGCCGTGCTTGACCCGTGCCTGACTCGGCCCGGCACGGCCCGGCCCGGGATGGGCCGTGCTCCGTGCCGGGCCAACTCTAAAATTTTTCGTGCCGTGCCAGGCACGGCACGAAAATGGCGCCGGCACGGCCGGGCCCGTGCCGGCCCAAAATCCAGCTCTAGGTCCAACCATTCATGGTTGAAAATTTATAGAAATTTCAGTAGACCAAATTACGTAAATACCCTGCTTCTGGGGATTCTTGGGGGGCGGGGGGGGGGGGGAAGATCGAGCGGGAAAGACGAGAAGGGGAAAAGAGAGCAGCCAGCGATAAACCGATGAGTTCGTCGGCGGCGGCGGCAGATGATCCACCGGACCTCATCTGCCACCTTGATAGCATCCATGGCATGGTCGACGCCCTCACCTCTGTCCGCTGGAAGCGCCACCAGGTCCCCTTGATATCTCTTCCTAGGGTTTAGGGTATCCATGGTCTCTCACCAGCTCCCTCTTCTTTCCACCAGGACGCCGTACTGGAGCTCTCGGAGCATGGAATCGTCGTCATAGTTGAAGAATCCGGCTGCCTCCAGGCCAAGGTCTACCTTAAACGGGAGGTATTAATTCAGCCAACCATTTTCATCGCACTCTTTGTTGAGTTCTGGTTTTGAGAAATCCAATCACGAAAATGGGGGAACTTTGCAGCTGTTTCTAGTTTATGAGTATGCGGCGGAGGGGCGTCCTAGGTTCGGAATGAGCCTGGACTTGTTTGTCGACGGCCTCAATATATTCTCTGCTCTGGGGCCTGCTACTGTAGTTGAGATTCGATATCCCGGTCCCGACATGGAGCTCATTCTTAAGTATGTTTTCTTATCTCCCTTTCGATTGTTGCAGCAGTTGCTTGCTATTTTATTTTATTTTATTTTTGGCTTGATTCTTCAGGATATAGTCATCAAAGTTCATCATTCTTTTCTGAACTTGTCTTCTGAATGAATTTCTCGCTGATGTTATGGATCAGTGGCAGTTTGATGTTTTGTTGCTTTCCTGACTTTTAAATTACATTGGTGAAAGAATTAATGTTTTTTATTTTTTTTATATTGGTGACTTGTTGCTTAAAGTTGGCTCCTTTACCATTGATACATGATTTACTAACTGTTGCTCTTGATTGGATTCAAGCTCTGGTTAAGTTCTAGTGTTTGGTCATATGGTTCAATGGCAATGTCCCATAGAGACTTGAGGTTGTCATTTCATTCTACGAGTGGAATTTCTCAAGGTGTCTTCGCATTATGGGGTGACAACTTTGTTAATTTTATAAATTCTTGCTTCTAATTTGTTGTTTTGCTTCAGCCTGTGTTTGTTCAACTTGGTAATTAATGGTATTGATGAAGTAAGAGAAAGGGGCTACAACTTTAGATGTTACACGAATAAAATTGTGTTTAATCCAACTCACAGTGCAAAGTGTATGCTTTGTGGTAGTTCTTTTATTAATTATTGGTATGCTTTAATCAGGACATATGGCCCATGGGAGGCTATTGATAATTGTATCTGCTTTGTGAATTTTGAAAAGCAATCTGGTATATATTATTATTTTGTGGAAGCTATGTTTAGGAAGTGCTGATTACACTATGCGGTTTTACTCTTTGCCATATTTATGCTGTGTTTACAAAGTTGGCCTCCATTAAAGATTGAGCATTCATCAATCACTGGCAAAAGGAAATGGGGCATATGAATTTAAGAAATTTTCAAGGGGGGGGGAGGGGGGGTTCACCAGAGTTAGTTGAGAAGAACAAACCAGGGGGGCTGTTCTGCTAGAATATATATGAGAGTTTGCATTTTAAGACAAATGGGCAAAGAAATGTGAATGTGTGAATACATGGCAGAAATGGGCAAAGAATAGAGAATTTATTAAACATTGCCCATTTTACTAATCCACCCACCATTTAAGCACAAAAAGGGCAATAGCAGACAGCCTTAGAATTTAGAACTATAATTTCTGAGTGGTAATGCGTTTAATAAAAGAGCAACCTAGGAGACTCTTCCTCTAGTAACAAATTTGACTATAATTTCAGTTGTCCATACAGAAACAGTGCACTTATACTTTATTATGTACAGAGCTTCTGATCCACTTGGGAATAATTATTAATATGATAGAATTTGCACCATTGTGACGCTCTATACATTTATATGCTTAGGACAGTGGACTTTCCCAATGGTTCCCTTTATGCTGCAATCAGAACAAGGATTCTGGATACCATTTCCTGGGATTACAACTTTGAACCCACAGGAAATGTTCCCATCAGTTTTACTGTCAAGGTATCGCTTATTCTTGGTATTGATTAAATTTATGAAGTTATCATAATCCCTCAGGATATTCATGTTTGGCCATGAATTCAAGTTTAATGCATATGCACATTATCAGTCTGCTCTGCTGAAAGAAGCAATTGAAGATCTTGAATGGCCAGGGTCTAGTATCCAGATAGTTTTACAGCCTGATCCTCCTTGTGTAACATTTAAAGGTGATGGTCATGGCGAATTGCAGGTAACATAGTCAGTCACACGCCATGCCATTCTTAGATTGGTCTTGAATATATCCAGTTTTTGATTCAGTTTATTGTCTTCTCCGCAGATCGACTTCCCGTACTATGCAAGTACTGATCTTCTAATTGCATTCCAATGCAGTCGTCAAGTTGCGTATTGGTACCTCCATATCTGCACTGGATGTTTGTAATATTGCAAAACTTAAAATCGTTTTACTCGTGTTTATTCTGATGATGTATGAACAGGTATAAATACAAATTTCTCCGTGCAACGACTTCAAACATCCCTGCTGGTGTCTTAAAAGATAATAGAGGAAGCAAATTAACCATTGGAAGGGGAGGGATGTTGAAAATCCAGCATTTGGTCTCAGTTGGCAGGCCGGGTGTCCCGCATCCTTACGGTGACAATGTCGGACAACCTAGCCGCATCGCTTACATTGAGTTCTATGTCAAAGCCGAGGAAGAGCAAGAGGATGCTCCTATAAATGATTCTTAGGCATTGCATCCAAGCTGTAAAATTCTATGGAGTTAAGTCTAGTGTCAAAAAGGTATTAGATCTTAAGCTTTCTCCAGTGTCTATTTTCAATATCACCTTGGAGTTTATTTAAGGAGCTTTGCAATCTTGAACCTTTTGTGGATTATTTTTTACAGAAATTAAACTAATGTGTTTGGCCATTAGTTGGTAGAGAGGTGAGCATTTTAAAGAAGAAAGACAATTAGCCGGAAGAAGAAAAAAAGAAAAAGAAAAAGAATTCCTGGGCCGATGCAGCAATTCCTCCCTGTTAAATTCGACATCTGCGCTTGTCTTTTACACAAAAGGGAGCTCATGAAGTCATGATTTGTTTTGAAAAAAGCCCAACTTGGTAACAATAGCAATTAAAGTTAAACTTTGTCATTAAAATTTGTCTTAAAAAAAGAGGACGAGCTTAGAAACACGTTTTTTTTTTGGGTCCAAAATATCACAATAAAACCTTGAAAGTTGAAAACATAACTTCAATATTTGTAGCTAATAATCAGAGCCAAGAGAAAGCGGAAACTTGGTCTATAAAAAATTTATCAAAATAGATACATCAAAAGGAACTCAATTAAAGCGGCAAAACTGCCCTATGTGGCCATTGAATCTTTGATCTCAATGGCTCTCTATATTCTTGGATCTGGAGCTCTGATTCTCTCATGTTGGAGCTAGAGGAGTTCTTTTGGGTTGTTGGCATTTTAAGGTTTGTATTCTTCTCTGAAGTGGAGGTTGTGTTTCTTTGATAGTCTACATTATTATGTTATTTAATTATAAGCTGAGAATCTGAGATGCTAAGGGCCTGTTTGAATTAGCCTTTTTTGAGTCCAAAAACGCTTTTTTATAAGTTAAACGCTTCTGGGCTCAAAAAAATCTGTTTGGATTAGCTTTTCAAAAAATAAGAAGCTCCAAAAAAGGCTCAAACACTGCTTTTTTCAGAAGCTGGTCATGTGGTGCTTTTGAAAAAAACAGTTTTGGAGAAGCAGTTTTGAAAAAAGCGTTTTTTTATAAGTTAAGCGTTTTTTTTGGAAGCCAATTCAAACATGCCCTAAATTTAGTTGGTTTATGCCAATTTTGGGAGTGGTTTCTCTGTTACAAAAGTTTGAATTTTGCAAATCATGAATGGTTTTAATTATATTAGAAGTGCTTATAATCTGTTGACAAATTACATTATTCATTGTCTTATTTAGATTATTCTATTTGCCAAATTTGGAGTTGTTATGGGGAAATATTTATGTCGACACGTGGCATGATATCAAATGCTAAGACAAAGAAGCAACTACAAGTAACCAATTAACCACTTGACGGTTAAAAAAGGTTTTGAGAAGATGATACACGAGATGGCATTGAGCTAACAACCCTAGCTGGAGCTGAGCTGGCCGGTTTCTAGAAAACACTCCTAGTTAGCAACCAACTGAAAAGCTAACCGTCTCCGAAAACTATGAAAGGAAGGCCTCAAGAGGATCAGAGGGACCAACTTCTGGCTACATGTAAGACTCTCTCTTTTTCTTTCCCCTACTACCCAACTCTTTGGAAAATTTCCTTGATCTTTTATCCTACTTCTCTAATTAAAGCTAGTATGCTGACTAGAGTGTCAAAGAGTTTGGAGATAAACCTTGGACCTTCTTTGCAGGTCCCAGACTTGGAGTGAAGCTCCCGCCTCTGAAGACATTGATTCATTCGGAGACATTGTCTGCAACCGATCTTTTCCCTTTGAACAAGTTGCAGCTCATTGATCTCCATCCAATTTCATTCATTGATCCTAATCCATTCCGATCTCAAGAAATAGCGGATCATTGGCATCAACAGTTGGCACCATCTGTGGGAAATCGATCAAGAAGTTGTGTAGTTCTTAATGGTGCCCAGAGGGAAGAAAAATCGGATTCCAAATCAAGTTGAGAATAACATCATCGGGCCAAACACCATCCGCAAAGTCAAAGCCACTCTCCAGGACCAACAGACGGTCCTAGAAGAAGATCCCCGAGATGCGCACATCCAAATCCTTGAGAAGCAAGTCGAGGTACTTACTAGAGCCCTCCAAAGATAGGAGTAGAAGACTTCTTAGCTCCCTATGCAACAGAGAAGCCCTATGGCAGACTCGCACGAGATGGGGAGACGCTCCACTACATGTGTCCCAGAGCCTAAGGGCAAGACATGTGCTACGAGGGTGGAGGAGACCTTCTAGTCTTCCAACAACACGGGATCGCTACGGTACAGATTCTAATCCGAGGAGCCTCCCCGATCTCGACACAAGATTGCCACCAAACCGGCAAAGGTGCAATTGAGGTATATTTCCTGAGCAATCTCTCCTTTTGCCTCTTAGATTATAGATGTTATGCAAAAATACAAAATTTATGGGGTTTGTTTTGCAAAAAAACTTTATGTTATTTTGGAAAGTTATTATTTATAAATACGGGGACTATTTTGCAAAACATATTTAATTTGGGTTTTATAACATATTGGGGACTTTTGTGAAAACGTTTAAAACTCCTCATGGCGCTGTTGAACGATTATCACGTCCGTTAATAAAAGTCTTGGCAGCGCTATCCGTTATAACGAGAAGTGAAAGGGCACGATCTGAAAAAAAAAAAAAAAAATAGGGTTTCTTTTTGATAAACAGGTGGAGATCATCTCTTTCCTTCTCTTCCTCTTTTCTTTTCTTTGTTCATTCTTTTTGGGGGAAATCCTGTTTTGTGTTGTGCTGCATCTACGTCGATCCTCGAACCCTTCTGTAGCGTCTTGGCGAGGAGGAGAAGTATCTCGTTGAACATCGCCTGAAGCCTTGCGAGGCGACAAATAGTTCTTACGGGGCCCATTGTACCCATAAACTTCTCACGATTGTCGATCTCGAAGCATCCGTAAGATTTACGATTCGATTTTCTAACTATCCACGGACATTTCATCATGTTAGGGTTTTGACTATTACCGTATTTTAAATCTAAAAACTAGCATGTTGTTAGATCCAATTTATAATTTTATTACAAATCTTATTGATCTCATCTTTAAATGTGCTACTAATTATCATGATTTCAATCACGCAAATTAGTATACTATTAGTTGTCCCTTATCTCATGAATATCATGTTTAAATATATTATTATCCATCATGTTTTGAATATGAATATCAGTTTGTTGTTAGGTTTAATTTATAATATCATTACATATCCTATTTGTATGATATTTAAATATATAATTTCTTATCATGATTTAAATTTACAAAAGAACATCTGATCCAGTTTCTTTAATAATACTCTGCATACTTTATCTATTTGCCATCTATCTATGTCACTTTTGTAATATTTTGATTATCAATGTAGCATATTTCTTTGGATCTTATTCATCATGTTATACATTTTGATGCTTCAAGGTTTTATTGATTATTATATTTTGAGTATGCAAAATGGTTTTAAATTGGGAAGCTATATATGATGCCATTTTCCTTTTATATCCACTGTTTTTCAACAATCCGAGGAAGAACTATTTACTTTGCAATGGCATCTTCTACTTCCCGTGAACAATGATGTGATAAAGTAGGAGCGATTTGCGGGCGAGAATTTTTAAGAAGTGGCGCAGCACAAAGTTAAGCTTTGGTGACATCTCTTAATGTTACGGATCATCAGCGCTCCCTCTTGAGGATCCCTTGAACAAGGATGATGAGAAAGAGAGGGATCACGGCCGAATGTTTCGGCACTTGGGAGGATTCTCGCCGTCCTTTCGGACCAGCTATTTGATGTGTACATGCATTACACATCAGCAAAGGACTTATGGGAGGCCCTGGAGAAAAAATATGCTGTGTCTGATGCTGGTCAAGAATTGTACTTGGTTGAGAAGTACAATGATTTCCGAATGGTCTCCCAGAGTTCTGTCGTTGAGCAAGCTCATGAGCTCCAACTCATTGTTAGCCAACTCGAACAGTTTGGGTGTACCATTTCGGAAAGAGAGACCAGTTCCTGCAGTTCTGTCAGCTCGACAACCTCTTGTTCAAGTGTTGATAACTTTTGCTAGAAAACTCTGATCGAGATAAAATCTACGGCATCGAAAACTAGACATCCAGGGCTTTCTAACCATATATGGCATGGCCTATATTGATGGCCCAGTCGGTACAGATTTCTGCTACAAGACAGGGTAGGACTGCCGTAAATTTATGGGCTGTTGGCGACCATGACGCGACGACACTACAACATGAATTCAAAGGGGATGGAGAGGCGGAAGGCGGCATTCCTAAATAATAAAATAAATAAACAAATTAAGCAAATGAACAAATAAATGATATGTATGAACATCTCATGATGATATCCATATGTAATGAAAGTTATGATAAATAAAAATCATTTTTTATATTGTGTTATTCATTGCCTCTCTACTTGTACTTTTGCCCTTAATCGGAGATTCCCAAGACTCTGTCTGGGGTAATTAATAATGGAGGCTTGCCTCTATTAGGAATTGAAGAACCCACGATAATAAAATATGATATTTGTGCTTCGATATATCGTTTGGTGTCTCTTCACAGACACGATGCCAGGCGCGTATTTTCGATCCCACGGTTAGTACCCACTCGAAGGTGTACAGAAGATATATACGCCGCCTACCAACGGAGACGTTGTTTTAGGTGCGGTGATGGCCAGTTATGTATTGGTGGTTGTAGGCGGAGAGAATCCAGGGGGATGTTGGGGTGGAGGTGGGAGTACTGGAGCGTCCTTGGGAATGTTAGGGGTCGCTGGTGGTGGTCGTGGCGGCCATTTGGACCACGGGTGGTTGTCTTGTTTTGCCTCTTCCACCCAAGCTTTGTAGGTACGAGCGGGCGCAAAGGTTTCCATTAAGGTGGTCGGCTTCGTCATGAGTAACTCTCGTCTGATTTCGGGTCGCAACCCGATGATAAAGAAAGAGATAAGCCTCCGCCAGCTCCGATGGATCAAGTGGTAAGGTTGTATCAGTCCATCTCATCTTTTGGAGAGCTAAGAGAGCTCTTCATCAACCATTTTGTGAGCAGCAAGAAGGAGAGGAAGACCTCTGCCATGTTGATGTGAATCAAGCAACATGAGGAGGAAGTCTCTGCAGTTATATTTATAGATTCAATATGGAACTTTAGAAGTGCCTGAACTCAATTAGGCCTTCGCCGTTGCTGTACTGATAAAAGGTCTCCACAAGTCTCCCTTCCAATTCCTGCTATTCAAGAAATAACTGCGAGATCTAGTCGATCTCCTTTTGAGGGCGGAAAAATACATCAATGTGAGGGCGGAAAAATACATCAATGCCAAGGAGATACATGCGGCTAGACAAGAGGAAGCTAGACAAAAGAAGCCAAAGAGGGAGCGAAATCCAGTGCAAAAGTCTCTTAAACAGTCCAAGAAACAGAAATTCCTACCTCGAGATGATGGCAGAAAGGCAAAACAACCCGATTTCACAACTACTCCCCTCTCAACACCAGTGGAGCCGAGATCCTCATGAACATTGAAGATCAAAGGATGATCAAATGGCCAACGAAGATGAAGAATGCTTCTAAGCGAAAGGACACCAAAAAGTGTTGCAGATTCCAACGAGATCGTGGACACGATACCGAGGAATGTATCTAACACAAGAACGAGATAGAGGGTTTGATCCCCCGAGGCTACCTCTCCTAGTACCCATCTTCTCCACAAGAAATCCGAGCTCCTGTGGGGATGATCCATTACATCGCTAGAGGACCTACTAGCGAGGGTGAAAAAAGCTTGTCCCACAAAAGCTACGCTCAGATGCCTGTTCAAGCTGATCTTCCAAGGAGGATATCATGGGTCGAGCCCCCGATCACCTTCTTGGATGATAACCTGGAGAGGGTCCATTATCCCCATAACGATGTGTTGGTAGTCATAGTCACAATCGCCAACTACGAGGTTAGGATAATAATGTCCTTGCTAAGATGGCTATGCAAGAGTCCTTATAGACAACGAGAGCTCTGCCAACGTGATTTTTTGGGACGTATACGAGAAGATAGGTCTTGGGCCCAAGCTGCTACAACTAGTGAGGTCTTCACTAGTTGGGTTTACCGGAGAAGCAATACAGCTTGAGGGCATAATTAATCACTCACAACGGGGATCTACTGTTAGTGGACAGTGACGGTGAATTTTCTCATCTTCAAGTGTCCCTCCAGCTACAATGTCATCCTTGGGAGGCCAACATACCACTTATTGATGAACTTCCATACTATACATATATGGGTGTGGGGAACTCAGAGTAGATCCTTTAGCTAACTACTCCTGGTGATCTGAAAAAGAGAAGACAACTTCATGAGCTTGACAACACAGTAAGCATCACGACATATTAATTAATGCAATCATGCACATAGTTTGTAATAAACAAAAATTCCAATATTAAAGAACAAGGTTCATAAAGCCATAAAACAACTAATGTAATATCTGAAATTCCAAATAAGGTTTAGTAAGTCAAGAAACACCGATATGTACTCAAAATAATATAGTATTCTTGTATCAAAACCTTGAAACATAGGATAAAATATGGCGAATAGTAAAACAAAAATCTCATGTTTGTACTCAAAATATCAAAAGCAAAATTGTTACAGGGTTAAAGAGGGTCAAAGACCGTTATTTTATTACCGAAGGCACGATCTAGGCTCAAAGGAGGTCAAATACCGTTATTGTTATGCTGACGACATGACATAAGCTCAAAGAGGATCAAAGACCATTATTATATTACCGACGGCACGGCATAGGCTCAAAGAGGATCAAAAACCGTTATTATATTACCAACGACACGGTAGTGGGTTAAAGGCTCAAAAACCGTTATTTAATAGCAAACTGGACAAAATTTCAAAATTCAATGTAAAGAGCCTTATATAAAAAATAATCATAAATATTCAAAAATTCAAAATACTGATTTGATAAGTTACTGTATAGACTAAAAGGCAATTAAAAACCATTTATAGCAATCAACAAAACCTCAAAATTCAATGTAAAATATTTTATACAAAAACTATCATTATCATTCCGAATTCAAAGTGTTGATTTAATAAAATATATGTTAGATTCAAGAGAATCAAAAACCGTTCAAAGTAACCAGACAAAACCTCAAAAATTCAATGTAAAATAATTTATACAAAACTAACCATAACTATTCATAATTCGAAGTGTATAATGTATATTATAGATTCAAATAGGATAAAAAAAAAACATTTATAGCAATCGAGTGAAACCTCAAAATTCAAGGTAGATTACTTTATATGATGATAGGGATGAAAGTAGTGGGACACGTGGCCTTCATCCAGACAAGTCACATGTCAAGGTAAACAGCGCAGAATCCTCTAAGTACTAGCGCGTTGGATCATGATTGGGTCGTTTCGATATAGCCCTCTCACCCAAATCAGATCGACACGATGATATGTCTTACCGATCCGATACGAAAAACCGATATATCAGAATCATTGTGAAAACTCATCAGGATCAGAAAGAGCTTCGTCAAGCCAACACATGTCCATTAGAGAAGGTACTCCCGGACTGATAGCTATTCATATCAACCCCAACCTTCTAGAAGAAGTACAGCTGCAGACAGCCTGGCCTTCTAGAAGAGTTACAGCTAGAGACAGCTCAGACGCTTAGCTGGCACTTAGCTGGCTCTTAGCTGGAGCTTAGCTGGACAGACAGCTGGTAGACACTTGACTAAATTGAGAAGCGTGCTCGGCACGCAACCCGAGCCTATAAAAGGCAAGGATCGCAGTTCATTCAGACAAGTTGAATCCTAGCAGCGAAGCTCTGCCCAATTGGAATCAGGATCCATTCTCTCTCCTCTCTCCTCTCTCCTTGCTTTCCATTTGGAGAATTCTTGTAAGATCTCTTGTACATTTAATGATTCATAGTGAGATCTCTCTTTCCCATGGTTTTTTCCCCGTTGATTATGGGTTTTTCCACGTAAATCTGGTTTCTCTCTTCTTCTGTTTGGATTCTTATTCGATTACTCACTAAGATAGCAACCCAATCACTATAAATTTAATTGTTAGGTTGAAATTGGGTTCTCAATCTGATTTTAGCTCTAACATATGATAATAATCATAATTGTTAAGTCATTCAAATCATGCAACCTGAATATAAGAACATTAATAAAGTTCAAACTTAATTGCATATAGTTTAACGATTTGGCATTAATGAAGTATGAAGGTTACTTATCTTGAAGGTGCAAAATCCCAAAAACTATATCAAGCTAAGCGGATGGTCAACCCAATCTCCTAATTAATGACGACCAAGCCACCAGGAACAAGTTGGCTAGATCTCCAATACTAGAATTCCCAATTGCCTCCGTGATTTTTAATTTTAGGCATAGAAGCCTTGAAGAGAAATTTAGTTATCCTCAAAGGGAACAATTTGGGTTTATCTCAAAGAGAGCATGTTGGGTTTATCTCAAAGAGAAAAATTTACTAAAAGATGCAATTTATGGAACAATCCTCATTTCTTTGGAAATTTTCTTGAGATCCCTAATAAAGATAACAAAAGTGTTGGGTTTTACATCCTGATAGAACCCCCTCTTCTATTTAAACCCCATCTTCCCTCTCATCTCTTTTCCCTTCTCATAAGAAGCTGGCTTCAGTAAACCCCTCTTCTCTCAGGTAGGGACCACAAATACCTCTTTATCCTAATAAAAACCTCTCTTCTCTCGGCAGGGAACAAGAAGAACGGACCAACAAAAGGCATAAGGCCAACAAGAAGAAGAACAAAAAAACGACTCCACTCCTGACATCATCGTTGGTAACTGTGGTTCCTTGTCCCATTTTATGTTTTTTTTAGGGTTTAGGGTTTTAAACCACCTCCTCTCTCGTCTCTATATGATTGTTGTTATATTAATATTGTTGTAATTTCAAATATTCTCTTATAAAAATTAAGGGTTTTCTCCGACTAATTATTTCATTTAATTTTTCATTCATGAATTCATTTGTTGGCTAGTTATTAACTATGGGCTCGATTTATTCTTTCCACTATTTTGGTAACAATTATGAAGAAAATTCTTCTATTTTTAAGTTCTAACTACAAATTCTTTTATATTTTTGCATCTATAAGCTGAGATTGAGACTGGGGTTTGGAATAACTGTTATTTGATCAGGTTATTTGATCAGGTTATTATTTAGAAGTTTAGTTATATTATTTTGTCTTAAGAACTTGTATTTTATTTTTCTTCATATTAAACTTGGCTTTAAAAAACTTGATGTTGATGTAAATTTTTTTTAAAGAACTCGATGTGATGAACTTGTTTGTTTCAAAAAACTTATAATTGTTATATTTTCAAAAGTTGTGTATTAAAGCTTGTTATATATTATCACATAATATGTTATAGTTTGTTATAGTGCCGGAGACTTTTAATTAATTACCTACTTGTTATATATTGTTACAAATTGTAAATATTTTTTGTGAATTATAATAATATAAAATTTGTAGATTTGTTTGTAAAATTATTTAATTATATAATAATATTTTTTTCGTAAGAATCATATAAATATTTCTCAATAGTCATTAACTAAAAAACTAAATTCTAGAAAAAAAAAAATGGATATATAAGAAAAATCGCTTACAATTTTTAAATACTAGTAATTAATTATAGGTCCTTTGAATAGTGTCCAAATTGCCTATAAATCCTTAGGGGGTGTGTAAGGGTGTAATACAATAGTGTTTTAGGTGTGTGTGTTTTGAGAAAAAAATAGTGTCAAATAGTACCAGAGACTAATAAAAAATTTGTCCTTTCAAATAACTTAAAAGTCTATAAAAAATATAAGAATATATTAGCAAACCCATAAAATGGTCATTTACTATTTCAAACTATTCATATATATAATAATAATAATAATAATAATAATAATAATAATAATAATAATAGTAGGCTATATTAGCGAACCTAATTTAATGATTTATCCTTATTTCATCTATTGATTTAATTTAACACTTTAAGGATCAACTTATCCACACGAGTATATAACCAATAAAAATTTATTTATAAGAGTATATAAGTAAATAGGCAATTTTAAACTTCTACAAGGTTATGCAAGCAAAACCACAGGATGAAAAGATAATTGTGCACGTTTACAATGGCATAAACGCAAAAAGAAGAGTCTGATGACACTATAACAACAGGAAGTCGATCGTGTCGAAGCTACACGATCAGCATCCAAACTATTGAAGTCCCATCTCCAATGCCAATGAATCACCTTCATTTCCACTCCACCACCAACACCAACACCAACACCAACACCAACACAATCAACTTCTCCTCCATCCTGCACCACCTCCACCATCTCCTCCACTCCCGGGGGGAAGCCTGGTCGCACGCCATCTTTTGGAGAGCCTCGCCGGACCTCCTCCTCCTATCCTGGGCCGATGGTCTCTTCTTCGGCTCGGAATCCACCAAGTGGTTCTACATCCTATCCTCCAAGCGATCCTTCCCCTCCGGCGACTTCTCCACCCTCCTTTCCCTCTCCTTCTCTTCCTCCTCCTTCATCTGGCTCTCCGGCTCCCCGTCCCTCCAATCCTCCGGCTGCCCCCGCGCGGAGGAAGCCCAGGCTCACTCCATCCAAACTCTCGTATACATCCCTATCTCCAGCACCGGCGTGCTTGAGCTCGCCTCCACCATCCACCTCCCCGAAGACTCCTTGCTCATCCAACAAGCATTCTCCATCCTCTCCTCTCTACTACAAAACATTAACACCAACAACAGTACCATCCAATATCCAACTCCAACCCTCATGACTGTCAAGAAAAAGTCCCCGTCTCTCGATTCCGAGGACTCAGATTCCGACCACCACCGGCGCCCAAGAAAACGAGGGAGAAAACCTGCGTCGACCGAGTCCGAAACGCCCGTGAACCACGTCAAAGCTGAGCGGCAACGACGAGAGAAGCTGAACCGCCGGTTCTACGCTCTCCGTTCGGTAGTCCCCAATGTCTCAAAGATGGACAAAGCTTCCCTCCTTGCCGACGCCGTCACTTACATCAATGAGCTTAGAACAAGGGTGACCGAGCTTGAAACAGAGCAGCAGTACTCACTGATCAAGAAGAAGGATCAGAACATTAACATGATGAATAATACTGTGGATCAGAGCTTGACTGGTACTAATAATACTACTACTACCAGTACTGCTGCTACTACTACTTCAGCTGCTAATGTTAATGTTTCTTGTTGGAACAATGATCATGGAGGAGGAGTACTACTGGGGATGGGGATGAAATTGGAGGTGAGGATGGTAGGCCAGTTGGAGGCCGTGATACGGGTGCAGTCCGGGTGCGGCGGGCACCCGGCGGCTCGGCTGATGAGCGCGTTGAGTGAGCTTGAGCTGCAGGTGAGGCATGCCAGTGTAACTAGGTTTCAGGACGACGTAATGCTACAGGACGTGGTGGTGATGGTACCTCATGCCGCCCTTCAGCTGGAGGACGCCCTTTTTTCTGCTCTTGTCTCCAAGTTAGACAACGTTAACATGCACCTCTAATTAATTCTATCACCACTGTACTCCTTTAGTCATGATTTGTTTGCTGGATTGACCATCTTGTTGGAATAATTATCAAGTAGTGTTCCGCGTGGAATTAGTGGAATATATATATAACACATTTTACTATCAACAATCAATCCCTCAAAAATATAATGAAGTGTAATAAATTTAAAGCTATAAATCAATGCATAGAGAACACCAAGTTCTATTAGCATTAACAATCTTAAGATTTCTCTCAAAAAAAATAAATTATTTTACGTGGTGTTTGTTGTCGTCGGTAACCTGTGTCAGAATAGGAAAAGGTGAAACTTCGGACGATCGGGCCGCCCGAAGGAGCTCCAACTCTCAAATTAGAGAAAATGGTGGATGATCGGAGAAGACGAGACATCTTGGTTATTAAAAATTGCGTACCTTAATTTTCTTTGTCTCGTCCTCCTCTTTATTTTGTTTGTTGAGTCATTATCGGGATCTCGATCCCACGATTAGTGTGTTGCCGTTATGCCGCAATTCTTGTCCGAGAATTTTTTTTTTTCTTAAGGACCCGAACAACTGTCATTTCTCATTGAGACGAGCAACTCGAGATAGGTGTTGACGGGTCCATGGGATCCAGCCATGTGTATGTTTGAATCGAGGCCACAGGTCTCTCCAGATCCCACACTAATAGTGTCCAATTCCATGTAGGATATCCCTAACCCAAACATCACTAGATTTATAGTAACTACTACGTACGGGTGATGTAAAAAATTATGATCATATAGATGTGTCTAACCTTGGAGAAGAGAAGATATCACATGTCTATCTGGTCGCTGCATGCTATATATGGTGAGTGATTGAGGACTCATGAAGATGGTGATGTGATGGTGATGTGATGTGATGGCATTCTAGAAGTGGAGAGGGAATTCTCTTCTTACCGGCCAAACATGGACTTTGCTTTTATCTTTTCTTTTTTTTTTTTCCTCTGGCTCGAGGATTTGGATTCACCCATGCAATGCATATATGAACAATATATAATAATATTGATTACACGTGTTTTCCTTTTAAATTATATATATTCACTTTTGTTTATTAGAGTGAACTGGTGAAGGATGATAAACTAGACTAAATTAAAGTTTCTATTTTAAGATATTTTTTCTTTCCTTTGTCTTATTAGTTTGATCATTTAGACTTCCGGAAGATAACATCATCATGTTAGTCTCTAGTACATTAGAAAATATTTATTATAAAAAATTGTGATAATCTTTTTAGAATCATAAGTATATTATAAAATGGCATCGGTGGAAGTCCACCTCTACAAAACATTAATAATAATTTTTTATATTTTTTTTATCATATTGAATATAAATTTTTTTAAAATTTTTGTTAAATATTTAATGAGTTTCCAATAAATAAAATACAACTTCTATTTTTTTTTAATTTGAGGTCACACATTTTTTTTGAAAAGTGGATAAATTATATTCATTGAAAATAACGATAATGCCCGGCTTATTTAGAGCCCGTATACTTCATTCTCAAAATCAGCATTGGGTCCCATGATTGTTGTTGAATATCAACTCTTGTGAGTTCAAAGCTACTTTTGACTAGTGATTCCATGGGCAAGAATTTCATCCTTTTTTCCTCGTGTATCACATTGAACCAGGAGAGTATTAAGAAATCAATGTGGCGGATCATTTCTCTGTAAGCACAATGTTTAATTATCTTGGAAATATCTCCTATTCCACTCGATCCAAATACTCCAGACTGTAGCCATAACCACCAAGTTCTACCCTCCCCGGTCATCCTAAGCCATTTGTTTGGCCATTGTGTTGTTCCCCTATAGATCTTGTATTTGAGTGGGACGTTGATTAGTTGCAAAGAAGAGGCCACATAGTGGTCTAAGAGCTGTCGGGAGTATTGGCACTATAGAAGTAGGTGTAGTGTTGTTTTCTCTTTTGTGTCACACAAATATGGCATGCATATTTAATATGAAATAATTTTTTGAAAAATAGAAGTTTTAAATGTTGTTTTAAAAGTTTGCATTGGTATTATTAGAAGCATTATCAAATATAAGAAATTTTTTTTTTCAATTTTATAATTATAAATCATGTTCATAATACGCCCGACAATAGCTAGTACTACGAATGTGCCTATATTCTTATTAGGTAAAACTCAAAATATACTTTTGTAAATTCCAATTATTATCAATATAGTGCCCGGTGACACAAATATAATTTTTATGATATTTGGAAGTTCAAATATATGAAGTAATACAAATTTTTAAAGAAATAGTGGTAATTCATAAATTATTTTTTCTTTATATTCATTATAAATTGAAATTTCTATTTTTCTTATAGTATTTCTAGAATTTTTTTTTTATATTAGGGACTAAAAGCATCATGACTCATTTCTTTCAAATTTAGGATTTTTAGAAAGCTTAAAAGGTTGTTCATCATGAACAATCAATTTAGTTACAATTTTTCTTTCAGTTATGCATTGGAAAAATGAAAATTTCCAAGAGAAGTAGAAAGATTTGTTATTTGAGTTTCGGTAAGATCATGTTGGATCATAGCATGCTAGTTAGTATGTATTTTAAGGTGGTCAGTGTCACTTGTAGTTTGACATGAAAAATCTTTTTTATATTTTTTATAAATAGCCCGAGGGCCTTTATTTGCAATATCAATTATGTCATAAAATTTCCAAACCTCCGACATTCTCTTCTTATTGCCAGTACTGGCACTGGCACTAGTAGATGATCCTTCATTGTTACTGGCATTGGATACATCAATACTTAGGCGAGTGTTTTCAATAAGATAAAAAGGAGAATTATCGTTGGGGAAATTCGAAGAACTAGCCATTATGTAATTGAAAATAAAAGTTAAGAATACCTCAACTACTTGTAAAGATTTTAAGAAAGCCAAACAATTGGATACTCGGTTAGTTTCCTTGAAATGCAGTTGAGGACTTGATCACTTGAACTTAGTAGAATTGAATAAATTGATCTTGAAGCCTTGATTGTTTGAAGTTGATTGCTTAAATTAATTCTTGAAAAATTAGAATGAGAATTGATAAGAAATTGAATTAGGGGGGAGGTATTTATAGATTTTCTCTTAAATTTTCAATATCCAAAATACCCTCGTAAACTAGCTATTTATAGTTGTTGGGGAAGTTAAAAATGTTATTTTACCCCAAAAAAACATAAAAACTGTCAAAAATAGCCTTTTTAAAGTTGTTAAAAGGGGTATTTTCTTCTTTTTGGGGATTTAAAACCCTTTAAAACAGTTAAAAAAAATCCGCCAAGTGATTGTTGCGGGCTGTGTCGGCATAACCCTCAATGGCTCAATTCGTGTTGTGTTGTTCCAGCCCAAGGGTCACACGGGCGTTGGACCATTCTTAGGCACAACTCGATTGACATCTTGACTAGTCTTCTTTAGATGTGGTGTATAAATGTTGGGTATGTACTATGCACTAAAAGTGTTATACAATCATGTGTTTTTTTATTTATTTTTTATAAATGTTAACAAGTAAACATAAATACAGTATCAACCTTCAATCTCTCTTTATAACAAAAATAAACTATTCAACTATTTTTTTATATTATTATTATTATTATTATTAAAATACCTATTTATATGATTATATCAAATTTATATATTAAATTAACTCCTGAAATCCACCATAATTTTTTTCTTTAAATATATTTTTTAAAAAAAATTGAGTTGATAATTTTATGAAGCATTAATAAAAAAAATTTATTTAACATGTGATAGTTGAAAACACAAGATTCATAGTTAATCTTCATGAAAGCAAAAGAACCCAATGACTTTGTTTTTAGAGCAAATTATTTATAGGTCTCTGAAACAGTAACTAAGTCTCTATCCAACACACTATTTGCTACATCCCCCAAATATCTACCTTAGGGATTTATAGTTTTTTATATATTGACATATTGTTACAAATTGTAAATTTTTTTTGTGAATTATAATAATATAAAATTTTATAGATTTGTTTGTAAAATTATTTAATCATATAATAATATTTTTTCGTAATAATCATATAAATATTCTCAATATAAAGGTTATTAACTAAAAAACTAAATTCTAGAAAAAAAATGGGTATATAAGAAAAATCACTTACAATTTTAAATAACTTAAAAGTCTATAAAAAATATATAAAAAAATATAAGAATATATTAGCAAACCCATAAAATGGTCATTTACTATTTCAAACTATTCATATATAATAATAACAATAATAATAATAATAATAATAATAATAATAATAGGCTATATTAGCGAACCTAATTTAATAATTTATCATTATTTCATCTATTGATTTAACACCTTTAAGGGTCAACTTAACCACAAGAATATATAAATATAACCAATAAAAACTGATTTTTAGGAGTATATAAGTAAAAAGGCAATTTTAAACTTCTACAAGGTTATGCAAGCAAAACCACAGGATGAAAAGATAATTGTGCACGTTTACAATGGCATAAACGCAAAAAGAAGAGTCTCATGACACTATAACAACACGAAGTCGATCGTGTTGTCGAAGCTACACGATCAGCATCCAAACTATTCAAGTCCCATCTCCAATGGCAATGAATCACCTTCATTTCCACTCCTCCACCAACACCAACACAATCAACTTCTCCTCCATCCTGCACCACCTCCACCATCTCCTCCACTCCCGGGGGGAAGCCTGGTCGCACGTCATCTTATGGAGCGCCTCGCCGGACCTCCTCCTCCTATCCTGGGCCGACGGTCGTCTCATCCTCGGCTCGGAATCCACTGAGTGGTTCTACATCCTATCATCCAAGCGATCCTTCCCCGCCGGCGACTTCTCCACACTCCTCTCCCGCTCCTTCTCCTCCTCCTCCTTCATCTGGCTCTCCGGCTCCCCGTCCCTCCAATCCTCCGGCTGCCCCCGCGCGGAGGAAGCCCAGATCCACTCCATCCAAACTCTCGTATACATCCCTATCTCCAGCACCGGCGTGCTTGAGCTCGCCTCCACCATCCACCTCCCCGAAGACTCCTTGCTCATCCAACAAGCATTCTCCATCCTCTCCTCTCTACTACAAAACATTAACACCAACAACAGTACCATCCACTATCCAACTCCAACCCTCATGACTACTGTCAATAAAAAGTCCCCGTCTCTCGATCTTGAGCACTCAGATTCCGACCACCACCGGCGCCCAAGAAAACGAGGGAGAAAACCTGCGTCGACCGAGTCCGAAACACCCATATTGAACCACGTCGAAGCCGAGCGACAACGACGAGAAAAGCTGAACCGCCGGTTCTACGCTCTCCGTTCGGTAGTCCCCAATGTCTCAAAGATGGACAAAGCTTCCCTCCTTGCCGACGCCGTCACTTACATCAATGAGCTTAGAACAAGGGTGACCGAGCTTGAAACAGAGCAGCAGCACTTACTGATCAAGAAGGATCAGAACATTAACATGATCAATAATATTGTGGATCAGAGCTTGATCACTAGTACTAATAATACTACTTCAGCTGCTAATGTTAATGTTTTGTGTTGGAATGATCATGGAGTAGTACTGGGGATGGGGATGAAATTGGAGGTGAGGATGATGGGCCAGCTGGAGGCCGTGATACGGGTGCAGTCCGGGTGCGGCGGGCACCCGGCGGCTCGGCTGATGAGCGCGTTGAGTGAGCTTGAGCTGCAGGTGAGGCATGCCAGTGTAACTAGGTTTCAGGACGACGTAATGCTACAGGACGTGGTGGTGATGGTACCTCATGCCGCCCTTCAGCTGGAGGACGCCCTTTTTTCTGCTCTTGTCTCCAAGTTAGACAACATTAACATGCACCTCTAATTCTATCACCACTGTACTCCTTTAGGCCTTGTTTGGTGGGGATAACCCTAACACAGTTTTCAATGAAAAAGTTTTTTCCGCCAAAATCCTTAATTAAGATTTAAAAATATAACCCACCAATATATATTCAACACATTACTATCTTATCATTAATATCTTTATTTTAAAATTTTCCTCCAAAAATTTTAAAATTTTTCAAAACTTATTCCTAATCCCAAGTGGGGATAACTCCCAACCAAACACAACCTTAGTCATGATTTGTTTGCTGGATTGACCATCTTGTTGGAATAATTATCAAGTAGTGTTCCGCGTAGAATTAGTGGAATATATAACACATTTTACTATCAACAATCAATCCCTCAAAAATATAATGAAGTGTAATAAATTTAAAGCTATAAATCAATGCATAGAGAACACCAAGTTCTATTAGCATTAACAATCTTAAGATTTCTCTCAAAAAAAATAAATTATTTTACGTGGTGTTTGTTGTAAATTAGGTAACTTTTGTGTCAGAATAGGAAAAGGTGAAACTTCGGACGATCGGGCCGCCCGAAGGAGCTCCAACTCTCAAATTAGAGAAAATGGTGGATGATCGGAGAAGACGAGACATCTTGGTTATTAAAAATTGCATACCTTAATTTTCTTTGTCTCGTCCTCCTCTTTATTTTGTTTGTTGAGTCATTATCGGGATCTCGATCCCACACTTAGTGTGTTGTCGTTATGCCGCAATTCTTGTCCGAGATTTTTTTTTTTTCTTAAGGACCCGAACAACTGTCATTTCTCATTGGGACGAGCAACTCGAGATAGGTGTTGACGGGTCTATGGGATCCAGCCATGTGTATGTTTGAATCGAGGCCACAGGTCTCTCCAGATCCCACACTAATAGTGTCCAATTCCATGTAGGATATCCCTGACCCAAACATCACTAGATTTATAGTAACTACTACGTACGGGTGATGTAAAAAATTATGATCATATAGATGTCTAACCTTGGAGAAGAGAAGATATCACATGTCTATCTGGTCGCTGCATGCTATATATGGTGAGTGATTGAGGACTCATGAAGATGGTGATGTGATGTGATGGCATTCTAGAAGTGGAGAGGGAATTCTCTTCTTACCGGCCAAACATGGAATTCCATGCAATGCATATATGAACAATATATAATAATATTGATTACACGTGTTTTCCTTTTATATATATATATATATATATATATTCACTTTTGTTTATTAGAGTGAACTGGTGAAGGATGATAAACTAGACTAAATTAAAGTTTCTATTTTAAGATATTTTTTCTTTCCTTTGTCTTATTAGTTTGATCATTTAGACTTCCGGAAGATTACATCATCGTTCATGTTAGTCTCTAGTACATTAGAAAATATTTATTATAAAAAATTGTGATAATCTTTTTAGAATCATAAGTATATTATAAAATGGCATCGGTGGAAGTCCACCTCTACAAAACATTAATAATAATTTTTTATATTTTTTTATCATATTGAATATAATTTTTTTTAAAATTTTTGTCTTATATTTAATGAGTTTCTAATAAATAAAATACAACTTCTATTTTTTTTAATTTGAGGTTGTATTATTTTTAAACTATCTTCCACACATTTTTTTTTTTGAAAAGTGGATAAATTATATTCGTTGAAAATAACGATAATGCCCGGCTTATTTAGAGCCCGTATACTTCATCCTCAAAATCTGCATTGGGTCCCATGATTGTTGTTAAGTATCAACTCTTGTGAGTTCAAAGCTACTTTTGACTAGTGATTCCATGGGCAAGAATTTCATCCTTTTTTCCTCGTGTATCGCATTGAACCAGGAGAGTATCAGGAAATCAATGTGGCGGATCATTTCTCTGTAAACACAATGTTTAATTATCTTGGAAATATCTCCTATTCCACTCGATCCAAATACTCCAAACTGTAGCCATAACCACCAAGTTCTACCCTCCCCGGTCATCCCAAGCCATTTGTTTGGCCATTGTGTTGTTCCCCTATAGATCTTGTATTTGAGTGGGACGTTGATTAGTTGCAAAGAAGAGGCCACATAAGTGGTCCAAGAGCTGTCGGGAGTATTGGCACTATAGGAGTAGGTGTAGTGTTGTTTCCTCTTTTGTGTCACACAAATATGGCATGCATATTTAATATGAAATAATTTTTTGAAAAATAGAAGTTTTAAATGTTGTTTTAAAAGTTCGCACTGGTATTATTAGAAGCATTATCAAATATAAGAAAAAAAATAGAATTTTCAATTTTATAATTATAAAGCATGTTCATAATACGCCCGACAATAGCTAGTACTACTAATGTGCCTATATTCTAATTAGGTAAAACTCAAAATATACTTTTGTAAATTCCAATTATTATCAATATAGTGTCCGGTGACACAAATATAATTTGCATGATATTTGGAAGTCCAAATATCCGAAGTAATACAAATTTTTAAAGAAATAGTGGTAAATCATAAATTATTTTTTCTTTATATTCATAATAAATTGAAATTTCTATTTTTCTTATAGTATTTCTAGATTTTTTTTTTATATTAGGGAGTAAAAGCATCATGACTCATTTCTTTCAAATTTAGGATTTTTAGAAAGCTTAAAAGGTTGTTCATCATGAACAATCAAGTTAGTTACAATTTTTCTTTCAGTTATGCATTGGAAAAATGAAAATTTCCAAGAGAAGAAAGATTTGTTATTTGAGTTTCGGTAAGATCATGTTGGATCATAGCATGCCAATTAGTATATAGTTTAAGGTGGTCAGTGTCACTTGTAGTTTGACATGAAAAATCTTTTTTATATTTTTTATAAATAGCCCAAGGGCCTTTATTTGCAATATCAATTATGTCATAAAATTTCCAAACCTCCGACATTCTCTTCTTATTGCCAGTATTGGCACTGGCACTAGTAGATGATCCTTCATTATTATCGGCATCGGATACATCAATACTCAAAGGAGTGTTTTCAATAAGATAAAAAGGAGAATTGTCATTGGGGAAATTCTAAGAACTAGCCATTATGCAATTGAAAATAAAAGTTAAGAATACCTCAACTGCTTGTAAAGATTTTAAGAAAGCCGGACAATTGGATACCCGGTCAGTTTCCTTGAGATGCAGTTAAGGACTTGATCACTTGAACTTAGTAGAATTGAATAAATTGCTCTTGAAGCCTTGATTGTTTGAAGTTGATTGCTTAAATTCTTGAAAAATCAGAATGAGAATTGAGAAGAAATTGAATTGTTAATGTGAGGAAAATTAGAAGAATTAGAGGGGAGGTATTTATAGATTTTTTTCCTAAATTTTCAATATCCAAAATACCCTCGTAAACTAGTTGTTTATAGTTGTTGGAGAAGTTAAAAATGTTATTTTACCCCAAAAAAACATAAAAACTATTAAAAATAACCTTTTTAAAGTTGTTAAAAGGGTATTTTCATCTTTTTGGGGCTTTAAAAGCCTTTAAAACAGTTTTCTTTTAAAAAAAAATATCTGCCAAGTGATTGTTGCAGGCTGTGTTGGCATGGCCCTCAATGGCTCAATTCGTGTTGTGTTGTTCCGGCCCAAGGGTCGCACGGGCGTTGGACCATTCTTAGGCACAACTCGATTGATATCTTGACTAGTCTTCTTTAGATGTGGTGTATAAACGTTGGGTGTGTACTATGCATTAAAAGTGTTATACAATCATGTGTTTATTTATTTATTTATTTTTTATAAATGTTAACAAGTAAACATAAATACAGTACCAACCTTCAATCTCTCTTAATAACAAAAATAAACTTGTCAACTATTTTTTTATATTATTATTATTATTATTATTATTATTAAAATACCTATTTATATCAAATTGATATATTAAATTAACTCCTGAAATCCATCATAATTTTTTCCTTTATATATATATATATATATATATATATATATTAAACTTGTGTTGATAATTTTATGAAGCATTAATAAAAAAATTTATTTAACATGTGATAGTTGAAAACACAAGATTCTTAGTTAATCTTCATGAAAGCAAAAGAACCCTATGACTTTGTTTTTATCTCTGAACATGAAATTTTGACATTATATATAATGAAATTAAATCATTTCCTTTATCTTGGTCTTGGAGCGTTTATTCTTGACTATGAAATACTTTATTTGAGGCCCACGCTCAATGAGGTTATTAATCAATGTTTCATTGATGACTTTCAAGACTCCTATAATGTGCATCACACAGACAGAGAAAATGATGTTTTGTTTTTTTTTTTTAAGTTAAGATCAAATATTTGTTACATCAATTTCACTTGAAATCACTACAGAAATCAATAACTGACATAATTAACAAAAATAAATAAATTACTTAAATGTTTCGGATGAATATTTAACAGCTAAGGATATAATCATTAGGTATGTCAAACATAGTTCCATATCGACTATGGAGAAGAAGTGAGAGGGAGTTGTAAGAGAGAGACACTCAATTAGTTGTAAGTTTTTTATTTTTTTTTGATAAAACTAAAATCAAAACCACGATAATATCACAACTAATGTGAGGTGCCCTCATGGCCTAATAACGATACATTGCCAAACCCTTCCCATTCTATTGACACTTTGCTATCCTTGACAAAAACACTAATTTCACTTTCATAATAGCAAGTTTTAGTCAAGTCTGTCTTAATTGTAATTGAAGAAGCTCGAAATCAATTTGATTTGGCTCAGAAGTAAAATTTAACATCAAATTAAATTTGATTTAGTTTAAAATTAAATATCTATATTTGTGTTTATTTTTATTTTTTATAACAATATAATTTACACAAACACCCCATGAAAAAAATACAAATTTAATTAATGGTTAAAATTCAACTTTAACTTCTTTTTTTTTGTTGCCTTAGGCTAGAGTGGAAATTTGAAGTATATACATGTATATTATAATTTTATAATATTAAAAAAACCATTGAAGGAATCTAAGATTTTATATATGCAGACATCATCTAAAAGTTGTACAATGACATCACATGAGATCTAGTCATTGATGATTTCATACACTCATTTGTCTTTATGTTTGACATGAATTGTATTCACTTTTTAAAAATTAAAATCAAGAAATATTTGTTAGCAAGTATGGCAAAAACATTTTGATTCGACGTAATAGTAAAATTTCTATTTTGTGTTAAAAAAAATGAAAAAAAATGAAAAAAAATGAAAAAAAATGTCATGATTGTCCATTGAAAAATTGAATTTGGAAATATGTGCATGCATGCACAAGTCTTGAGTTGGGAGACATGCAATTCACATAGATTGAATTCAATGTTTCCACTATCAAGACATGGAAGTCAAATACACGTGCGGTCCACTACTAACATGTGATGCAATACTATTTATTTACACTAGAGAAAATATTGTTTTTTTTTTGGGTGAATTTAAAAAATATACTATTATGGTGTAAAATACCTGAGATGATGTAGCATGATAATAAGCAAGCTAGATAGACCAAATGTTATCATAATCGCGCATGATCATCCGATGGTGGAGAGTGGATTCCAGAAGATGCTAAAAACTAACAGCTAATCGTTCTAAGTTTGCAACTTAAAAGTCTCCGAGCTATAAACGAAAGTTCTCGGTTTACGAAGAATGAAACTAACAACTGGTAACTTGATTCCACGGAGATTGAGTGCTAGCTTAAGCATCAATCCTTCTTATTGTTTCCCTCACTCACTCACTCTCTTTTCTTCTTTTCAAGTTCCTGACTTGAGTGTCGGAGACTCCCCCAAACAAGAGTTAGAAAGAACTGAGAACTCTTTTGACGTGATTGCAGAAAAATAGAAGGTTGTAGATCATGATGTTAAATGAGCCGTGTCTTGCTGACACAACACACCGGTGAGCCGTGCTCATGCCAACACTACCCGCGACCCCCGTGGGGGTCGACCTGGCATGGGGCACGACCCAGCTTTGTTAGGCTCGTGGGGCCAATCTAATATTTTAGAAAAAAAAATACCCACAACAACGTGAAAAGGTGGTCATTAAGACGGGACAAGATGAAGTCAAGGTTGTGGAAGGCGAGGGACTGGCAAGGAGGAGCTCCAGGAGGGTGGCAAGCTAACGGGCCCAAATTGAGAGCTAGAGCTCGCTTTCTTTCACTTTGCTTGGATCTCTCTCTCTCCCTTGCATATTGAGATTTTTACCGGGAGGGGAGAGAGATTTTCAAATAAACCCATTTATATATAAGTCCTTATATAAATAGATTAATCTATTCATATAAGGCCAAAAAAATTAGTTTTATTCTGCTTTCATTTTTTTTAATTTCTCTAATAAAACTGAAGTAAAATCTATATAAAAGAAAATAAATAAATATTATAACAGTTTGTGGAAAATCAATATCAGAGATAGGAAAAGTTATGCTTGATAATTTTTATATAATTTGAGGGTGTATTTGAAAAATAAACGTTTGATAAAGCATCAGAATCCGTGCCGGCCTGTGGGCCGGGTGGAGCCGGCCCAGCACGAGCTTGCACCTGGGCCGTGCCATCTGATTGTTTTTTTTCTTTTTTTTTTTTTTTTGTTTTTTTTTTGTTTTTTCAATGATACACCTGCAAAAATACTAAATAATAATTATAATAATAAGACCACAATTATTATATCCACAAAGTCCTCCTGGTTTCCTTAGGTCCTTTCCGCTCCACGCCTCCATCCCTCCATTGATGGTGGAGGGTGCTCTCTTATATGGTGTGTGCCACCGTCCCCGGATTAGGGTTTCATCGTTCTCATTTGGGCTTTTGTCGTCGTCGTCGTCGTCGTCGTCGTCCTACAGGACCATTACTTCGGAATTAGGGTTTCTATCGATAACGTTGGGGCCTGAAATAGTCTTGCTTTCTCTTGAAGGGATTCGATCAGCATGGAGGCTGCCGCGGGCCGCGGTGGGTCTCTGCCCGTTGCTTCTTCCCAGACTATGTGGAAGGAATGGCGCGCCATCTCCGAGCATTCCTATCGGAACAATGCCAATGAGGTCCAACAACCCCCCTTTTTTGTCTTTGTTGCGGTTATACTTATGGTTTTGGGAGGCTAATGAACTTTGGTTTTCAGGAGGCAGAGCATGTCAAATCCTGGCTCTCTGATGCGAGAACGATACATGGGGTAAGTAGCCACTGATGCAGCAAGGATGGCTTCAAAAATTATTTTTTAAGATTTTACCACTGTATTGTGGGAAGTTGCAGGAGGGAATGGGATCACAGGATATTGACTTCTGTTCGCAGTGATGTACTGCAACAGCGGCTGCGTGATATATCAAGACAACGAGAGGAGTTGCAGCAGATAGAGATCGAGCTGAGGGCTCAGACTATTGCCCGGCCAGAGATTATGGACATGCAGAACAGCTATGAAGCACAGTTGAAGGAGCACACCAATGCTTCTGCCAAGCTAGAGGTTTTAGTCTTTTACCATTTTAGGATGCCTGCCCACTGAGGCATGTTCTTAGTTAATATGAAATGTATTGACCCTGAAGTCTGCTCCTTGCTTGTTTCTTATGGTCTGACTTCTGAGGTTTCCAAGCATGCAATTTGTGTTGTATGTTCTTTGCAGTTTGTTTTACATAGGTTTTTTCTTTTTTAATTTAGACCTTGTTTGATATCTGTGAAGTAGTTTTTAGTTGATGATTCATGCTACATAACATCCCTTTGAATGTATTGATAGTCATCACTAACTTTTCACTCTCTTGATAAAGTTTTTGACTGATTAATAATGTAGACTCGGCTGTATGCTGTTATGCATTTAACTGTCTTGCTGAAGATTACTCTATCTGCTTTATTTTTGCTGCATTGATCCTCTAATTTGCTACTGTAATTGCAAAACCAATAGAAGCACACCATTTTCATAGTGGACATTATTATATGAGTTTTACTTATTCTGTAAATTCTTTTGACTTATTGATGGTTCAACACCTATAGGATACAAAGTGCCCAATATATCCTCATGTGACCATAACACTTCATGGTTCAGCATGGTTACATCCTTCTGAAGGCAGATTCATTTAGAAAAAATTTCAAGAAGCTTTTCTGTTTCTCACCATTTTCTTTTGCAATTGGCTTTACAGGAGCAATTGCAAGAAAGAGAACAATATATTCAAGAATTGGAGTTGAAGGTAGAGGAGAAAGATAGAGAACTACATGCAGTGAACAATGAAGTGGTTTGTTTTGCTTTTAATGTGCTCTATACTTAGGGTGTGTTTGGTTGGTTGCAACTCAACTTACTTGCAAGTTGAGTTGCAACATGGGACTTATCTCCATTATTTGTTTCAGTGAGTTATTTTTAATTGCATCTTAACTTACCTCCAGCATTTAAAATGCAACAAGTTGACCTACACTTGAAATTGAGCGCAGGTTGGGCTCACTTAACTATGCACTCATATGATCATGAGTCCTCTTATCCATGCTGCTGCATAGAGATATATATTAGTCCCATGTAGATATTAACAATTTTAGTGTTTTTTTAGATTCCCATTGATCATGATTTATATAATAGCATATAGTTTAAACTACGGTTACTAAATATTATATGATAATAGGATACAATATTTTGAAAACCAATAAAATACATGATAAAGATTTGATCATAAAGTTGTAATTTTGTTTACGTAAATATTAATAATGTCACCATTTGACAATTTACCTATCAACATTGCTAACAAAAAGAAAGTAAATTTGTAATTCTCCCAAAGAAATTTAAGATAATTATGAATCTTAAATAAGAAGGGGAGCCTTGGTGCAATGGTAAAGTTGTTGCCTTGTGACTTGGAGATTACGGGTTCGAGTCGTGGAAATAGCCTCTTGCTTTAAAAGTAGGGTAAGGCTGCGTACAATAGACCAAAGTGGTTCGGCCCTTCCCCAGACCCTGCACAAGTTGGGAGCTTTGTAGCACCGGGCTGCCTTTTTTATGAATTCTTAAATGAAATTATTTTTTCAAACATAATTATAGAATAAATCTCATGAACTATGGGCTTACAACACAAAAACATTCAAAATGTTGTAGACTCTTATGGTTCTATATCTATAGATTCGTATATTATATTATCATAACTAAGATTGTGCGGATTTAATTTTTTCATAAAAATGATTTATAAAAAAATGTAAAATTTGTAATGATAACAAAAAAATTTGGAGAGTAAGGATGAATGCTTGCAAGCCTGAAAATTTCTTTCGATAACAAATTATAAAGAAATATATGAGTTGGTCTTCAACTCAACTATTTATATTCAGCCAAACATGTGAATCGGGAATACACAACTTATCTTTCATGCAACTGAACACACTATCATGTAATTGAAATTGCAACAACTTAACTTACATGTAACTTCTCTTACACGATAGCTCTACTTACCTTCAACCAAACACATCCTTAATATATGATTAGTTTACAGTTGGTTTCTAGCGATTTGCATAGTACTTTCCTAGCCTTGTCTTTAGGCTTGGGCAAAAGAGGACTTTCTCAGGGAGCAAAATGAGAAGTTAACCACTTTCAGGTATATGTAGATCTTTTAACATTAATGGAAATAATGGACCTTTGCATTAACATATGCATCTCTTTTCATAGATAATTTTTCTCTCAAGTCTATCTCTACATCTTCAAATTATCATTCAATGTGGATATATTTTCCTCAAGCAAGTTCATGTCCTATGAGTTGCAAACTCTTTTCAAATTAGGTTCTTTTTAGAGAAAATATATTTGTTTCAATTTTACCATCCAAGTATGTTTCCACAAATATTACTTTATGTCCTTTATTATGGTGTGTATTCAAGGCAAAGTCCTTGGAAACAACAGTCTGCATTCTTGGTAACAATTGCATTGAATTCAGTTTTCTGATTAATATAGGGGAATTGTTGGCCGTTGCAATTCAGCTATGGATGTATGTGTTATATTTCTCCTTTGTAGCACCGGGCTGCCCTATTGGTCGGAAAATATTTGTATCCCAAGTTAATCCTACTTGGACATAATTAATATGAATTAAAAGAAAAATTCAAACTTAACCTATATTATTACATTTTAACAATTGACATTTATTAATAGTTAATAACTTGTAATATTAAATTATTTATTTGTTTATTTATTTATGGATATTCCCCAACCATAAGGGGACTTTTGATTCATAGGATCCTATCACATTTCCTAGTAAGTTTTATGGGAATATAAGATACTTATATTTGGTCCAAGTTTTTGGATTAAATTCCCGGGATTGTACGATGGTCTTTACATTTCCAAAATCCATTGGACTATGATTCCCTCCTGAGTGGGTGGTATTGAGAATACAATAAAAATGTAAAATTACTTTCCTAACCTTGCTCCATGTCTTTCTTTCATCTCTTCTATTTTTGTTTTACCACTTTCATCATCCAATCTCCCAATCAAGCTAATATCATTGAGTTCACCTATATTGGTTGTTGCGGACCAATCTAGAGAGACAAGCTGATGTTAGGGAATGCTGTTGTAGTTATTTATTATTACTATTTTTGTGTTTATGAAGTTTATTGTCTAACTAGTTGTCAAACAAAAAGAAAGTCACTTTCTTGCCCTGGAGAAGCAGGTTTTCTTATCCCTTTTTGTTTTGGTCTCCGTATGATTATCATAACATACATTTTCTGGTCTACATAGTATTACAATTTGAGTATTTTGGCATTCTTGAACTTAGGTGGATTTTCTTTCAGTTATCAGGTATAATCTCTGAGGTATTGTAGTTAGGCATGGGTTCTATTACTTAATTTACAGGGCAAAGGGCAGTCCGGTGCTACAAAGCTCCCGGGGTCCGGGGAAGGGTTGGACCACTTGGGTCTATTGTACGCAGCCTTACCCTGATTTATTTTGCAAGAGGCTGTTTCCATGACTCGACTCCGTGACCTCTAGGTCACATAGTGACAATTTTACCGTTGCGCCAAGGCTTCCCTTCTATTACTTAATTTATAGTTCATATAAATTCAATATTTTGGAGGAATTGCTTAGTTTGATGCCAAATTAACTGATTAATCATAGGTCCTATTTGAAGGGTGCTTGCTAATGTTGACTCTATGAGAGTAAATCTCAAACCTATTTGCATGTTACGTATGTTTCATTTATCTTAGTATGTTCAATGAAGCCCTCTGTAGTGTTAAGCAACTTAGGATGGACTTATTTAGGGTTCATTTTCATAATCCTAATATTTTACATCAATTTTAACATTAAATTTAATGCAATGTGAGATTTTTAACTGTTTTCTCTCTGACAGATAATATGACTTTTAATATCTTCAAAATTCAGCATTATATGTGAAGTACATGAGATGTGCCTAATAAAATTATCTTCCAGCATAGGGTTGCACAGGATGCTATTCTTTTGAAGGATGAACAATTAAGGGAGGCACATGCTTGGATTCTACGCCTACAGGAAATGGGTGCTTTGCAATCATCATCACTTCAAGCTGAGCTCCGAGAACGCACTGATCAGTTTCATCAATACTACCTGGGTTTTCAGTGTCAGGTTGCGTGCAAATTAATAGTGTTTTTCTCCCATGTTGTCTGTTTAGTTATGGTAGTAGTTAAGGTTGTACGAATCAGATGATGTGCGTTTTATTTGAATAAATAATTTTAAATGCAAGTTTTTTTTAATAAAATCTAATATTATATAAATTATATTTTTAGAAATTCCTGAGCAACATGAGGGACGCCATTTGCTAATGTTGTCTGTTTAGTTAAGGTAGCAGTTAAGGTTGTACAAATCAGATGATGTTTATTTTATTCCTTGGCTTTTGCAATGTTATTGTTGACTTGGAATTCCTTGGAACTTGATGCACATTGATGCTTTGCTTTTTTACAATCAATCTTTTCTTTTGGTTTGGGTTAGGTTATGGATATGGAGAGGAACCATCTGCAAGCCATACAACAGCTTCAATCAGAGTTAGCTGTTGCAAGAGAACAAAATGGCGTGCAATCAAATGGTTCACAAGCAATAAGTGGAAGCTTCATGGATTGTCTTTTATATGATAAAAGCCATGGAAATGAAAGCAATGCTAATGATAGTGTCACCTCAAATGGTACCTTGAAGTTCATGTCCAATGGGCAGTTGAATGGTGCAGCTTCTTTTGTTTTCATCATCCTATATATCTACCGAGGTTATTTTTGCCCCTTCATGTTGTTTCTTTTCCAGAAGTATCAACACTTTGAAGAGCAAACATATAGCATGTAGCATTATCTGTACCATTATATGATGCTTTCTTCTTTCTAAACTATATTCCTTTAAACTGGGTTTCTTTTCATTGTCAGGTTAAACATTCCCCTGACATGCCTGTTGTCCAACCATCCATTGTTGGGGTGGGTCAAATTCCAAGTCACACCCATCTTAACCGTTTTCTTCCATCCAACCAGGTGAATTCATCGCCTCCTTTTGTTATGCATCCTTAAGGTGTCCCACAATCTGCAGTTTCAACCATTTTATTTATTTCTCCATCTGAGTTACACCAACATTGGCAAAACCTACAGTTATATCTGATTTAATATTCAAATGTTTCATATATTAGTGATATAGTTGAATTTCCATAATTTTTATTTTCCTTCTTATTTACCTTTAGGTGCTACCAGATGCTCCACAGACCCTTGTTGAGAATGAGCATCAAACATCAAAAGCAGATCAGAGTAATATAGAGTCAGGTGCTCATTATAGGTATGAGCTCCCTGCTGAACAAAGGGAAATTCATGAAGATCAACTTGACACCCATATCAATCGACGTCTTACATTTGGTGCCATGGCCAATGAGTCTATTGTGGAACTTCAGGTTAAAATAAATAAATAAATAAATAAATATATATATATATATATATATTTAATGCTAATTTATGCCTCACATAGGTTTTCGGACAGAAACGCCTTTCTTCCTTCGTAACTTTAGGTAGTTGAATCAAGTGAGAAGCCATACCAAATGTCTCACGAACCACAGGAAAACTTGAGCACAGGCTTTCAGGTTCATGGTACACTAGGATTTGATAGTCCACCGCAGAACAATGAACTAGAGGTTGGAATACTTTCTTTCTTATATTCAACTCTAAGATCATTGTGGGTTCAGATTAAAACTTAGATTTTTTTTTCATGCTAATATATGCACGACATAGTTTTTTGGATGGCAATAACTTCTTGCTAACTTCTTGACTTCAGGTAGTTGAATCAATTGAGAAGTCATGCCAAATGCCCCCAGAACCACAGGAGAACTCGAGCACAAATTCTCAGTTTTATGGTCCATTTGAATTTGATCCTCCACAACAGAAGAATGAGCTAAAGGTTTTAATCCTTTCTTTCTTTTTGGCTACTCTATGGTGAAAAAATTCCGTTGACTAATATCTTTAGAACTTCAATCATATGAAGTAGCCCCACAGTTAAGGATACTGAAGGTAACTAATCTGATTGGTCATTTAAATTTGCAGGTACATTATGAAACAAAGCCACCAATTGTACATCAAATACAGCCAGCTTTTAATCCGAGAAAGCAATTGTCTGCTGCTAGTATGCCTGTATCTTCTACTTAGAACAACATAGTAATTTCTACCAATATTGTGAAATGCAATGGGATCCTGATTACTTCTGAAGATTCTGTGCCAACTTCATTGACATCAAACCCATTGAAAAAGGAATGTCATTGACAAATATGGAAAAGATTAAAGTTATAGTTTTCAAATACTATGCATCATTTATATCTACACATGTCCAGCGAATTCAATTTGGTCATGTTTAACGTTAAGTTGTTAACATCTTTTTCATTTAATGATTGGCAGGAATAGGTTAAGGTCTAAACATCCATTGCGCCACAGTGAATCATATGAAACTTTTGTGGATTGGCTGGCTAGTGCTGGTGTTTACATTATGGTAGAAGATCCGAGTGTTGGCAATGTTGTTCTTGATGTTGTCAGGTGTAATCCTCCTGGCCATTACTCTTCAATGTTTTCCATCTAATTCATCTTGGTGGTGCCATTTTTATCTGTTTATTTTCCTTGTTGCATTACGGATATGAAATTCACAATGGAAGGAAAATGAATTGGAGATTCACCTCATGATGACATGTTAGAATTTGGATACTTTTAATTCTGGGGAAAACTTTTAATATTCATGCTAATCATGCATCAATATATAGAGGTCATGCTCAAGTGTCACTCCCATGCCTGAAGACTGAAGTGGGGGAAATGTTGGGTAATAATTGTTTACTTTTGGTTCTTTTATTTATTTATTTATTTATTTATTTATTTATTTGAAGGAAGTGACCCATTCATAAGGTTAATTTATGAAAATAGAACATTTTTTATGTTTCTTATGGGTTTGGGTGGATCACAGTAGTCTTTAGATGTTAGGTTAATGTGTTGATGATCCAGAATAAATAGTTTTGCTCTCGTTTTGTCTTCCTTTCCAACCCTAAACCCTAAACCTTAAAAGACAGCCATCTTCGTCAACTTTAGGTTGAGCCCATGATCTTCACCAAGTTTCACTTCCTCTATAGTGAAACTGATGATGAGGAATTATATGGATCTTCTGTAGTTACAACAGGTGCAAAGTTTGATGATGTGAGAGAAGTAGAGCAGTATGAAATAAGGGGAGGCTTTTATTTTTTATTTTTTATTTTTTATTGACAGAAAGGGTGGCTAGTCACGTGGTTAGCTACTAAGTCAAATCAAGGACGTGCACAGACCTCGTCCTAAGATAGTGAAGCCGGGCCTCTGTGTACAGTGGCACTGGTACAACTTGGTCATGGGCTGCTGCCACCTATGTTGAAGGATTATCATTATTATTATTATCATTATTATTATGATCCTTTGTTAATGACAACAATTGTGGAATGAACTGAAGCCTCCCCTCCTGATAGGAGTTATAGTGGTGTTGTGTGCCAGTGCAGTGTCTTCTATATATTAATTAATATATTGGTCATATATAGGCTGCTGCCACCTACCATGCTCAGCCTAACCAGGAGACCAAAGAAGAAGGAATAGAATATTAATAGGGTGGAAAACATGCAGACCTTATGGCCGTATGCAGCAAAATCATGCAAAGAGTCAGTCAACCCACTAAGACTAACTTATATTTAGTCATGGAACAGTCTTAAGATTGCGTATATAAACCTAAATGATCTGACTCTTCTTCAGACGTCACGTATGATGGAATAAAAGGGAGCTTTCACTATCCTGCAAACAAAATAAATTACTTAAAATTAGTATATCTTTCCATCCAATTTTAAATAAGAAATATATAACAGGAGCTAAGCTTCCATAAAATTAATAAAAGAAAGAAAGAAAAAAATACATGTATGCCCCCCTCTTAATAATGAAATTACAATTATACCCATAGAGAGATATATATGTGTGGGGAGATCCAAGTAAGTTTTAGAAAGATGTAATAGAGACTATTAATTGTATGTATGCAGATGATATCCATTGTCATAGATAGATAGATAGATAGATAGAGAGTCTGCTGATCGAGCTCTGAGTGTTCCAAAAAAAAGTATTAATTACTATGGCGGCGGCGGCGTCGGCGTCGTCGTCGGAGGGCGAGAAGACGAAGAAGCTTTGGACGGCGGAGAGCGCGTGGCTTCTTCTGATGAGCTTTGCCGGCGGAGGGATTCTCGTCTGGTGGAGCCTCAAATTCCATGAATCCAACAGACAGCTCTGGATGGTTCCCGTCGGCCTCCTCATGCTCGCCACCCCCTTCGTCACCGCCTTCTCCTTCTTCTTCTCCTCCTCCTCCTCCTCCTCCTCCGCCGCCTCTCCTCCTCCTCCTCCTCTCCCTCTCCCTCTCCCTTACGACCCTGAGAAATGACTGATTTGACGCCGTCTTTCAAATTTCTTTTCACCCCCTCCCCTCATGTTACTTTCTCACTGGGTCTTTACATAATTATCCATCCCAACCGGCCAACCCCAGCGCTAGTGAGGATGGATGAGACTATATACAAATATACGAGGACTGTTATGTAATATGCGAGCAAGTATAGTATAGTATAGTATAGTATATAAAACAATAAGAAAAGCGTTTCTTTTCTTTTTTGCTTGCTTCGTACTCTACACTTGTACATTGCATGCTTCTTTTGTGTTTCCTTCTTTTATATATATATATTTTCCTAGTCCCTCCTTTTGATGTTGGTTGTGCTTTCTTGTAATTTCGGCGTTTTTAAGTATCTTGTTTATAAAAATTGGTCTTTATTTCTAAAAAAGATAGATACTCCAGTCATTGGACATCATAAATCTCATGAGAAATATATATATGTATATATAAGAGAAGCATTAATAGAGAATAGGTGTAGTTGAAATTTCAACTATACCAAAGAAAACTCCTAAACCAATGACCAAATGGTCTATTGGTATTTTGGTTTACGTAAAAATTTCAATGATTAAGAGGTCTCGGGTTTGATTCACGGATGTGAGCATCCAAATATGAATAGGCTCCGCCCTTATGTCTGTTCCGCCGAGACTTGTGCACGTCCTTGCACTTTGTTTCTTAGCGGCTTGCCGTTTATATTACCCAAAAAAAAATGATTACAAGAAAATTAAACAAAAATTTTAAAACTTGTTCCTTGCATATATAAATTTGTAGAGTAAAAATTTAAGAACTCTACAAAACTATTATACCATATACAAGAAATTAAATTTTTTTGTAAAGGTGTGTATGTATATAATAGGAAACTCATGATAATTATATGTAGACAACTTTTTCTTTTCCACTGAGTAGTTAAAAAGAAAATATCATTGCATTAATTGAAACCTGAGAAAAGAAAGAGTTTGGCAGTTAGGTGTTACAATCACAATGAGTCAATGACCTTGAAAAGAAAACGAAAGAGTGTAACTGCCTACCATGGACTAATATCCTCACATGCATGTTCAACTCTAGCATCAAAACACTTCTTGTATAAATATATCTTTTTCTCAAGATAGAATCAATATGGCTAGCTATATATATATATATGTGTGTCTTTAATAGAAAGTAACAACATCTCTTCTTAATTTATCCTTCCTGTTATTTGCTTGTGTGTGTGTGTGTTTTCAATTTCAAGCACAATGAAATTGAGTTTCATGTGAGAAGTGTATTGGTAGGTACTATAAATAGCCAAGATAAATACTTTTTTTTTTTTTAGTTGCTCTGCATTCAACTCATCTATTATTAAATAGTGATGCCTATTTCAAGCAAACATTTGGTTCAACTCAACATTCCCATGAGCATTGACGCAATATAATGAGAACCATAAAACAAAAATAAAAAAACAATGAGAGCGTAATTATGCTTCTTAAGCTATAATTTCCAAATATTCATTTCGGTTTTTAAATTAATAAAAAAAATCAATTTGGTCTTAACTCTATTTCAAAAAATAATATTTTTTTAAGTGACTAAAATAAATATGTATCTAAAAGTTCTTTGTATATAGTCAAACATTCAAGAATCCAAAGCTTCTCGTGATGGAGTCCATAGTTAAACGGAACTTGGCATTCACGCACGAAGAATCATCTCAGTATTCCCTGAGAGCAGACTTCAACGACACCCAAAGCAAGTGGATTATCGACATTTTTGGGGGAGTTGTTATTCCCCCTTGTAAGGGATCCATAATGGATCCCATCTCATGTGTTTTGAATGGACCTGTTTTTTAAATAAATAAATGTAGTTTACATCCACTTTATCAAAAAAATATTTTAAAAAAATCACTGTATATAAAAAAAAAATTTTATGGATCCCAGCCCACAAGTCTTCAATTATCTTGGGCCAGGCCTTCGCTTTTGCAAAAATGTGGTCACGCACGTGAATATCACGTGCTCCATTTCCTATACCAGAGAAGAAGACTCTCTCTCTCTCTCTCTCTCTCTCTTTGATCGTGAAATGGGGTTGATGTTCAGAGTGAGGGTTTCGTCCTTCTTCGCCGGCGCTGCCGCTGCCTCCGTCGCAGGTGTCTACCTCCTCTACAAGGACTACAAGGTCGCCCATGATTCCATCTTCCGCCAGGTCCCAACTCTCTCTCTACATTGATCATCCATACCTTCTTGTTGTGAATATGATTGTAAATGGCTTGATTTTAAGGCCAATAGTGGTGAAATCGAATAGAGTTTGTGATTGTGTGGATTCATCATGTTTGATAGATTGTTATGGTTGACAATTGGCCCAAAAAAGATCAAGGATGTCAGGGTGTGTGGTTGCTTTTTTGGCCCTGATGACTGGTTGGAGAAAATTTTGGGATTACGAAATAAGTTAAGAGACGTCTAAGATTTGCATTGCTATTTAACACTTTAAAAAAATGTTTTCTTTTATTATGTTTTTGTTTCTTATTTGTTGTATTGCAAATCTTTGGTAGTTGAATAACAATGGTTGCTGAATTATGGTGATGCTAACTTTTATGTTTGGATGGTTGGTGGATGTTGGCACAAGGTGGTTCTTTGTTTAATTTGAAGATTACATCTCTTGTTAGATTTTTATTTTACAATGTTATTTGTTGCCATTTCTTATTTCTTTGTGTTATTGATGAAATTTCATATAGTTTACAATGTTTTGCACTGAGAAATGATAGTGCCCATTTTTTAGTATAGTACTGCACCGATAGAAGAAATTTCTTATAATGATCAGCTGGCTCAAATCAAGTCTTTTGTTTCATTTGGTTTGGAGAATTATGTTCATTACCCTTGACTTCTCAATTCTTTGGCCTCTATTTGAATTATTTTTTTCTCCATTGTTCATTCTTGAGTGTAATTGTTGTGTATATTGATGTTGATAGTTTTAGAATCCAGGTTTCAGTTTTATCATGGAAATTGCGATGGAATATTAAAAGTTTGGGTTTTGCACATAGCTTCTTTTAGTCTATCATTAGTTTCTTTACTTTGTCATGTTTAATTTCTTAGAGAGCTTGTTCATCTAAATCTTATATTTTGGATTCTAACATCATGATCTTCCTTCTAAAGGAGAGCAAACCTTGATTCAGCCGATTTATGGAATTGAAGAAATTCTTGATTTTTCTTGCCAAATTCTCCCAGATAGAATAATAATAATTTAAAAAAAAAAACTTTTGAGAACTTGGGAATACAAATAGGTACAGATAGTCCTTCACTATCAATGAATGTTAATTACTCAGTAACCTTGCTATTCTCTCATTGCCAATAAAGAAAAGCTGCAAAAAGATAGACCAAACTCTTCCCTAGTTGAAAAACTATGAATCAAAGACATTAAATACGCCAAACTCCTGCATTCAAAGATTTAAATACTAACTAAAAAGATAGGGTTATTTTTAGAAAGTCTATGTAAAAGGATAAACTTATCATTAACAATTTAAAACAAAAATTAAAAAAAAAACTTAAAAGGAAAAAATCACTAGTTGATTGCATCAAACCTTGTCTCTATTTCATACATTCATAAGGAGAACCAAGGAGTTGCAGTTATACTTGGTTTTCAATCTCTAAAGATGAGACATTTATTTGGTACACTTTGGCATAAGCTATTCTTATGTTATGAACAAAATAATGTCTTTGAATTGTGTGTTCCACAGATCATTTTAAATTTCTTAAAAAAATTTTGACAAATGTGGGTTCACAAGGCAACTGTGTGGGGTTAACCTTATGTCATTGATGAAATATATTGTTGATTTTGGAAATTGTGGACTACGTTTGCATGCTATCTTGTGTTTGTTATCAGTATGTTGGAAAAACAGCAGAAGATTGTGTACATGCTTTGCTTATGTCTATTTGATGAGGTTTCTATCAAGGCTCTTAATTTTTGGATACTTTGCCTCTATTTTTTATTCTTATAATCTGTTAGAGTATTGTATTCGATGGCATCATTTACTAAATATTGTTATCCTTGTTCATTATATCTTTACAACAATTACACAAATAAGAGAACCACTTCTCCAAGTCTGGATGACATAAAATCAGATTGCTTAAGTGATATGTGGAGTTTGGTTCAGACTTCAAAATTTTGGTTAATTTCTCTCACCAATTTGCTTGTTGTTAACTTCAAATTCACATCACTTTTCTACAATTAGTGTGGTTCTGTTTCTTTTATTTTCACGCTAGGATAATAGTTATGGTTCTTCAATCCCTAGAAACATTCATGGTTCTCATATTGTCAGTGAGTCACCCGACCAAGTGAAGTTTGAATGTTTTGAAAATCTCCAACAACAATGGTCAACTAGTGTCTTTGGTTTAAATGAAAAAGTGCTCTAATAACTTGCTTGGATTTCTGTAGAGTAAGCAATAGTTCTTTCGAAATGAAACTTATGCGTCCGATTAGAAATGACCATAGGATGAGTTACAATATTTTTCCATTTTAAGGATAAAGGTAGATTGGTTGTGTATTGCTTTAAATTCTACTTATAGTACTGTTGAATTGATCAAGATATATCCATGTCTTTTCCTTTCTGCAGGTGAGAGACACAAGCCAATCTTTTGATGAGCGCTATGAAGCTCTTGATAAACGCATCACAGCATTAGAGAAACAAAAAGAAGTGCAAAATGTAAACATTGTGGAGACTGCAAAAGAGGAATTCTGATGTTCTTTCTAAACAATGAGGTTTGGTTCTTCTTCAACATTTGTTTCATTAGTAGCAACATACGCGGACACTACAAGACTCTAATGCTATTGCTCTGCTGTTTTTCAGATGATATTTCGAATACTTGTCCTTAAAAAAGCAGAGGCATGGTAATTGCCGGAGACTTTTGAAGGAAGCAAACAGAGTTTTTTTTTGTATGTTGTAATGTTTCACAGAATTTGTTTTTTTTTTTTTTTAATTTTTTTGCTGCCCAACCTTTTCATGGCTTCATTTCTTCCACAACTGCGCCCATGCATTCTTGGCGCAAAGTGAAGCAAGGTTTGTTTCTTTTCTACAAATAAACCAGAGAATTTATAATATTGAAGGCCATTGATCGCTGGGTGAATGTCTTCCTGATCTCCTACAGTTGCAGCTGAATTTGCTTGTAAACCTGCCTCGTGCTGCAATAAATGCTCCATCTGATTCTGCAAAACCTCAAAGTGAAGTGATAATAATATAATATTTCAGGTGAATTCTACATGTACATATATAGATAATTATCAAGAATATAATTAATTTTAAAGATAAAGATAGAGCACAATAAAATTAAAATGAAAAGGTAAATAACATAAAGAACTTGAAGCCATTGGGCATGTAGTATATGGTTGTCAAACAGCAGTAATAAAAATAAGGATTAAAGTTATTTTTTATCTCTATATTTTGACTCAATGTTCATTTTTATCTCTGACTTTATAAATCTTCGATATGGTTCTTGTATTTTCGGGTTTTTGTTCGAATACGTCCTTAGTGTTGTATTTCTGATATGGCGGTTTACATGACAAGGTTAGGATGACGTGACATGCTGACATGGCATAACATAATGAATTTTGAATAATTAATTTTTTAAATGATGACGTGCTATGCTGACGTGGCATGTCACTTGGAATAAAAAATTAATTGTATTCAGTTTATATGTCTGTGCTGTCACGTCAACACCAGGGACATATTTGAACAAAAACCCCGAAGTACAGAGATCATATCGAAGATTTTTAAAATACAAGGACGAAAATGAATATTTGGTCAAAGTACAAAGAAAAAAAAATAGCTTTAATCCTAAAAATAATAAAAATACAAGAGCCAAAGGTCAAATTAAACATTCATTAATGTGTGCCAAAGCCTTGCCTTACATAATTACCATGCGACATCAGCAAATCCATTAATGTTAAGGATCATGTGGTTGCCACGTAATGTGTGTGTGTGAAGTTTATAATTTTACTATGAGATAATGTTTTACAATAGAATAGATGGACAAAGAAAGAAAGAAAGATGGTGTACTTGTGTCTCTCCAATGGCCTCACATTGAAGAAGAGACTAATGAGTGAGAGAGAGAGAGACCCTGATCTCCAACATATCCATTAGAAGAAAGAACCTGAATGTTCAGATTAATGTAGAAGCAGGCAGGTAGGAAAATAAATTAAATAATTAATTAATTCAATGGAGCTCCTGATGATCTCCTTCCCCAACGCTCGGGTTGTTCCACTTCCACTTCCACTTCCACGACGCCGATGGAGCTGCAGGCACGGCATTATTAGGAACGGCGGCATAGCGGAGCCATCGGGAGTGCCTGCGCCAATGGGACAGAAGACGCAGTACAAGGATGGGATATTTGAGAAGGCATTCATGTCCCTCTTTGCTCGCAAGATGGAGAGGTTTGCTACTGCTGCTGCTGCTGCTGCTGCTAATTCAGGAGGAGGAGACACCAACTCCAACTCCAAGAGAGGTTTCTTCGACTGGGACTATGACAGCTTCGTGGATGTCTCCAAGAGAGTCATGCTGGGGAGGAACAGGACCCAGCAACAGCAGGTTGTCAGGGAGGTGCTCCTCTCCATGCTCCCTCCTGGTGCTCCTGCCCAGGTACACATACATCGAATCACCACTATATATATATATATATATGCTCAATGCTCTCTCTCTCTATATGTCTCTGTAAATTAATTAAGTGATATATATATACTTAATTGTGTTTGTTAATTTGTTTGTTGTTGTAGTTTCGGAAATTGTTTCCACCAACAAAATGGGCAGCAGAGTTCAATGCTGCATTGACAGTTCCTTTCTTCCATTGGCTTGTTGGTCCTTCTGAGGTATATCTGATCTCCTTAATTCATCATAATCATGTCTGTGATTGGAAGTAATGGCATAATACACTGATTTAATTATGAAATCTCATCATGAATATTTTAATGTAGGTTGTGGAAGTTGAGGTGAATGGTATAAAGCAAAGAAGTGGAGTACATATCAAAAAATGCAGGTTCTTTTTTTTTTCTTCTAACAACTGAGTTCTTCTTGATTGATTTACATGTTATTAACTGGAATTGAGTTGCATGCTTTGTTAATGTTTGAAGGTACTTGGAGAACAGTGGTTGTGTAGGGATGTGTGTCAACATGTGCAAGTTCCCAACTCAAGATTTCTTCACCAATGAATTTGGACTTCCCCTGACCATGAACCCAAGTATTTCCATCTCTCTTCTTTTTCTTCCAAAATTTAATTCATGCCAAATCATTGATTGAGTGTTCTTTTTAAACAATAATAATAATACTTTAATTATTTCAACATGATTGCAGATTTTGAAGATATGAGTTGTGAAATGATTTATGGTCAAGTGCCACCTCCTTTTGAAGAGGACCCTGCTTCAAACCAACCTTGCTATTCTGAATTATGTATGTTTCTCTTTTCAGTCACAAGAAAAATAATCAAAATAAAAACTTTTTATCTGCAAGAGTTAAATTAGAAACTCCTGATTCAATTATGATCTTGTGCAGGTTCCTTGGCCAATCCCAGTTCTTCAGTTTGTCCTAAATTACAAACATGAACAATAAAAATCATCTTACAGTAGTACTTTGCAAAGTTTGATCCATATATAACATTAATCAGAAAATGGTAAGCTCTTAAAACCGCAACTGTTTATGCAAGCCAAATATTTAGATCAAGTTCTTTCTTGCTTATGTTTTTCTGATGATCAGATCAGTGAAATGAATTCTTTGGCAACAGATCAGCGAGGACAAACATGTGCATCATGATGAAGTTTACTGTATTTTTTTTTAATGTACTCTTCGTTATAACTGGAAAATTAAGGCTGTAATATAATTTTACTTGCAAGTTTGTTGTTGCTGAAGATCTGCTGTAAATATGGAGATTATGAGTATTCAGGAAATGGGATTTGTCACCAAAGGCTTTCAATCTTTTTAGATGAATAAATTAATTGTTTATATACCCCTGCAAAATTTGTTTCCATGTAACTGCATACTTTCATAAATACCCCCTGGAAAAATTTGTACTTACATATATACAACCACATATTAGGTGGTTTTGCAAGGGTCTATATGCAAAAATTATGCAAAGAGGAGAAAATGCTGAAATAAATCAATAGGAAACATTTATCAGATTAATTCTTTAAAAAATATTCATTAGATAGATCAGTAGGTAGAACAAAACCTTTATTACACATGATACTTTGCATTGATAATTGTCATACGAAGAGAGTCTTGATGCAACGGTAAAATTATCACCATATGACCTAAAGATCATGGGTGGTTCGAGCCGTGAAAACAACTTTTACGAAAACATAAGATAAGACTATATACAACAGAACAAGTGATCCAACTCTTTCCCAGACCCACATATAACAAATGTTTTGTAGCACCAGACTGTCTGTCCTTTGATGATCGATCAGCTGATACCATGAGGGTTACATACAAAACTTGGGAGTCAACAATAAGTGATAAAAATTTTAAAATTGTACCAAAGATTTTACAGCATTCCAATCAAGTTACAACTATTTCTCAAAATAACTTGTACCAGCATATATCCTGTCACTGTATGAACAAATAACAAGTGGTACACATTGTGACAGGTGATCCCTTACAGTGGGCATCGCCTCCTTAGCTGTGGGATCAATAGAGTGCATATATAAACTGAGGCTAGAAACCAGAATGGAGTCTTGAGTAAGAGTTGGAAAGCTTTTCACTGAACCAGAATGGAGTCTTGAGTAAGAGTTGGAAAGCTTTTCACTGCCTAGTAAGGCCGGTAACGGCGCCCACGGCTCCCTTCACTTCCCCTATCTTCACCATCGTTTGACCCACCATGGCGGTCAGTCCGCCGCGGTGGTGGTGGTGGTGGAACCTGTGTGCCAGGTTGCTGTCTGAAATAAATAAATAAATAAATAAATAAAGGAAATTTGTTATTGCTAGAGTCTAGTTTTGCGGAGTAAAAGCTGAAAGAATTTCTTACAGAACGTAGCCAAGACGACCATCAGGAAGAACCATTGGCACCATTTTCATTCCTGCTGGTGTTGGACCTCTACCATATATCACAGGCTGCAAGAAATTGCAAAATAAGACTAGTAGGCAGAAGGAGAACGTCATCAGCCAAATGCCACAACTATGACAGTAGGGATGGAGAAGTCAGAATGTTAACCTGGTGGCCATAGCCTGATGCACCATAGCCAGAACCGTAAGCTCCATATGGGTCAGGGGGATACCCATATGAAGGGTATGGAGGGTAACTTGGAAAAAGTCCAGCTTTATGTGAATCGGACTTCCGTTCAGTCTGAGGTTTAGCCAGCACAGCCTCCAAAACATGCCCTATAGAACAAAATATGAAACCAAAGTCAAGAAAGAAATTAACCAATAATTCCTCAAAATAAACATCCATCTCAAGCCCTCATCTCAAATGCTGCACATGTCACTGAAAAAGGTTGGTGCCGGAGAAGACTTTGATATGTGATAGTAGTTTTCATAAAGTTATAAGACAAATTACCATTGCACACAAATAGAGAAGATTTTGATAGCACTACCAATATCAGAACATATGATGTTTTATTTTTTCACATTTTTTATAATAAAAACCCAGAGAACATATCAACAAAGACAAAGCTATGCTGGTAGAAATCCATTGGCAATGATTTAAATGTAGTACTTTCTGAGGTGATTTTGCCAATTATCAGTAACAACAGAACAAGAAGAAAAGAAAATTACCATCAATCTCATACTTCTCTGTTCCCTTTACTGCCCTCAACGCACTGGATCTTTCTGCAAAATGAATAAATCCAAAATCCCGCTTGTTCTGCCCAGCTTTAGCAGGAGGTAGAACGACTTTTGTGACCTCTCCATGGCGTCCAAAAATTTCTTTCAGTTTTTCGGACGTCACATTCTCAGGCAAATTTTTCACATAAACACATTTTACCTGTAGAAGAACCAAAGATCACCAATTGATTACTAAATGCTGCACAAAATGCCACATTAACCACTAAAAAAAAAACTTAAAGCAGATAATTGTAGGTATCTCCAGTTAGCTGGGTGATAGACAAATATCAGCAGTCAAGGGATTATAAATGCTGTCCATCTGATGCAAGCTTGAAGAAATAATGTCGTGTAGAGAAAAATGGAAAATAAAACACTCAATAAACTGACCCAGTTGGTTGGGGAAAAACGCTTATTAAATGAAGACAAATACAAAAATATTTATAATTGCAATATATTTTACGAGGACAGTGAATGGATGGAAAGCCTTCTATCATATAGAATCTTATGATAATATAGAAGAAACCAAATGACGGTAAAATTTGTCAAAAGTGAATATAGAACATCTATACCAACAGAAGGATAGAACAACAAGGTTTAGTAACCATGTCTAGCCTGGGGCATAAAAAATTTGGACAATATAATTCAAGGATGCACAAGAAGACAACTGATTATAAAACAGAAGTGTTTTATGGTGTCCAAGATAGCCTAGATAAAACAAATTAAACAAATGTTGGGGTCCAATTTGGTGCAGTATAACCTAGAAACAATTTCTTGAAGTGAATCTTACAATCAGCACAAGTGAATGAGCACACTGCCCAAATAAAGCAAGTACAATCCATTGTAAACCCAAGTGTTTTATGGAAAACTCATAAAGCAAAGATATATAAAGAAAAATTCCAAAAACCAAGTAAAATATTTTGGTAATGAAATATGAATTAATAAAGTGACTATAGAGTATAAAGCAAACAAGGTGTACCACATAAACACCTCATTGTATGTATAATGCATTGGGACTTACAACCATCTCAAACACCTACTGAGGAAGGACAGCCTCAAGAGACAAAAAAAGAGAAAACAAGGCTTTTGCATATGGTAAGACGGCCTAATACCAATCACATATGGCAGTTAGGTTATGCATTCAACATAAATATATTCTCTGTACTGCAATATCCATGATTCCATATGCAACCAAGTCATAATGATGACTAGATAAAAGACATGCCTATGTGAAAGTGAAACACATAAAAAATCCCAAACAGCCCACACTTATTCTTTAGAAAATATAAGCACCACATAGACGAAAATAATACACACATATACTCCTAGGAAAAACAATGTAATTTTATAAATAAACACTGTGTAGGTTATTCAATCCCAAAACTTATGCAAAATTCCGAAAGATCCTAATCAAATAGATTACTACATGATATTTTATGTGTTTATTTTTTTTCTTTGGAAGAATAAATTATTTGACGACGAGAATACTGTATGCCATAACAGTAGTGAATAATAAGTAAACATGGAATTTTATCATTTTCTTAATCTTAAGATGCTCTACCTGGGCAGCAGCAGAAGCATCAGCTGCATTTTTAGGTTCAGCCCAGCTAACAGTTGGGGTACTTCCATCAATCTTAAAATTTGCACTGGACATTTTCTGCCTCGCATATTCAGCACAGGCATGGTTGTAATATTCAACAAAAATAAAGCCACGGTTGCGATTTGGGTTTTGTAGGTCCTGCAATTACCAGTTCAAATAGCCAATGAACTCCCTAAGAGCAGATATTTTAAACCAGTCAGTTTATGCGATGAAAAGCACCTTAAAATACTCAAGATTCTCAACTCCAGGGCCAATGTCCTCAAGAATTTTCCTTATTTCTTCCTCTGAGAAGCTCTTTGGAACATTTCCTATGAATAATCTGTGCTTGGCTTGAGATAAGGAGCATCTTAAGGTTCTTCCCTAAAAGAAACAGATATTAGGGGTGCATTTAGTATTAGCAAGATAATCAAATAGGCACATAAACTCTGGATTTTTGCCAAAGAAAGTACCTTGAATTCTTTATCGTGCACCTCTTCAATGGCCTTTTGGGCAGCATCATTAGTTGTAAAAGTTATGAAAGCAAAACCCTTGCTCTCTCCTCTATCTTTGTCCTTCATCAGCCGTACCTGTTGTATCCATACAGCATACAAATTAAATAACTTGAAAAAGTAGAGGAGAAACACAAGGCATACAACAATAAAAGTATCACCTCAAAAATTTCACCAAATGGCTCACAAAGCGCTCTCAGATCTTCCTCTGTTACGTCGCGTGGAAGGCCGCCAATAAAAACTTCTGAACCATGAGGTGGAAGTGCAAGCAGTTCATTGTGTTTCTTGATTTCTTCATCATCCTTTGCACCATCCAGCTCCTCTTCAACTCTTGCACCTTCATCCTCTTTCTTGGGACAAGAAGCATCCTCGGCTTCATCAGCAATGGATATATTTTCATGCTCTTCACCCTCATACCCATGTTCTTCCTCTCCATATTCATCTCCATCCCTATAGTTGTAATCCTCCATAGGTTCTTCATCATCCATTAAGTCTTCATCATTTTCCCCATCCAAGCCAATTTGCTCGTCCACTTCATCTGATCCATCATCTGCCATGGCTGATGATTTCACTCCCCTTCTCTTCTATTGTTGGAAAAGGCTAAGCTTTTGATTCGCCAAAAAAGTTTAGAAGAAATCAGAGGCAGTCAATAAATGCACGAGACTGTGAGATGAAGCGACGGTAACGATGGTCTCAAGCTCACAAACATCATGATTAACTTGCAGGATGAATGCATGAAAAGGCTAGAGAGTTTCAACAAATACAACCATAAACAATACAGAATTTCCATTGATTTCAGCCTTCTCAGCTCCCAAATATTCAACGACCATCTTCTTCTGCTAAAAACAATAGCTTTACGACATCACTATAGTTTGGTTTATTGTTGGGATAATAAATGCATGGCAAGAAGGACAGGATAGCCTCCCAAACATACAAACACAAAAAAGACAGGATACTCAATGATTTGAAGATTGTCCCACCTCCCAAACACCCAGTGAACAGCTTATTCAACTCGAAAATTTGGTTGTCCCTTGCCACAATAGTTTAGTACTGGGATCAATGAATTACAAGATCAGAGAACTTCATCGCGTGCAAAACACAAATGATCAGTATAGACATTGAATCAAGGAGCGCACATTCAGTGCAGATCTTCACCTGAGAGCAATGGCTATCTCAGGATATTCAAATTTCTTCTAGGATGAAAACATAATGCCAACAGACACAAACAAGATGGAAACCATTAATTAAGTTCACAAACAGTCATCAAATAGTTTCTTCCACTAAAATCGATAGCTCTCCTATGCCATTATATGGTACTAAAAAGGGTGAATGCATAACAAACTTGAGACTTTCTACTCAAATCAATAACTATTCCACGCCATTGAAACTTGAACGCTAAGCCAAGAGCTTCTTCTAATTGAATTAATGGCTACACTGATAGGATTTATATATGGAAAAGTTAAGACTTTGGCACTAAAATGAGGGTCCAAAGCTCAAAAACACTGGAACAAGAGTTTCTTCTGCTCTGCTCGAATCAATGGTCATCCCACGCCATTGTAGTTCACTGCTAGGATGAATGAATAAAATATGTAGAGATTTTCATCGCATACAAACACAAACAAGACGGAATCAACACAGATTCGTATGCCCCGAACCTAGAAAAAAAACCTAAACAAACAGCTTCCTCCCCACAAATCAATGTCCACAACCCAAGCCATTACAGTTTCTTCACAACCATGAATAGATAGATGCCCATGTTGGGGACTTTCAACACATACAAACACAAACAACACGGGATAAAACTCCTCCACCGTGATCTCAAATCACCAAGCACCAACATCTCAAGGACGAAAAAGAATCAACAGCAAGAGTCTTAAGGGCAAGAAAAAGGACCCGGAGATGCGAAAGTCCAGAACCAAAACCCTAGTTTGAGCATACAAGGGAAGGAATCGAAATCAAGACATGGAAAGAGGATGGATTAAAGCTTACAAGATTTGGATTTGAGGATGGAATCGGTGGAGAAGAAGAGTGGGCGTCTCTCTCGCTTCGCTTCTTCGGACGCAGCGGGCCGGAGACTAGAGCCACCCCCTCGCTTTGCAGCGCGTTGCTGTCTCTTTACCCAAATGGATCAAGGACATCACAGCCGTCTGAACTTGATCGTACGGTTCATAATGAGGGCTAAATTTACGTTTTCTTATTTTTATCTTAAATATTTTTATTACTTTAAAAATGTAATATATATATTATTTAGAATGAAAATAGTGTGAGTTAATGATCTAAAAATTTTTCTATATGAGTCAGTAAGCACTTCTTTAGTTTTTTTAGGTTATTTGTTTTGACTTTCGGAAAAAGTAGTCAAAAAAACATATAAGCACTTCTCACATCCAATAAAAGAAACACATGCAATCTTATAGAAATATCTTATATATTTTCTTTTATTAAAAATACCTTTTAATAAATTGATGTTTCTAAGTTGGTGGAGTAATTAATTTGTTTTAATTTTGTATATGGATGGTATCATGGTACAATATGTGTTTATTTAAATTATAATCATAAATATTAGGTATAATCCTCAAAATAGTCCCTTTATTTTAACCAGGTGGCCCTTTTAGTCCCTCTAATATAATTTGAGTCTTTTATCTTCCTTTATTTTTTGAGTTCGGTCCATTTAATCTCTCTATCAAATGGAAGTTAAATTTTCTGTTAACTTATACTGACATGGATTTTTATAAAATTAAAATATTGTTTTTAAAAAATAAAAAAATTATAAAATGAGTACCAGGTTCGGATCCGGATGATGATAACGGATCCAAACCCTCATTTTATTACCACGCAAAGTGTTCAATAACAGCTTTGGATCAGTTATCATCATCCGGATCCGAACTCGGTACTAATTTTATTATTATTATTATTATTATTTTATAAATAATTTTTTAATATTATATATATATATATATATATATATATATATATATATATATATATATATATATGAACAAATTACTAGAAATATGTCATTACTGTGATTTTACTCTCTGTTTATGAGAGAGAATATGTTATTAGAAAATTTATCTCAAAGATATATTATGAAAAGAATAAAGTGTTTTTTTAGATAGAAAAGAAAATGCAATATTTTTGCAGTTATATGGAGACCATAGGTGAAAAATAAATATACAAACATATTTTATTTTAAAAATAATTTTAATGATATTATATTTAAGTAATGAAATTTTTCTCCAAATAATGTTAATAATGAATTAAAATAACAATAATAATAATAATAGATATTGAAAATTATTAAAAAATGAATATTTATATTAATAATTTTATCAATTATTAGTCCAATAGAATCGGTGGAATGTGGAGAGAAAAATAAATAAATACCAGAGACTAATAAAAAGGACAGGACAAACACAAGAGTTTCATGAGGAAGATGAAGAAAAGCATGGGGACAAGTAAGAAAAGGGTGAAGAGCTTTTCATATTCATTCTTTATTTATTTATTTATTTTATTTCTTGATCTCAGTTTTGATTGAAGAGATGGATGTCAGAAAGGAGACCTTTTCATATTTTTTTTCTATATATATCTCTATATACTGAAATTCTTAAACTATATTTTTTTAAAATAAATACACTAAATAATAACAAGTGGTGATTTTTTTTAATATATTATTAATATATACACAATACATAACCAAGTCTTCAAGTTTCCAATTAAATTATATCAAGAGATCTGTGGGTAGGTTTGAATTGAATGCTATTAGGAAATTTTGCAGAAAACTCCGTCAAATCTTCACATTTCAAAACGAGGACAAGGACTTATTTGATAATATGAAAATAAGGTGGTAAAAAAATAAAAGATAAAATCTAGCAGCAGCGTACGCTCTGGGGTGCGCCTGCAAAGCACGTTAAGAAGTCCTTTACCTGTCTCGCATCCAAATCACCACCGATACCGACAAAACCAATCCAACCTTCGAGTACAACAACACGAATCACGAGGCAAGGTCACCGGAGCCATCTCCGGAGGTCCGTCGTCGAGCACGGCGAGATCTCTCCTCCGACGCTGTCCGCGTATGACGACGAAACATTCGATCTCTGCTCCCCAACCAACCTACCCATCGCGCTCTTGAAACTCGGACTCCGTAACGAGTATCCACCGTAGCATGGGTCCGGCACCGGCGCCGGCACCGGAAACGAAAGTCGCTTCCTCGCCGCGGCTCCGCGGTCTTTCTCTGGAGTCCCCGGCCGTTGACGTGGCGCGCTGTGGGATCTCAGTCTCGCCTTCGCTGACTCCGTCGCCGCCATGTAGTTCGGCACCGTAGGCTGGTGATGGTAATTTCTCGCCGCACCGCCGCTGATGCCGGAGGCGGCGGTGGAAGAGTATGAACAGCGAGGGCTGGCGGAGCGAACGTGTAAAGGTCGCGCCTTTGAAGGGGAAGGGGTGGCAGGGGATCGATGGAGCGGCGGCGGCGGCGGCTGCTGCTGCGGCCTTCGAGCGGTGCTGGGCGTAGAGTAAGAGAAGGGACGCGCGGTGTCGACCTCTAAAGTCTTGATGGGATCTCTGTGATCCATGGAGGTTCGTGCTCTGCTTATAGTACTACTCCCATAGTCCCACGAGGCTCGAGACGCCATCCATTGTTCCAGCCACCTTGGCTGCTGCTCCTCTGTTTCGCTAATTCTCTCTTCAATGGATGGAGATGGGTTTCGTTCTGGTCTACATGTCTGTGAAAATCAAAGAATTAAGCTCTCGATCAGTACGTGAGTTAAAAGTAGGCAACTATGGAACTTTATATATATGGAATCAATTGCATGCCTGGTGAGAGAAGGCGTAGGAGAGGGCCTTCTCACGCTTCAAGGCTGCATCTTTCCTGCTCTGCAGCAAAGCTTGGATCTCATCAATGGTTCGTGGACGTTCCTCCATCTCCTCTCCGAGATCTCTCGACTGGAAATTAATGAACTCGTTAAAACAGAGCAGAAAAGAAACTCTGATATGATTCGTAATATATTATATACCATGGATCGTCTTTCACTCAACTCCTGGAGGTGTTTGGATTCCCAAATGGAAGCGTCACAGCTGAAGGATGATTTGCTGCTGCTTGCGCTGGCGACGGCGCCGCCGCCGCCACCTTCATGAACGAGACGCAGGCGCAGGTCGCGCACGCGCGCTTGTACGCGCACCAGAGCTTGCATGCACCGCAGTGTCATGTTGGCTTGCTTCCTCACGTTGTGCCCGCGCACCAGAGCTTGCAGTTTCACCAGCCCCTTCAATGCCCGCAAAGCTCTCCTTGCCTATTAATCCCATTACCATCAAATTAAAACCATCTCTTAGATCCGCTCTCCCAAAAAAACAAAAACAAACAAAAAATCCAACAAAACAAGGATCAAGATTCAAGATCCAAGTACTAGATATCCACGGAATGCGGTTTGGATAACAATGGCAGCATAATGCTCTCTAACAAAGCTCGCTGACGGCCTTGTCAGCCTGACCACCTCCACCGCAGCCTGCGCGGCCACCACTGCCGCCTCGGCAGTAGCAGCCGTAGCCACCGCCACAGCCATCGCTCGTCTCTGCTCCACCGTCACCGTCGGCGCCGTCACAGCCGGCTCCGCCGGCGGCTTCTGGTCCTGGGCGCCCGAAGACTTCCTGAACACCCATCTTCTCTTCTCTCTCTTCTGCCGACACAAAAGCAAACATTCATTCAGCAAAGCAAATTAAACAGTACTCACTCACAGAGACAATCATCAAACAACAACCGCAAAAAGTTATCACCTTTTCATCATCGTCATGGTCTTTAGGGGAGGAGGAGGAGGATCTAAAGGCCCTCTTCACTGCCATTAGCCATGAGCTCCCACTGATCTTTTTTCCCATATGTGTGATTCCCAGCTAGCTCCACAGTCCCAACCTTTAATTTGATTCTCTCTCGATCCCAACCAGCATTTACACCGTTAGAGCTAGTAGATGGTCAAGAACAGCAGCAGCAGCAGCATCAGCAGCAAAGCAAAGCAGTGCCGCAGAGGACGTAGCTATCATCCTTTTGACACAAAGAGAAAGAAAGAGAGGGAGATTCTTCAAACTTTTTAATGCAAAGAAGGCAGTGTCAGGAACAGCGGAGTTTGGGCTTAACGGGAAGCTCTAGTTATGAATGATCTCCAGAGAAGGTGGTCACGGTGGCATGAGGAGTTCGGATCACGAGGCGATCACAATAGATAGTTAACAGAGAAGTGTGGATCTCGAGGGCAGCCCCTTCGTTGGGGAAGGAGCTCCTTCACTTTAGTTGCCCACACGTGCTTCGTCCTTTGGCAGTATCTTTATATATATAGATATATATATATATATAAAAGCAAGATTAGGCACTAGTTGTAGTTTTGGCAGTGTTGTCGAGAAGAAACAGCAAACGGACGACGAGGAGTTTCTTACTTGTGTTGTTGTTGTTGGGATTCCGTTCTGGTCAAACAAAATTCTCGGTCAAACCACATAACCATAGGAACTCACGTGACACTCGCAAGACTCGCATAAACATTACTCACCATTTTTTTTGTGTTCTTGCTTTAGATAAAATATCACATTTGGTACTTCTTCTCAACATGAAGGCCATTAAAGCTCTCTCTCAATAGAGATCATATTTATATATGGTACATCATCATCATCAAGGCCATCACCCATATTGACAGGAGGCTCATTAAAGCAAGCTCTCCTCTGTAGTCATGCAAGAAATAAATAAAAGGCCATGATCTGACCAACACTGATCAGAGGAATCCTTTCTCAGAGATTTTATCAGAACATTTACATGATTATTAATTAAAATCAATGTTTTTAAAATCACACTGAGAAGTGAATCGGTCTAATAATTAGATAACAGACCAGTCCATCAAATCAAATGACCCATTCCAATTCATATATATATATAGGCATTTTATGGTCAGGCCGGTCGGATCACTATGTTGATCCGAACGCCTCCTATTTTAGCCCTTGAAGCATGTTTGAAGGATTTTTAAACATACGGATGAGAAGATCATCCAAAAATAAGTTAGTCTATCAATTTTCATATAATTTGGTAATTGTTTGATCCTTCATTTAATGGTTGAAATTCTGAACCAAATCATATGAAAATTGACATACTAGCTTATTTTTCGATGATTTTTCTATTCGTATGGTTGAAAATCCTTCAAATATGCTCCAGTGTCTAAAATGGGAGACAATCAAATCAACACAGTTCCAGGGGCCTAATAGTAGAGCTACTCCTATATATATATATATATATTTCCATTCGGATCAATTGAAACCCGGACCGAACTGTTGCCGGTTCTTAATTTTACCGGTCAGGATTTAAAAACACTGATTAAAACTGTGAGATATATCATAAACAGCAAACAACGCACTTTCGTGCTTCGCACGAAGCAACGAGCGAGTCCCCACGTCCAACTCGGCAACTCGGAATCCCTGACTCACCAACGACTGCAAGCACTCGCCCGTAGTCGGCCTCACCTCAGAGGCAGCCCAACCCCTGGTCTCCTCGCCGGAGACTCGCCGGAGCACCCTCCCCAAACCTTCCATCTCGTCAGGATCGTACAACACGTCCGACATGAGAACGACGTCCAGCTCCCCCAGCGCCGCCGTGTCGAGTTCCTCCGCTCTTCCCCAGTCGAGCTCCATCACCTCGACCCGCGCTTCGAGGCCGTTGACCTCGACGTTGCGGCGGAGGGTGGGGAGGAGCGGGGGGAGGTCGGTGAGGATGACGCGGGCGGCGCCTAATAGGGCCGCGGCGAGGCCAGGGAGGCCGGTGCCGGCCCCGAGTTCGAGGATGGTTAAGTTGGTGAGTTGGCGGGTGGTGAGGAAGTGAGCGAGATGGAGCGCCGAGTCCCAGATCCAGGAGCCGGTGAGGACTCGGCCGGTGGCCGGGTCCTGCGTCTCTTCACTCTCGTGGATCATCAGCTTCCGCCCGGCTATCTCCACCTCCTCCTCAACGCCCATATATCTCTCTTTCTCTCTTGCTTAGAGTTCTCGTCTACTCTTTTCGTGATGATATCTACTTGTGAGAAGGCAAAAGGATCGATTTCCTTGCTGTGTGCGTCTGTTCATTGTTCATCCTCCTCTTTTTTTTTAATTAATTAATTTAAGATATTTTAACTGATATTCCAATCAATCAAGTTCATGCCCCTGCCACCACCATAGACTACAGATAATGAGATAAACTTATCTATGGGCCATATTAAATACAGGCCACCCAAGAAATTCTATTATGTTTGTATTTTATTATTGATTTAAAAAATTCAAAAAATAGGTCAATTTTAATTAAATGCTATTTGTTCACTTGATGTTACTTTCATCATCTAAATATATTCTTCAATGTAATTTTTAAATTATTTTTATATTAGATTTATCAAATGGTACCTTATAATAATTTTTACGAGGGAAAATATTTTAAGACACGTGTTATGATCATAAGTACCGAGATGAGAACCTAACTAATCGAATTAACTGTTTGGTCATCCAATAGTGGAGCATAAATTCTATAAGGTGTTGAAAGTTGGCAAACAGGGGTCCGTAGACTATAAAGGAAGTCCTCGGCTCATGGAAAGGTAACTTGAACTTAAACTTAAACTTGAAACTAGAATTCATTTGAATTCCACTGAGATTGAGCAATAGTCCAGGCATCTCTTACTCTATCGAAATTCTCTTTGAGCCTCTTTATTTTTCTCCATTTTTCTTTCCTCTCATTTTCTAGTCTCTGACAACATCAGAGGCTCCCCTCGAGCACAAATGCTAAGATTTTAATTCTTTCTCCACAGTTCCTTTTTCCTGCGAGATTCGATCCCTGTAGGCCAATCTCAGAAGGAGGTATTGATCCTACAGAGCTGAAGGAACGAAGTAGAAGAGTCGCCGATCACAATTGAGATCTCCCACAAAATTACCTGAAGCACTCTAACCTTCACCAACTACTTTCACCCATTGATCAAGATATACGTACTCTAATCCCCAGGAGAAGCGGATCGTTGAATCAACAGTTATTATAGTTTGTGGGAAGATCAATCTTGAACATTCTTGATCAAGAAGTTATGCAGCTCGATCTCGAAGATGGCCAGAGGCAAGCAGAGTCAAATTCCTGACTAGGTCGATGACAACAACACCGGACGCAATGACATCCAAGAAGTCGAAGACGCCCGCCAAGATGAACCTACGGTCCTGTGAGGAGATATTCAAGACTCACAATACCGAGTTCTTGAAGAGAAGATTGAGGCGCTAACCCGAACCCTCCGAATGATAGAAAAAAAGACATCTCAACTCCCCTCACCGCCAAGAAATGCCATAGTAAACTCATCTAAGGCGGGCGATGCTTGGTCATATGCATCGAGAAGCCCAAAGGCAAGGTTCATGCTAGAAGAGAAGAAAAAGTTGCTCCATCATCGAGCAACACTGGATTGCCACAACCTAAGCCTTAGCCTCAATCCGAGAACTCCCTAAGAGCTCAGCTTAAGGTTGTGTCCCAAGAAACCAAAGAATAACCAAGGTACCTCACCCGAAAGATCACTTCTTTCATTCATGAGATCATTGAGGCCCGACTCCCGACAAAATTCCGGATGCCTTCCATCGAGACCTAAAACAGCACCTCGGATCCAATTAACCACCTGGAGTCCTTTAAGGCCATGATGTTGCTCCACGGAGCTCCGGACAACATCATGTGTCGGGTGTTCCCAGCCACTCCGTGGAGTGCGATTGCAAGTGTGGTTCACCAAGCTCCCCTTAAACTACATCTCATCATTCAAAGAGCTGAGTGAACTCTTCATCAATCATTTCATCAACAACAAGAAACAACGTTTTCCTATTTGCTGAGACCTCGCAGAGTTGTGAGATCAGACTCCATGAAAATGGCCTTGAAAATCTCGATAGCGGCTATCTCATCGGTGAAGAGAGACTTCACCTCAGCAACGCATGAGGCCGTGAGGACCTCCTTGGACTAGGAAGGACCTCTCAACTCTATGACGACTGGCCCATCATGGTCGTTGGTGTGGCGGCCTCCGTATCCAACTCCACTAGAAAGACTACTAGGCGATGTCGAGGTCTCAGAGCAAGATCCGTCAAGGTATCAACTTCCTTGGCCTCCGAGGCTCCTAATGTTGCCAAGGCCTAGGGTAGGACCCGAGACTTATTTGGCAGTCAACACATGTTCCTCCATGGGACACTTTCCCCAGTGCGAAGCAGATGAGCTGGAGGAGCCCCCTAACTTCTTCTTCAAGCTTTGGATTAGAACCCACATGTCCATCGGGTTCTCTACAAACATTAGGTTAGGTAATCAACTACATTTGAAGTAAAATAAATTTTGTAAGAAAAAGGGATATCCTATCCACCTGAAGGAAGAACCTGGCTGGCTTCACGGAGGTTTTCTACAGTGACTATAATAGCTAGAAGGGAAGACTCCCTGCTTCAGAGGAAGGATAATTGTTCCTCCTCTGCGAGAGACATCGAAGCCTTGAAGGAGGAGTTGACATTGGAGGGGCGATGGGGGTCTTATGAGGTTGGGACCGTCTACCCATATTCACATGAAACAAAGAAAAACTCCAACTTCCAATAGTTAATGGAAGATAGGGCGTTCCCTATAAAAGCTCTACGAACTCTGGCGGTGAAATAGTATCAGTCCCTGAAGTTCGGATGCTTTTTCAGGTAGAAAAGAAGGAAAAACCAATAAAGGGAAGGTTTTAGGCCGAGGTGAAGAAATGGATAACAAACCCATAGAGAATTCTCCATGAGTTTGGGACGAGTTTTGTAGGAGTGAGATTATGGAAGGATAAGATTTCACAAAACAGAGGAGGAATCATAAGGCGAAAATCGGCCCGAAAAGCTCTACATACATAACCAAATCTCCGAGTCAAGGAGAAGTGGCTCTCTCCTTAGAGGATGGAAGCTAAAAGGAGGCAAGATGACAAAGCCATCATCTGCTTGGACGACCTTTGGAAAACTCAAGGAGCAGACTATCTTGATACTGGAACTTTGCTCCCTAGAAGATAAAGGAAAAACCTCCATTACCTTGGTTGGGAAGATGAAAAGGGACTACTCGGAGAGAAACTAAAAGCTTTCTCAAGCGTCAGCAGAGAAGAAGACAATAATCACAAAAGTAAAACCCTTGTCCTCTACATACCTATTTATAGGCAGTACTCCTAGACATGCTTCCTCGGGGGTAATTACTTAATATATGATGGCTCAAAAGGCTCTCTAAATAGACATACCCGTGGATAGGCGACACGTGGGTGATTTTTTCTGGACGCTTCGAGACGATCCTATCAGGAAACACACCCATGATCTCCTCCGCTGGATTTCGCCATTCCTTTTCAGACAAAGACGCTTCAAAAGTTGGAATATTGTGTCCGTCAAAAGTTACGAACCATCGATCCAGATTTATATAAAGAGACAAACTTGTCAACTCGGTTTCATCCTAAAAGGCAGCTCATAGTCAGGTAGCAGAAAACTCCTCTCAGATCAGATCATGTTATCAGTTGATAATTGATTTCTCTAGGCCGTACAGAGCTGAAGACTGGTTGACCTAAAGAGTTGGGGGCAAGTATTACGAAGGGATATATCTGAAGACACGTGGCATGATTATAAATGTCGAGATAAGAACCCAACTGTCAAAATAACCACATAGTCATCCAACGGTGGAGGATGAATTCCAAAAGATGCTGAAAGTTGACAAATAGGGGTCCTCAATCTATAAAAGAAGGTCCTCGACTTAAGAAGGTAAGTTGAACTTGAAACTATAATTCATTTTGGATTCCACTGAGATTGAACGCTAATTTGGGTATCTCTCTTTCTCTCTCTCCCCTTTTCAAGTCCCTAACATGAGCGTCAGATGCTCCCCCTAGCATGAGCGCTCGGATCTTCTTTCTCCACAGTTCCTTCTTCCTATGAAGTTTCTATCCCTAGAGGCTAATCTCGGAAAGAGGTGTTGATCCTGCAGAACTGAAGGAACCAAGTAAAAGAGTCATCAATTACAACTGATTTCTCCCCCAAAATCACATGAAACACTCAAATCTTCACCTACCATTTTCACCGGTTGATCAAGATTTGCTTTGATATTGTTACACCAATTTGGACAATAATTTTAAATTCAAATATTACTTTATGTTTCTAAATGTTGTTATGTACTTGTTATAAACTTTTTTAATTTTTTTTCTTTATTTGTGTAACTTATTCTTGATTGATTGATTTATTTATTTTTACATACTAGACATATAATACCCTGATTTTTTTTTTCGACTTCAATAAATCACTAAGTGGAATGATAGATTGAACAAGATGAAGAAAAGAAAAGAAGAATGACTAATTATGTATTTAATGAAGAGAAAGGAGGTTTGGGATTTAATTGAAGTATAGGGGTTAAATTGCAAAATGTCAATTTGGGATGTTATAGGGGTTAAATTGCAAAATGTCAAAAAAATCTCTTCTTACCTTGAATCATGTTTCCAGGAAGTTTCATGCTCATGGTAAATTTATATATTTGCCCTCATCTTTTCTCAAAAACATTGAAATGTCCATGCCTCTCCTCTATAAATATACACCTCTTCTCCAAAGTTAGCAAGCTCTTCTCTTCTCTCTTGCTCTCTTAATTTCTTCTTCATCCTCCAAGTTCCATTGGTGAAGCCCTACAGAAATCAAAGAGTCTTCTAAAGATCAAGAGTCTTCCAAAGATCAAGAGTCTTGAGTATTAAGTTTTCCTTTTACCAAACTTTCTTTTGATAGTTATACATATAACCATCCATAACCATCCATAAGAATGAGTTATGAAGAGTTTTACAATGGTTTTCATCTCTTACACACATAACCATCCATATGAATGAGTTTTCCAATGTTATGAAGAGTTTTACAAAGGTTTTTAATCTCCATAGAGGAACATAAATGTGTTTTAACAATCAATCGTATTCCTACTGTATTTTCTCTTTTCTGGAGCAGTAGACAGATTCTTTTGTAAACTTTGTATACAAAGGTTGTAGATCATGATGTCTCCTTCGTGCCTGCAAATTTTTCAGAATCTTTCATGAAAAAATCCAGTTTTAATGATTTTCCAAAGAGGGACTGCTGGTCCGTTTTAGTGCAAGTTCTTCACAGAAAACAAGATCTTGTCATCTCTGTTCTGGAGTAATAGACGAATTATTTTTCAAAAACTTTGTGAACAAAGGTTGTATATCTGGATGTTTCCTTTATGCCTACAAAATTTCAGACACTTTCATGAAAAATACAGTTTTTAATGATTTTTACCTGGATCTGTTCTTCTGCTGGAAACTGGACATGTCACCATATTTCTGGGGACCATCCAGTGATCTTTGGAACTGGATACAAATAAGAAAGTTTTAGTAAAAGATGTTATCTACCACATACAAAAATTTCAGCATTTTTGGACATTTCCTCAGACTTGTGTTGAACTTTTTACCAAGGCTGATCTGCGGTTTTACGAGCACTGCTGTGAATACGTTTTTGACCTCTTAGATCTATTCATTCATATTCACAAGATCCAAACCTGGAATGGTACTTTCAATGGTTATAAGTACATACGGTAAATTTTTTCATGAATTTTAGGGTTAAAATCAATTTTTATATAGGAATCTGAAAAAGACTACGTAGCTTGAACTGATAATCATTAACTTTAAAGTATACAGTGAATGAAAGATTTGAAAGCTTTGACAATAGCCTCCACTTTTATTATGGTAGTAGAAAATCCACAAGGGGTTGACAATAAGACAAGACAAAGGCAGAGCTAAGGTAAGGGATCCATTTTTTTGAGGGTAAAGTTAACCCTTTTCTTTGCGATTATTTTGATTTCTATGGGTTAAGCGTGGACTTTTAGTGGTTGAATTCTTTATATATATGCTCTATGGCTATATTTTACGGCCTCATATGAACAAGGAATATTTGCAATCCTTTATTCTCTTTGGGATTCAATGCTTTATTTCTACGCTTTTTAAGTCTGGATAAATGTTATGTTGTGGTGAGCAGAAATTATCTGACCCTCCAATGCATTGGGTAAAAGCATATCCACGGAATTGGTAGACCCGATGGATAATAAGTATGGTGTCATGGCGGTTAGCCACGACACATTTATGAAAAAGTAAGAATGAAGTCACGGCCGGTTAGCATATGAAGTTTTATAACATCCAGACTATTAAATGATATCTTTTCACTTTTGTTTGATGCTTATGTTTGATGTTTAGTACCTCTATGACTTTGTTATTTCAATAACTCTACTTTCACAGTTCTTGTTTTTACTGCGTGCAGTTCATATTTTACCTTACTTTGGGCTATTTTGACTCACCCTTTTATTTCTTTGATTCCCATGAGGTGAGCTAGAAGTCTAAGGAGGAGAGTGGCGTATTAATAGGGTTTCCAGACTTTAAGTTTATGTGTTTAGTATTTACTTATGTATAAAAGGTTGTAATAATGTATATGGTGTCCTAAACTCCTAAACTCCTAAACTTTTGATATGATCTTGGGAGATGTAATAAAGTATGTAAGGATTATGTATGTTTACGTTATGTTTTTGGATTAACGCACCCAATCTGGAGCTCCCAGATTTGGGGGCGTTACAAGACAGATTGATCACTACTTGACCATTAAAAAAACTAGGAAGATGCACAATATATTTTGTGTTTCTTATGGTTATATTTTTGTGATTTTTTTTCTCATAGAAAATTATTTATTACGCTATCTTGTGATATATTGTGATATATGGATCATGACGTTATGTATAATGATAAAATGAATAAATTAAAAGTTACACATAAGTTTGCTATGTATAAAGATAATAATGACCCAACTAACATGGGGACTCTGTGGTCGGGTCCTGTGCACTTCGTCAGCACGAATCACGGGGTGGTAATCTCCCCTTCAAAGTCATCCCGGGTCTTGATCTTATCACTTAATTAAAGTTGTGAGTGATTACCTCCTTGTGTTAGGTTAGTCAAAACCACTTTGATTTTCCTCATTAACATGGCACTCAATGCCCTTAATCAAGCTATCCTTGAAATTTGAACAAAGTTCCACTTAACTTTGTTATGCGTTATCCTTGAAATGTAGACAAATCCCACACTCATATTTTGCTTAAGTTAGGATAGCATGTTTGCACTATTTATACATAGGAAAATGTTAAGAGTCTGGCCGGCCCACTCTAAATCAACTATGATTAACAACTCTTCTACTTCGTTCCTTCATCTTTACAGGATCAACGCCTCATTCTAAGATTGGCCTCTAGGGATAGAAACCTCGTAGAGCGCTCGTGCTCGCGCGGGGGTAGGGGGCCTTTGACACTCAAGTCAGAGACTCGAAAAAGAGAGGAGAGAGAGAGAGAGAGAGAGAGAGAGAGAAAGAGCTCAGAGAGGATTCCGAAAGAGAGAGATACCTAGACTAGCGCTCAATCTCAATAGAATCTAAAATAAATTCTAGTTTCAAATTCAAGTTACCTTCTTCGTGAGCCAATGACCTTCTTTTATAATCTGAGGACCCTTGTCTGCTAGCTTTTAGCGCTTTCTGAAATTCATCATCTACCGTTGGACAATCAAGCGGGTATTTTGATAGTTGGGTTCTTATCTCGGCACTTATGATCTTGCCACGTGTCTTCAAATATTTTGATTATCAACTGATGGTGTGATATGATCTGAGAGGAGTTCTCGGCTACTTGACTACAAGCTGTCTTTTAGGATGCAATAGAGTTGACAAGTTTGCCTCTTCATATCAACCTCAATAAACGGGTCGTGACTTTCGACAAACATGGCATTGCAACTTTCAAAGCGTCTTTGTCTGAAAAGTAATGGCGAAATCCAGCGAAGGAGCTAATAGGCGTATCATCTGATAGGATCGTCTCCTATCATCTCAAAGTATCCAGAGATAATGACCCATGTGTCGCCTATCCGCGAGTGTATCTGTTCATAGAGCTTTTTGAGCGGCCGGATCGATCTTAACTAATTACCCCTAAGGAAGCACACCTATGAGTATTGCCTATAAGTAGGTCTGCAGAGAGCTAGGGTTTTGCTTTTGTGATCCTGTCTTCTTCTCTGTTGTTGCTTGAGAAAGCTTTTAGTTTCTCTCTGAGCAGTCCTTTTTCATCTTCCTAACCGAGGTAATGAAGGTTCTTCCCTTAGCTTCTAGGGAATATGGTGTCACTGTTGAGTCAGTAGCTTCTACCCTTAATTTCCCATGATGTATATTAATCTTTTCCAAAGGCTTATTAGACTTTTCTACAAGTGAAGATCTCTGAATTGAAGAAATGTCTTTGTGTATCTTTGCAATGACAACAAATCGCAAGGCTTAATATGAAAATAGGTTGTAGCTAAACCCGAGATGTCAGCTCTAGCCAAGGCTGAGGTATCAGCTCTAGCCGAGGTTGAGGCGTTTACTTCAGCAAAGGCCGAGGTCTCTTTGGCAGTTCCTCAAGGATAACTCTTATACTAAGTACATTTTTCTCTTTTGTATTTGTACACTTTCAACAAGTTTCTTAATAAAGAAATGACTTCTTTTTTACTTACTTGTGTCATTCTCTCTTATTCAAATGAATGAGTGAACGTTGTATGGTTTTTTTCTACGAGTTGTTTTCATTTGTCTCCTGGAATGACTAAGTGTTGCTTTTTTCGGTCTTCGTCTTTAAGACTTTGTCCCTCTAATACAATTGACTCTAAGCACGGTAGCCTTCCAGGCTTTTATGGTTCACATTTGCGAGTTCGATCAGGACTGTCGTGAACCGAGAGAATAGTTCTCCAAGCTCAGATACGATGACTTGCGTCATGTAAAGGAGAGGGACCATCAGTTTCTTCTGGTCTTCTTCTTGAGTCCTGAAAAAGGCAAAAAAACTAACAGGTCCAATGTTTTACTCATCATCGGTTCTAACCCTTGAAAGGGTGAAGACTATTCGGCCACAGAGGATTAGTGTCGTTCCTAGAAAAGGGTGATTTGAAAAGAGCCATATGGTCGAGCCTTGAAAAAGGCTCCCTGAAAAGGGTTGTTTGAGTCGAGGTTGGTTGGAATTTAGTAGTCAGCCTCTGGGTGCCCTAAAAGGGGACGATAACAACTTGATCCCTAGCGAACGAATCCTTGTCGAAGTGTTAAGGGTTTTAGCAATCAATCTCTACGTGCTTTGAAAGGGGACAAGGACAATCTGGTCCCTTTGAACTAAATCCGTGCCCTAAAAAAGGCGCTATAAAAAGTGTTGTATAGTTGAGCTCTAAAAAGGACGCCCTGAAGAGGATTGTTTGAGTTGATATCGGCAAGGTTTTAGCACTCAACCTCTACATGCCTTAATAGGGGACGGGGAGACCTGATCTCTGGCAACCGAATTCGTGTCAAAGTTCTGAGGGTTCTAGCAATCAATCTTTGCATACCCTAAAATGGGACGAGGACGATCTGATCTCTCAAGACTGAATCCATCCGAATAGTCGAGCCCTTAAAAGGGCGCCTTGATAAGCGGGCCATTCATGTCGAAGTCTTTGGGGTTTTGGCAATGGCCTCTACGTGCCATAAGGGGACAGAGACAATCTGATCCCGGAAGACTGAATCCATGTAAAGGTTTTGAGGCCTTTAATAATCAATCTTTGTGCACCCTGAAAAAGGGGGCGAGGGTGATCTGATCCCTGAGAATCGAATTCTTGCTCTGAAAGGGGTGAGGGATACGACACTAATGATCTGTGTTTACACAATTCTGAAATGAGAAGGGACTCTTGAGCTTGGGCTCAAATCAGTGATTATCTGATCACACATGCAAAATGGCGGCGGATTGATTCTAGAAAGAATCTCAAAGTGATCCTCGATAGTATTTCCTAGGTACTCAACATGAAATAACATTTTAAGCAACCTGCCCCCCAAGTCTATCAACCTATACGTGTCAGGTCGGGCAATCTCTATAACAATATAAAGTTTTCCCCAAAGTATGATAGCTGTTGAGCTTCCACTAACGAGAGGGACACATTTGACCTCCAAATTGGTAACAATTACCACTAGCACATCATCTTTGGGATGATGAGTTTTCCTCGAGGTCGTTGTCAAGAAAGATAACCAGCTTCTCCGCTCATGATTCCTTCCTCTGCTACTCTCCTCGAATAGACATTAGACTATAATTTTCTGCGACGAGGTACTTTTGCCTCCGACGGTCTAACCTTCAGCTACTCAATAAATAACTCCAGCAAGAGGTCGACCTCCTTTTGGAGAAGACAGACTCTCTCTCTACAGGTCTCATTGAAGATACTGAGAGAGGTGACCTTATCAAATAAGATCCTCGATCTTGTCCTTCAGTTGAATGTAGTCCTCAATATCCATCGATCTTGATGGAAACCGCAGTACTTCTTTACATCTTTCTAGCCGCTAGTGTGCTTCATCTTGGTTGGCCACTTAACATTCCTCTAATCTTGGATTTTCATGAGGATCTCGCCTCTATTGGCATTTAATGGGGTATAGTTGTGGAATTGAGCTTTTTCCCCTTCATTGTTGACTTCTTGGGGTTGGAACCTCAGTTTCTTGGGTTGCTTTGCGTAACCCTTTCATCCACACGACCACATTGAAGGCATGGTTGAGGTCAGGTACCTCAAGCGTTTCCATATTGAAACAACGAATATAACTACAAAGGCTCTCTCATTCGTGTTGTTTGATGCTCATTAGCATTACCAAGGTTTTCCTTTTTTCCTTTTTGCTGATGAAATGGCCGACGAAAAGTTCACTTAGCTGTTCGAATGATAAGATGGACTCCAGGAGGGAGGTTGGTGAACCATATCTGCATAACTCTCCGTAGAGTGACTTGGAACACCCAACACACGATGTCATTCGAAGCTCTGTAGAGCAATCCATGGCCTTAAAGGATTCCAGGTGGTCAGAATCCGAGGTGTTGTTGTAGGTCTTGAAGAAGGGCATCTGAAATTTGGCCCGGAGTGGGGCCTTAAGGATCTTGTGAATGGAAAGAGAGACCTTTTAGGTGGTGTACCTCGGTCGCTCAATGGTTTCTTGGGACATGACCTTCAGCGCTCTCAGGGAGTTCTCGGGTTGAGGCTGAGGTTGTGGCGATCCCATGCTGCTCGATGATGGAGTAACTTCTTCTTCCCTTGTGGCACGGGCCTTGTCTTTGGGCTATGAGGCACGTGTGGCCGAGTATCATCTCGTCTCAGACGTGTCTGCCATGGCTTTTCTTGCCGATGGTGGGAGCTAGGATGTCTGTTGTTCCACCATTTGGAGGGCTTGGGTGAGCGCCTCGATCTTCTCTTCAAGAACTCAGTATCACGATTCTTGAACATCTCATCCTAGGATCGTAGGTTGGTCCTGGCATGCATCTTTGACTTCTTCAACGCCATTGCGTCCGGTGGTGGTGTCGTCGACCTGGTTAGAAATCTGACTTTGCTTGTCTCTGGCCATCTTTGAGAGTTGCACCACTTCTTGATCAAGAATGTTCAAGACCAATCTTACCACAAATGTCGCCAACTGTTGATGCAACGATCTGCTCCTCGTGGGGATCAAAGTAGATCTTGATCAATGGGTGAAAGTGGTTGGTGAAGGTTGGAGTACTGCAAGCAGGTGATTTTAGGAAAGAGATTGGTTGTGATTTACGACTCTTTTACTTCGTTCTTTCAGCTTTACAAGAATCGAACCTCGTAGGGAGAAGGAATTATAGAGAAAGAAGATCCGAGCGCTTGTTTTTTGGGGGGAGTCTCTGACGCTCAAGTTCGGGACTGAAAAAGGAGATGTGAGATATGTGTGTGTGTGTGTGTGTGTGTGAGAGAGAGAGAGAGAGAGAGAGAGAGAGAGATGCCTAACTATCTAGAATAAATTATAGTTTTAAGTTCATGTTCAAGTTATCTTTCATGAGACGATGACCTCCATTTATAGCCCGGGGACCCCTATTTGCTTGCTTTCAACATTTTTTGGAATCATCCTCCACCGTTGGATGACCGGGAGGTTATTTTAATAGTTGAGTTCTTATTTCGATACTTATGAACATGCCAGGTGTCTTTAAATATTTTTCTCTTTACAATCTATATGTGATTCTACTTTGAAAATATATATAAACTATTGTTTTAAATGCTCAACATATATATATATATATATATAAGGTGACAAGCACCCCCAAAGGACGTCAAAGGACGTGTTATAGGCTTCGACAGCTCACACACTAAACAGACATTGTACACCTGAAAGCTTGGCAACTCAACCATGGAACATGCCTGTGTACCTAAATCATCATCTTACAAGAGGTGGGATTCGACCCCGGACCATCTATAGGAGAATTTCATCTCTTGATAAGGGACCCTTGTACCAATAAACCTTTTGGTCGTTGGTAAATGCTCAACATATATTAAAAAAAACAAATAAAAACAAAACACTAGATATAAACACACCAAGATGGCATTGTCCACAAGTTTGGTCATTTTACTATCAAAGGCACAGGAAGCGAGTTTATTTATTCCTATCTTCATTAGACTTAATTAAATTATTGATAATTAGAGAAAATTAATGCTGATTCATGCATAGGTCTAGATGACGCAATACTCTATAATCAATTAATGAATGGAAAAGAAACAAATGAGTGAAGCTCTAATCATCATATGAAGTAAAAGAAGAATGAATGCATGAAAGCTCTGTATGCTTCTCCTGGAGTTGACGGCAGCCATGAATACAAATGGACGAAGTTGATTGGATATTGAGACATATAATTGTTTGATAGTGATACGTGGGTTGGTATAACGGAATAAGTTCAGTACTGTGAAGCTAGGGATATCATGCATGTTTTCATTGGATAATTATATAGGGTACCCTACGAAAGAGGAGAGAATGAATGAATGAATGAATGAATGATATTATAGAGCCATAGAGAGGTTAAGGGTTTGTGAAGTAAAAGAAGTTGGTGGTGAGTCTATTACAACAACATCATGTTCATTGGAAAATCAGTGCCTCCATCAACATTATTAGCCACCACACACGCTTCAAAAGCATCTCCACTTTTCATATATACTTCCTGTCTGATTCTCTCTCTCTCTTTTAAAGTAATGTCTCTTTGTGTTATTCCACACATAGATTTCATTTGGGAGATGAAGGTATATGGAACAACTAAAGACGGTCCCTAATTCAAAGTAGATAGGTGTGTATATGTAATATTGAATCATTGATAACAATTTGGAACTACCTTCTCAAAAACTTCTTGGATTCAATCCTGAGAATTAATGTGCTGCTGACCATGTTAATTCCGTTTTGTCCAAATGCATCCTCAACCTCTTCGACCATTTTAAGGCTGTCGACCTGGTTGGCGATATTCTAGCCGCTCCTTTATATTAATTTTGTATTAGTCAATGTTATCTGGTTAGTGATATCTGGCTCACTACGAACCAGAAATTACTTATAATAGAGGATCATTTAGGAACCTTTTTTTCACAATCAAAGAACGGGTTTTATCCACTTTTATTAAAAAAAAGGTTGTCTATATTTGAAACATGCATTATGTCATACAAGGAGTACAACATATACATTTCCATGTTCAAATATACAAGATGCATGGAAATCATATACATTCATCTATGTATTCTATATGCATGGTTGCATGTTGGAAACAAGAGAGAAGATGAAAGAATTGATAGAGAAGTGGAATCTTCATTGATTACAAATTGAATAAAGTAGAGTCCTATTTATAAACTTTTGTAATATAAAAAATTTATTTTTAAACCGTTAGAGATAAATGTTGGAAACAAGAAAGAGGAGGAGTGAATGATTGAAAAAGACTGGAATTTTTTGAGTTAGAGTACAATATTGTAAGTTAGCTAAGCAGCTCTTGATTTAACAAAAAAAAAAAAGATTGGAATTTTTATTGATTATAAATTCAAAAAGATAGGGTCTTGTTTATAGACTTTTGAAAATTATATAACAAACAAGGGGTGGTTTATTAGGCAAATTGGGTGAATTGGTTGAGGGAAGGGGGAGTTCCACTTAGTCCATCCATGGTGAATCTGTTTGGTTTCTTCAAAACAGGCTTCATAAGCACGGGTTAGAGCAAAGGCTTCCGCCAATGAGACTGGTCGAGAAAACAACAATTCTCGGCGAATGTCTGGTTTCAACCCAGTGACGAAAAAACTTATCAACAATGGCTCAGAAATCCTAGTCACTTTGTTAATCAAATCTTCAAACGCGGACTGAAATTCAGCAATAGTAGTGGTCTGAGTGAGTTTAGAGAGATTATCTTGGTGGTCCTCGTATAATGAGGCCCCAAAACGATGTTTAAGGTTGAGTAAAAACTCGTTCCAGGTTGTCAACAATTGTTTGCCTTCATCCATTGGTACCAAGCAGCAGCGCGACCCTCCATGTGGAATGAAACAATCCGAAGGTAGAGCGACTCTGGTGTGCCGTGAAAATAAAAAACTCCTCGATCCGAAATACCCACCCATTCGGATCCATGAAGTCCAATTTCGGAACCTCCATTTTTATGAAGCTTAAAACAGGGGATAGCTTAGAACCACCAATGAGCCCTTTAGGCGACGGAGAAGAAACGGGTAGAGGACCCAATAGACTGGAAGACGGTCCATACTAGACATGAATTTGAGAGCGTAAATCCTAGAAACGAGAATCTAATGTTTCCATATAGTGTTGCAGCGTCTGATGAATGGACATGGTCTGGCCTTCGAACTAAACTTGCAAGGCTTTCACGACAGCGAGAATGTCCAAATCCGCCATTGAACCTCTCAATGAAAGCACCAAATGATACACCTAATTAACCTGTAAAGTCACCATGGTGAGGAATTGATCAACATTCTTCGAGCGAGCGCCGGCTCCAAATACACGAAAGAAAGAAGTAGAGAAGAAAGGAAGAGTGAGAGAAATGAAAGGGAGGGAAATTAGATATGTAATTCCATTCCTAATCCGAAAAATGGTTCTTCTCGGGTCTTATCCATCTCACCTCGAGAATCCCCTTTCCGAGTAGAAGATTGTTTTAACAGAAATTGGTTACAAGTAGGTACGAAATGGAAAATCAAAAGTAAAACAATGAACATAAAGTTGAAATATCACTTGAGGCTCCAAACGATCTTCATCCAAGGACGTAGTCGTCTAGCCATGTGGGGCCCTACCTAACGCGGTGTCTTTGGTGGCTTAGCCTTTGGGTTATCTTTGCTGGATTATGGATCCTCCAACAGAGCTTTGGGTCTCGTCTGCTCTCAGTGTTTCTTAAAGTTACTTGGGATATCTAATAGAGATAGGTAGGTGCATATCACTGGCCCTAGTTCGCTTAAACTTGACTTGTTCAAACCCGTATGGAAGCTACGAGGGGATGGAGAGACTTTGGTACACCCAAAGACTTATAAAAGAAATGGGAAACAAGGGAGTAAATGAAATTTTGGAGGATAATCAAATAATTTTCACTAGATATATAATAAAATTGGAAATTTGGATAAAAAAATTATTAGGATTTCTTTAAAAAAAAAAGACATTTTTTATACTTTCAAATAAGTATAGTAGACCCTACCTTTCAAAAACAAAGACATAAATATGGACAAATCAATTGAAATATGTTATTGGCGTGATTTGAATGGTCACGAGCTAGTTAACTTTCCTTATAAAAGTTGATTATCTTTTGTAGTTTCACTTTGAATTTTTTATCTTCTAATAAATTGTGATTTTGTTATTTTTACATCAAAAATTAATTAATTATGCATGATTAAAATTGTAGCATTTATTTTAACAATTAGCATAATTAATATGCTTGCCCTGTAGTCAACATGAACAACAGAAGAATGGTTTTAAATACGATATGTCTGAATCTAACGAGCAGATGGACACAGTATCGACATGTCAACATATATAGAGAACAATATTGACTAGAATTCTCCAAGTTATATATATGCATTAATATTCTCATGCATACAAATCTAATCCCTACGTACACATAAGAAGGGAGTAGGTGGCCAAAACTGATTTAAGTATTAATGGTTTTTGTCTCAAATATATGACTAATCAAATGCTAAACTTTCCTAACATTTATATAATCAATCAAGTATTTATATAGATTACTAATTAGTCAAAGATGATTATGGAAAAGAGAATAAGAAGACAATTAATATATATAAAGGAAAAGATCACATTATGAATGTTGTATGTGCGTCCGTTATGGTTTTGATGTGTCCCACCAGCAAATACATAAATTTCCACTGCTTGTGGGCCTTGTGACAGCTCCCTGTCTCCCAACCCCTTCCATCTTTCCATCTCTCTTGTCTCTCTATATATCTCTCCTCTTGTTTTTTTATCTTTCTAGAATCTCTTGATCTCTTGTTTATCTCTCTTTCTGCTACTTATAATTTCTCCTAATAATTTTGCCGTCGTTAGAATTCGACAAGATTTTTTGTGATCTCAATAGAAAAACAAGCAAAAAAATATACGGAGAATTTTTATGTAGTTCACCCCAGAATAGGACTACGTACATCTACGAAAATACACCTCAAACTCTACATAACTCAACAGCTGTTGCTGTTGCTGCTGTTGCACTTGTTGTTGCACGTTGTCGTTGTTGCGGTGGTTACACAGAAATGAGAGTAAGAAAGCAAGTGAGAGAATTGAAAGAGATCGAAAGAGAGATGAGTAGTGTCGTTGGAGCTAGCTAGCTAAAAAGTGAGATGAGATGAGATGAGATGAGATGAGATTCTCTCATCAATCTCTTCCCATCGTGGTTGTTTCACTTGTGCTTTTCTTTGAGATTTTTATGTTCCGGTGTCATTGTTTCCCATCCCCTCTCTCATTTGCTCTCTTTTGTTTTTTTTATAATTAGATTAATTCACCATGCATGCATATTCTTTTTATATATATATATATCTATGAATATATATAGTTAAAGATATAGGTGAAATATATATATCCTAAAAAGACTATTATAGGTTGGTGGCTAATCTCTATTCCAGCAGAACTAACCAACCCCACTAAGTACACCAAGAAGATGGAATGATACCCATTGATTTCATCTCTGTGTATATAAACAGTACCAAACTCACCTTCTTCCTCGCTTGCAATCAAGAACCTCTCTTTCTTTCTTTTCTTTTCTTTCTTAACTCGATCGATCAGCTAACTAGCTAGCCATGAGCATCACCGTCAACGGCCACTCTCGTGTCCCTCCGGGCTTCCGCTTCCACCCCACCGAAGACGAACTCCTCAACTACTATCTCAAGAAGAAGGTGGCTTCCCAGAAGATCGACTTGGATGTCATCCCTGACATTGATCTCAATAAACTTGAGCCATGGGACATTCAAGGTATACATGATCTTCAGTAATTAGTTAATTAGTTAATTAGTAGGATTAATCAAAATAATTAATTATTAGATGATGATGATGATCTGCATGCAGAGAAGTGCAAAATAGGTTCTACCCCACAGAATGACTGGTACTTCTTCAGTCACAAGGATAAGAAGTACCCCACCGGCACTCGGACTAACCGGGCCACGGCGGCCGGGTTTTGGAAGGCAACCGGCCGCGACAAGGTCATATACACAAGCTCCAAGCGTATCGGCATGCGAAAGACTCTCGTCTTTTACAAAGGCCGAGCTCCTCACGGCCAGAAGTCCGATTGGATCATGCATGAGTATAGACTTGATGATCAACTTGATACTAATGTACGTATATATATATATATATATAGAGCTCATCTTTAGATCTCTAGATCTCTCTCCTTCTAAGTTCTATCATATATAAGCTTAAATTAACTACATGTACAATTAAAATCAAATTCAGGTCTCATGTTTGATTGGAGATCAAAACACAGGCGGGGGACAAGAAGATGGTTGGGTTGTTTGCAGAGTATTCAAGAAGAAGAACTTGCACAAGGTTAATGTTGACAGCCAAAACACTAGTACTACTACTACTACTACTTATAATGAGGCCACCAAGACCCAAATGCTACTAAATTCCAACAATGATGGAGCCTTGGATCAAATCATCCACTACATGGGAAGGTCTACTTCTTGCAAACAAGATCACTACTTAACCAAACCTTTGGTTTTGGACAACAGCAACAGCAACAGCAACAACAACAGCTTGAGATCATATCTACTTCCATTTGAGAGGTTCATGAAGCTCCCGCCTCTCGAAAGCCCGACAACCACCGTGCCCTCCATCTCCGACGATTACCCACCGCCTCTGGACGGCATACAAGCTGTCGTTAGCATGTGTTCGGTGTACAACGCCACCGCGGAGTCCGGTGTACATAATTGGGCAGCATTAGACGGCCGGCTAGTCGACTCCCACCTCGCCGATTTCAATGACAATGAATATAACGACTACCAACCGGCCTGTGACAACAATCTTTGGAGCTTCACAAGGCCGGAGTCCGGTCACAATGAATGAATCCATGGAAAACAGTTATTAGTTTGTCATCTATGTTGATTACTATTGGGTATATATATATGTATGTGAGAGACTTAATTAATTGTAGGTACGTAGTAGTAGTAGTAGTAGTTGTAGCTATATATATATAGGAAGATCGTTGATGTTGGTGGTTATAATTAATAAGAGAAGAGAATAATTAAATATATGGAAATGGATGAATGATATGTAGGACATATTGTTGCCTTTGCTAATCAGTAATCAGAGATGGTGGAGAGTTATTGGCTTTTGCCAACTTTTCAGCCTTGTCGTAATGAGAAAAAGGTGGCGGCCGGATGCACTGTGAGACACAGAAAGCTCTCCTTTGCATGTGCCACTCTAGCTATTCTTGTCCTTGTCCTTCCTACTTCCTACTACTCCTTTAATAATTCAATAGGCAATAGATAGATAACTATATATATGTTTGATACAGAGATCTACTCCTTTTATAATCAGATCACATTAGATCTTGATCAACAGTAGTCGGTGAAGATTGAAGTATTTCAAATGATTTTGAGGAAGAAATCTGTTGTGATCGATGAGTTTCTACTTCTTTCCTTCAGCTTAATTAACTAGATCAACGTTTTCTTTCGAGATCGACCTTTAGGATCCGAAAAAGAGAGGAGAGAAAGAGAGAGAGAGGGAGAGAGAGAGAGCTCAAAGTTGATTCATAGAGAGAAATATTCAAACTAGTACTCAATCTTTGTAGAATCCAAATTACATTTTTCATGAGCTCCTACTTTTATAGCATGGATTGAGATCATTATTTGTCAGCACTTTTTTTTTTGTTGAGAAAAGTGAATAAACCACATTATTTTATTATAAGATGCGTAGCGTTAACATAGTGTGCCCCGTAGGTACATAGAGATGTGGTATCTCATTACATAGATAGAAACCCTATTGGGTTTGTCAACTCTTTTGAAAATTCATCCTTCATTTTTGGATGACCAAACAATTATTCTAATAGTTGAGCTCTTATTTTGACGTTTATAATCATGCCACTTGTCTTTAGACATTTTCCCTCGTAACAATATATATATATATATATATATATATATATATATATATATATATATTTGAGCTTACGACACTAACATTCTAAGTGCGGCCGACCTGACACTAACATCTCTCTCTCTATATATAAAGTTAGTTTATAAAGTTAGTTCATTATAGACAGAGAGAGACGACTACTACATAAAGGCTTCTTTCGTAGTGTGCCACAAAGTATATATGTAGTTAACATAAGGTGACAATATATATAGTCATGCACCATTATATATATATATATATATATAGAAGTAATCATGTTGGTGTGTATATACAGACACATTTATCTTAATATATTAAAGGTGAAAGTATCTTTCATGACTAAATAATTAATTAATGAATGAGAAACAAGGAGAGTTGATTCGGTCCTAAAAAGTATTGAAAGATAACCTATTAACTAACTAAAGCAAACAAAGGATTTCCTCAATAAAAAAGAAACATTTTTCTAGTGAATATAGCAAACTTTATGAATTACAAGATGGAGTAATTTTTTTTTTTTTTTTTTTTTTTGACTAAGGCGACAAGCACCCTAAAGGACGTCAAGGACGTGAATTGATGGGAATCTGATGTGATTCTTTGCTATCATGAGAGACAAAAAAATAAGAACAAAAAAACAAGCAATAAAGATAATTTTTATGTAGTTCACTCCAGAATAAGGTTACATCCACGGTTGCCGGTGTTGTTTTTACTAAATTCTCAGAATAATAAAAGCTTACAAGGATGGAACAATATAAAGGGAAAAACCCTAATATAGTGGAAATACCCTTTAAAACGTGGCTGGGTATCCAGTATGATCATGTTCCACATAACTCAACATGTACAGGTTCGATAGTGCGGGAGCACAAAGGCTCAGTAGATATCAATTCACTTTACTCTCACCTTGTAAGAGAGGGGGTTTGAATCCAGGTCTTTCAGAGGTTTACTACCTATCACTTAATAAGAAACCCTAATATCAATAGGCCTTTGTGGTAGTTGGTCAAAGTATCGAGTCAAATTAAACACATAAATTCATATTATAAATTTATAATAACTTGTAGATTGAACAAGAGTTTATTTTATATATATTGACGTCACTGGTTCTTCTCTTTTCAAATCGATATTGTATTATACCTTTTATTCTAATTAAATATTTATTCCTTGATCCCCTTGATCTTGTTTGCATCCCACTTCCAACGTGCATGGCTTTGTCCTGCTCAAATGTGGTGCATTCAAAGGTGCTTTAAGCAGCCTTTATTTTCATTTTTTTTAAATTTTCTTTTTATAAGTACTTTTTTCACACGAACAAGTCATTTAAGAATATTCATAAACATTGAAAATGAAAGGTTTCATTTTATATGATAACCACCTAATTAATGAACTATTAGTTAATTAAATCAAATAACCAATGATGTATAATTCATGTGTTGTTGCAAGTTCTCTTTCATGGTTGGCTCGAGCCTCCGAGGTTGAATTCTAAGTTTGTTAGCCATATAAAATATTAATTTTAAGATTTTTTAAAATTCTTAAAACAACAAATAGAGGAATTTTAATAAAGACACATCAAGAGAACCCATCGATATAATCTAATTATAGATTTTAGAAAACATGGATTACTTTGAGGTAATGCTTTTCTAAGAAACATTAATGATGATATTGTTGCATGGGATGGAGTAACAACAAGTTTACTCTAATCAATAGCTACATTGACACCTTCAGTCTAATGGCCATACTCGAAGACAGATCCAATCAAAAAGTTTGGATGTGCACCACGGTATATGGCTCATGTGAGAGAAACCTCAAACAAGCTATCTGGGATGAATTACGGTCGATAAGAGCTCGATTGGTTGGGGGGCATATGGATAATAGGTGGTGACTTCAACTCTACACTCTCGGATGAATAGCAATAGGACCCCGCAAAGCACACAAAGCAGAAGGGAATTCAGGGAACTGATAGAGGAACTACAACTCTGGGACCCCCCATTGATGGGACAAAAATTCACTTGGACGGATGGCCGCAATAATCCGCTCCTGATTAGACTTGACCGCTTCCTGATATCCTCTTCTTGGACATCAGAATTCCCCCAGATTTGGCAATCTACGAGGCCCAGGATCAGATCCGATCACACCCCAATCTTATTAGAATGCGGTCCCCACACCCTATACAGGACCCTATTCCGCTTCAACAGGTCGTGGTCAACAACGGAAGGATTTTGGGAGATGCTGAAAGAATGGTGGGAAAGGGCAACCTTTGAGGGAAGAGAAGACTTCATCCTATCAAAGAAACTAATTCTTATACGGAAAAGATTGAAACGGCAGAGTGATCGAAAAAGACAGGAAGATAATGCACGCAAAAGGGAGATACTGGCATCTATTCAACGTTTAGATCAAAAGGAGGAAACAACCACACTCAGCATTGACGAGGAGCAGACCAAGTTGACACTCAAAAAAGAATTTGAAGACTTCATTAAAGCAGAGGAGGCTCATTGGCGTCAACGCTCTCACATTACCTGGCTAAGGGAAGGCGACCAGAATACCAAATTTTTGCACGCTGTGGCTAGTAAACGAAGGAACCGTAATTGGATACACAAAGTACAAGTGAACTGGGACACGATTGAGGGACAGGAGAACCTTGCCACAGCCCTCACTTCTCATTTCACTTAAATATTTGGCACTAAAAGGCAACACAGGATGGCCGCCAACTGGGACAGACTACTGGCTCATAAAACCCATGTCAACCTTCAACACTTAGACAACCCCTTCACAAAAGAGGAAATCTGGTCAGCAGTCAAGGATCAAAACCCGGACAAGGCCCTAGGCCCAGATGGCTTCCCTATAACGCTATATTAACATGGATGGACCTTCATGAAGGCGGATTTTATATCTCTTTTTAACGAGCTATACCACGGAAGGACAACCCTGGAGAGACTCAACTGGGCTCACATTACCCTCATCCCAAAGACAGACTCACCAACGACTTTCTCAGACTTTAGACCAATCAGCTTACTAAACTGCTCAATGAAGATAATCACCAAGGTATTGGCCAACAGACTGGGGGGAGTGATAAATGAGCTGATTGACAAATCGCAGACGGCCTTCATCAAGGGCAGATGGATACATGACAATATAGTAGCAGGCATGAAACAAGGGAGAACCGATGGAGCACTGCTGAAAGTCGATTTCAAAAAAGCTTTTGATATGGTTGATTGGGAGTTTCTACTAGAACTACTCCAGGCTCGGGGCTTCGGACCAAGATGGATTACTTGGATCAAGATAATCCTCACTTCCTCAAAAGCGAGCTTTCTCTTAAATGGCCGACCTACAGGATATGTGAGGCACCAGAGAGGCCTGAGACAAGGAGATCCACTCTCACCTCTGCTTTTTGTCTTAGTTACTGATGTCCTTACCTCTATGATGACAAACGCGATGAGAGCAAATATCTTCAGGGGAATCCGATATGGGGAGTCGGAAGAGGATGAGATCTCCACCCTGCAATATGCCGATAACTTCCTCATTTTGAGCTCCGGGGACCTACAAGGTTTCAGAGTTTTAAAGATGATCCTCTTTCTATATGAAGGGCTCTCTGGGCTCAAAGTCAACTATCATAAGAGCACCGCAATCCCAATCAAGACATTATCCTACAATCCTTGAGACCTTGAACAAATAACGGGTTTCAACATTGACAGCTTACCTTTCAACTATTTGGGACTACCAATCTCGGGATCTAAACAGAAAAAAGAAAATTGGCGGACAGTTATCAATAGAATCAAAGCGCGACTAGCAACATGGAAAGGAAAGTTATTGTCGCTAGGGGGACGCATTACTATGATCAACGTGGTGCTTACAACGATCCCTAACTATTGGCTCTCCATCTACCATCTTCCGGAATGGGTGATTAACCAGATCGACCAAACGCGGCAAGACTTCTTATGGCAAAGATCAGATGAGGACAGGAAAGCATACAGGCTAGTGAGCTAGGATAGAATATCTGCACTCCAAAGAATTGTGGGTCAGGTAATAACCTCCTCATTCAATACGGCCATGCTCGGAAAATGGTGGTGGAGGCTACTTACGGGCCTCGCTGGCCTCTGCGCAAGAATACTGAAATGCAAGTACTACAGAGGGAGAGAATTCTACCCCTACGCTCCGACTCCCCCGAGGGCTTCTTTCTTCTAGAAAGGGGCCACCAGACAACAGGAAGCATTATTACACAACATGACGGTTGAGGTGGGCAAGGGAAACTCACTGTTCTAATTTTGGCTGGACAACTGGCTAGACGGGCAAGCACCTCCGAATATTTTCTCCTCTCTATATGACTTGGCAAGAGACAAATCACAAACGATACGCGAAGCAAGTCTCACCCTGACACATTCCAACGACTTAATTAGATTAGAGGGTCCTCTACCTGAGGAGGAGGCAAATGGATTGGAGCAGCTCATAAGAAAGCTACAAGAGGTACAGGAGGCAGAGCCGGACAAAAGGAACTGGAAACTCACCTCACAGAGAGCCTTCATAGTGCACTCATACTATCAATTCTTGGTAGATGGGGGTGTCCGATCGATGGTTGGAAAAAGTTTTTGGAAGCTACCATGTCCCCTAAAAATCAAAGCATTCGCTTGGGTAGCGATGGATAACAAAATCCTCACCTTGGACAATCTAAGGAAACGTGACTGGCAAGGAACAAGGACAATCTGCTACTTGTGTGAGGAACAGGAGGAAACGGTACAACACCTACTCCTCCAATGCCCATACTCTAGAAGTATCTGGCACCACTTCACACAACTAAGCTATCTTATATTACCCCCCACACAAATAAGTGATTTGTGGGGTCCAACAGCTCTTGCCAATAGCTTGCCCAAGGACGCTAGGTTGGGATGGAACCTGCTATCTATGGCCACTATATGGACAGTGTGGATGGAACGCAATAGGAGATGCTTTCAGGATAAACACCGTGTTTTCTCGAAATCAATCCGCGAAGTTGACTTCCTAACATTGTCTTGGTTTGATGCAGCTCACCCTTCCAAAAAGCCGAAGTTGATTGCGATGGAGTCTATTGTAAAGAGGAGCCTCACTTTCACTAGGGAGGAGGACCCTCACCACTCACCAGGGAGGGACTTCGAAGACACTCAATCTGACTAAAAAACTTCTAATCGGGGCCAGGGATACTTGGAATTCTGGGAGAGATAACCTCTCATTGTATTGAATCCAATAAGGATTCTTCCTATGTAATTGTCTTCTATTTTAACAAAAGAATGTGATTTATCCACTTTTATCAAATAATAATAATAATAATAATAATGATACATTGCAAGTGCAAACACACATCAATATATTTTGATTTATTTATTATTTATTATGTATTTATTTTTGTCATTCTATTCGTTACATTTGCCTAGTATTAATTAGTATATTTATTTATTACATACTTGTATATATGGTTTTAAACTTTTAAAAATTTTGAAATTAAAAAATAAATAATCTTTCTCTCTCTCCTTCACTTTTACTTAGTATAGTGCATGATAATTGGTATCATCCCATCATACCTACTTTTTCGTATCATTGTGTTGTAATACCATATATATAGAATCCTTGAACAATGTAACCCCAAGTGATGGTGATCAAATGCTTAAGTATAATTAATTTGTACATGAATTAGTCAATAAATAATATTTATTTTCTCAACAATAACTTTAGAGCTAGACACGGGTGCCGCATTGTCTGTCTTGGCTTTCGAGATACGTTTATCACCTGTGTAAAAATAAATAAATAAATAAAAACTTTAGAGACAAAAGGTCAAAGGCATTATTAGGGTTGTTTTAATGGCACTATAACTCCCTTTCAGAGCCACTAGTACTCATGCATACATAATATATATTGACTCCAAAGCCATGATCTATTGCACCTTGTGAATCTCATGCAAGAGAAGAAAAAGGACCAATATATACCACAGTGCTTGTCTTTTTTGCCAAATTGCCATCACCTTATTATTCTTTAATATGTGTTTGTTTATGAGTATATGTCAATCAACCGACCAAATTAGTTTAATTATTAGTGTAAATTGGCATATCTCAAAACAAAGTTAACATAGTCTTCAAACCCACTAATTCGATCTGATTAGATGATTATCCAATTTATATGGAACTGCTTTATGCTTTGCCAAATTAATTACTTTTCTTCGATTACTAATTGAACAAACCCACTTATAAAAGTTCCATCGTATACTGATCTTTTTATAATTGATGAAATCATTCTTATAAATTTATCAACAGCCTCTTGGTCTATTGGTATTGGGTCCCTTGTGTAGAGTTTTGTTAGTTGGGACAATCTCACGTTCGAACCCCCATGATCATAAGGTGAGGGCACACACATAAATTAACGTTATGTGTTGTCCACCCCTAACTTTCTGGAGGCGTTTGTTACCTTTGACAAAAAAAAAGAAAGAAAAAGAAATCATTCTTATAAATTTTATATTTTCAAGGTATTAAGTGCTTCCAAATTAATTTCTTGGACCAATTAAGTTGCATTTCGTGTGGCTTTCTTGTTCCTCTTTTTAGTGCACCAAATAAATACTAAAGAACAAGACCATGGTCCAAATTAAATTGTGAAGTTAGGTGGGTAGGACCATGTCAAGTGAGAGGGTAGAGCATTAACTCCTCAACTTAAATGTAATTTGATGTTAAATCTTTTTGACTAATTGACAAAGGAATCAAATCTTCCAAGGATTTTGATGTGATCATGTTTGAGAAGCAAGAACAAGCTTCTTTGATTTTTTATTTTTATTTTAAATGCAAACTTTTTTTTAGATATATTAATAAAATTTTAATCATATTTCTCAAACACTCATGCACCAACTTTCTACGTGCTCGCTAGTTCTTGATTTTAGTTAACTCACCACGCAAACTCATGAAAACGAGAGACAGGTTGTTATCTTCTTCATTAACTAATCTTATTTATTTATTTATTTCTCTATCATTCATAAAACTTTTTACAAAATAATTGAATTAAAGTGTTTAATCATCATGCAAAGTGTTTCCTCTTTTAATTTCTTTTATTGAAAGTGTGATCAACGAGTGAGAGAGATCGGTGAAGATTAAAGAGTGTTTAATATGATTTTGAGGAAGAGATTAGTTGTAATTGACGACTTCTCTAGTTCGCTCCTTCGTCTTCACAGAATCAACGTCTACTCCAAAGATTAGCCTCCAGGGATTGAACCTCGTCCAGAGAAGGAACTATAAAGAAAGAGGTCAAAATGCTCATGCTCGAGGGAAGCCTCCGAAGCTCAAGTTATGGACTCGAGAGAGAGAGAGAGAGTGATGCTCAAGCCGCGCTCAATCTCAGTGGAATTAGAATTCATCTTCCACAGTTAGATGATTAGGTGGTTATGCTGACAGTTGGACTATCATCTTGGTGCTTTGATTATGCCGCATATCTTTTGATATTTTCCTCATAATATATATATAACCAAATATAGGTATGCTAAGGTGGAAGCATAGTATTGGGGTTTTGGCTCAATCAGTGGATAAAGACACACCTCAAGTTGCAAATGGAGTTGAGTGGGCATGGATAATCAATCAACCACATTATTTGAAGTTTTTCTTTTTGTAAGTTGACTAAGATCAATCAATAGAGTCTTGTGTCATAGAATTTTTAATTATAAAATCCTAATTGTTCACTTTATTTGATGTGTCTCATTAATTTGTTAAGAAATATATATATTTGCTATCAACTATTGCTAGCTATCAATAGTTAGCAAGGTGTAAATGATATGGTATCTCATCATTAGGATAGGTATGTCCACTCTCCCTCAAAGTGTGTGATATGGTGTCCCTAGGGTTTTATTCTAAGATTGTGATGTAAAGGATGAAATGTCAAAAGCAATTTAAAGAGACAAAGAGGAGACAAGTGAAACAAAAACTTTGATTAAGAAAGACACTATTCAATTATGTAGTAGATTAGGGTCCCACTTTAAGGTTATCTCACTCAAGATGTGCCATCCCATTTCTATGATAATTGTATAAAGCTTTGGTCTCATATACTAACTTTCAATGTGCACCGTGCTTGTTTGGAAGGTTAGATGTTCTTATCATTTGCCACTCTTTTTCTTACACTTTAGGAGCATCACAATGTTCTTTGAAAGCACATATTCCAAATATAGGACTATTCAATGAGAATATATAACTTTAAAGTCGAGGACGAACAAAAAGAGTTGATAGGTCATGTTCAAACAGGTCAGTTTTTCTCACCACCGATCAATTATTATCAAGTCCAACATGATTCATTTCACATATATATATATATATATATTGGAAACAAAAAGAGAATGGTAGAAATCAACCTTCACAAGAAAAGTTAATAACTCATTTCTCTCATAAAGAGAGGGTGACGGGTTCGAATCACACCTATGGCGTGGTTCTAGAGGCTTATCGACATTTATCAAAAAAGAAAAAAGTAGAAAGAAGAAAAAACTATAATTTTTATTATTGTCAATTAATTATTAATTAATTACCACTCCAATTAAATACTAACTTATTACATACTAAATAAAGAGCAGACATATTTATAGACTTTAGACAAAACTTCTGTTTAAGAAAGATAGGACAAACATTTATCTCTAAACTTTTAGAGATAACTTTTGTTTTGAATAGAAATAAATTATAAGATAATTATAAATATAATCATAATTATGAGTTTATGTTTATCTTTAACTTCATCAAAATATATATTTTGAACAATTGATTCATTTATACAGAATTCAACCCAGACTTAGTTCATGTCAAATTACCAAACCGACTTAATTCTTGATCACTTTGAAGATTAAAAAAGTATTAGACTATAATGTGAAAAGTTTCAATTTTTCTTAGAAAAAAGGGAGGAAAAAAAAAGTTGTCCTTTGGTTTGGTATTGAAACATTGTGCCATAGAATCATCAAGACGTGTAATAATTCTTCTTTCATGGATCACTATCAATCACAACAAACCATCAATATAATCTAGTTATAAGACTTTTACCATAGTGACTCCTACTTGAAATAAGTCATAAAGTGTAAGGATTCTGTAACAAATCACTACCCAAGAAAACATAGATTTGTTACGTTATCAACTCTCAAACCTCTGCTGAACAGAGATCCATTCTCATTTTAACCGCAAATACTCAGCATCCACAATATAGTAAGCACATAATATGAAGATAGAGATCTAGTTCAATATCTTTAACAAAGTCTTAGAATATACTAGCAACGAGATAACACTACTATATTAATAGAATACTATCACTCCAGTGAGCTCCGGTGCACCACCAGGGTTAGCGACTTCCCTTCTTCTCTGGCAGAGAATCGGGTCTCAGATCCCACATCTTCCATAACCCTAGCCTCAACACACTATCCTCTCTTAAGGTGGTACTGATTTGCCAGTGTGAATCCCTCAAGCCTTTGATTTGCTTTCGGCCTTCTCGTGTTGTAACGACGCGTGGCCTGGTCCCCTCCGCCTTCAATGCCTTGCGTTTCTCCCCTAGATGAGTCTCCCCAATACGCGTTTCCCTTTAATTACTTTCCTTTGTTCCACCACACGTCAACCCTTGTGTTGTCTGCTCCTCCATTTGACTGGTCATTCTCTCCTTTATAAGTAACGTGGTTACCTTCGTCTCTCTGCAAACCTCACCGGGAACGTGACAATTCCTCCCCCATTAAAGAGGACCTTGTCCTCAAGGTCCGTGAGTGTGTATTGTTGCCATAGTTGGTGAAGATCTTCCCAAGTGTTCTCTGTCGGGGACAACCCATCCCATTGCACCAGCACCTGTGTCACTTCCCACCCCTGTTTAATGACTTGGTGTTGTTGCAGTAAACTTTGTGGTTGAACCAAGGGTCCGTACGTACTCTCCCATTAGTGAAGGCAACGATACTGTCACGCCCTTTGGATCTCCATAGTACGGTTTCAGAAAAGATACGTGAAATACCGGGTGTATTCGTGCCTCTATGGGTAGCTGTAGCTTATACGCAACTTCCCCAATGCATTGTATAACTGGGAAGGGGTCGTAATAACGCATAGCTAGCATCTGTATGCCCTTGAGACACATGGACTTCTGGCGATAAGGTTGTAATTTGACAAACACTAAGTCGCCTACTTGAAATATAACCTCCTTGTGCCTTAGATCTGCCAACCTCTTCATGTGATCTTGTGCCTTCTATAGATGTTGCTTTACTTGAGCCAATGTATGATTGCGTTGAGCCAGTAGGTCGGCTACCACGGGTGGGTCTCCAACATCCGCATAGCATGGGATTAAAACATGTGGCTCTCTGCAATAAACCACTTCGATGGGAGTCATCTCTGTGCTACTATGTTGAGCGGTGTTGTACCAGAGTTCCACCCAAAGGTAACAACTCAACCCACCTTCGAGGATTATCTAACGTGAAGCATCTGAGATACATCTCCAAACACTTATTCAACACCTCATATTGTCCATCCGATTGAGGGTGATATGCAGAGGACATGGCCCAGGTTGTTCCCATCCTATTGAATAGATGTTGCCAGAATGAGCTAGTGAATGTCCGATCATGATCCAAGACAATTGATTTTGAAACACCATGCAACTTGACCATGTTGGTAATGAACTGGTCCGCCACGGAGATGCTGGAGAAATCAGCATGCAACGGCACAAAATGGTCATATTTAGAAAAACGATCCACGATGACCATAATCATTGAAAATCCCATGGATAGTGGCAAACCCGTGATGAAATCCATCGCAATGTCTTCCCAAACTCTAACTGGAATGGGTAGAGGTTGCAACAACCCCCCTGGTTTAGCATGCACCTCCTTTACTTGTTGACATATCAAGCAAGCTTTCACAAACATAACAATCTCCTTGCGCATCCCTTTCTAGTAAAATTGTCAGGCTAATCGAGCAAAAGTACGCAAGGCCCCTGCATGTCCTCCTAGCAACGTGGCATGATATTCATGCATAAGCTGCTAGCTCTCTGAATTGCTTATCCTCTGGCACCACCAAGCGATTCTTATACCTTTAATGGGGGAGGAACTGTCACGTTCCCGGTGAGGTTAGCCATACAGAGAGATGGAGGTGACTACGTTACTTATACATGAGAGAATGACCAGTCAAATGGAGGAGCGCACAACACAAGGGCTGACGCATGGTGGAACAAAGGAAAGGAATTAAAGGGAAATGCGTATTGGGGAGACGCATCTAGGGGAGAAACGCAAGGTATTGAAGGTGAAGGGGACTATGTCACGCATTGTTGCAACATGAGAAGGCTGAAAGCAAATCAAAGGTTGGTGGGATTCGTACTAACGGATCAACACCACCTTAAGAGAGGACAACGTGCTGAGGCTAGGGTTATGGAAGACGTGGGATCTGAGAACTGATTCTTTGCCATGCCTTCAATCCGCTCCCCTTGAGTTCAGCTCTCAACGAAAGCACTTTGTAGCGAATCACTACTCCAGAAAACATAGATTTGTTACGCTACCAACTCTTAAACCTCCGCTGAGCAGAGATCCATTCTCATTTTAACCACAGATACTCAACATCCACAATATAGTAAGCACATAATATGAAGATAGAGATCTAGTTCAATATCTCTAACAAAGTCTCATAATATAACAACAATGAGATAACACTACTATATTAATAGAGTACTATTACTCCAGCGAGCTCTGGTGCGTCACCTGGGTTCGCGGCTTCCCTTCTTCTTCGGCGGAGAATCAGGTCTCAAATCCAACATCTTCCATAACCCTATCCTCAGTACGCTATCCAATCTTAAGGTGGTGTTGATCCGTCAGTACGAATCCCTCAAACCTTTGATTTGCTTTCCGCCTTCTTGTGTTGTAACGACGCATGGCCTGGTCCCCTCCGCCTTCAATGCCTTGCGTTTCTCCCCTAAATGTGTTTCCCCAATTATACGCGTTTCCCTTTAATTCCTTTCCTTTGTTCCACCACACGTCAGTCCTTGTGTTGTTCGCTCCATTTGATTGGTCATTCTCTCCTGTATAAGTAACGTGGTCACCTCCATCTCTCTGCATGGCTAACTTACTTGAAATAAGTCATAAGTGTAAGGATTCCTGTGAGAAGGACCTTATGGTAGGGTCCTTCGAGGTGCAGGAGTACCTTCTGAGCATAACTTGATAAAGGCTCGAATCTTCATCACCTTGGCCTGAGAAGCCGTAATAGAGCGTGGCTTGGACAAAGACATAGGGGTTGTGGGTTCCAACCTTTTTTATAGGCATGGTTAGGGTGTCAAAAGATCAAAGAAGCTGACCATAATGGTTGCCTGAGACTAGGCATGCATGACATGCTCATGCAAAGGCAAAGAGACAAAGTTATGGGTGCGAGCATGAGAGCGAGCACAGGGCATGCACATACACATGTAATAGTTTTTGCATGTAACTTTGTTCGGTGAAAGCTCCATATTAGGGTTCGGGTTGGCAATTGTAAAGGCAACTAAAAGTATTACATAAATTTGTATACACTTGTAGAGAAATACAAGTGTATATAGCCTTTGAAACCTCTTTATGTTGTTTGTGGGATTGTCGGCTTCTTCTTCCCCTCTTCTCCTCCTTGGTTCGTTGCGATGCTCTCAACTATAGGTGGTGCAAGCTTGGGTTCAACTAAAATTAAGTCTTGAGGACTTAGTACTATAACAATTGTCTTTAAGTTTGAATTTATTTATTTATTTATTTATTTATTTATTTTAAGTCGTTGTGCCCTATAGCCCGCATGATTGAGAGAATATAGCAAAGAACATCATCTCATTATAAATTACAGTACTATAATTATCATTAATCTCTAAAATATCAAGGATGCTATAATCAAGGGACAAGTGCTCAAACTCCTGTTAGATCTTCAAAACTATAATTAATGACCTTCACTACTTAAGTTTCTAGCCATGATGATTTTGAGTTCCATAACAACATGTGGTTTGTGTGTCATTGTTGTTAGCAATAGCAGACACAAGAGTCATCAATGTTTAAGCCTGACACTTTGTTTGTATATATGTTGGTGTTTGCCTTGAAAAATTCTTTGATGGCATTGATTCAACAAGACAAGACTTTTTATTCATCCTATAAAGTTTGTATAGTTTCTTGGTCACCAATAAAAATAGTACAAAAAGTACATATATTATCGAAGTAAAATTAATGTGGAAATTATGTTGTTTAATTAATTGTCAAGACATCAAGTAGAAACTTTTATTCATGTTGGTTGGTTACTATACATTGGTAATTGAGATTTGGAAATATTGATATCAAGTGACAAATATAATTAATCAAAACTAATTTGTGCATGTTTGCCAAAACCCAAAGTTTCAAAAAAGAAGAAAGAGATGAACTATATGATTCAACACCAAACCAAACCACAATTAATTATCTCTAATCATCTCTGAGCTTTGAGATGAAAGCAAGACACTGTTTTCCATTATTGGAGATATAACTAAATGAATGTGTATATATTCCCCATGAATAATTCATCAAACATAATATCAATATCAACACAAAGATATTAGCAAAAATCAGTAATTACAAGACTAGCATACACAGAAAGATATATATAATTATCACAATAATTTAACATAGACTTGATGAATTTTTTTTTTAACTAATGCGACAAGCGCCCCCCAAAGGACGTCAAGGACGTGTACAGGTTCCGCAGCTCAACGCGGAGGCAAATCCATGCATCGGGATTTTTGGATTCGGCAGCTCACACAGGAACAAATCCGGACACATGGACCCTCACCTTGCAAGAGATGCGATTCAACCCAGGCCATCTATAGGAGAATCCCATCTCTTAACAAAGAACCCAGTACCAATAGGCCATTGTGGTCGTTGGTAGACTTGATGAAATCTTAATTTAATGCATCGATCCTTGAATGATTGAAGAGAAATTTCTTTTGCAAAAGAGAATGGTTGCTGGCTTGTGAATGTCATGCTTTCCATGAGCCAAAGCTAAAAGGGATTAATGAAAGGCTTGTTATTTTGTAGGTCTAACCACCATGTTTCTTGGTCTGAGACTCTTAAGGGCAGGGACATAGATATATCACATTCTTGTCAAACTTTTGAGTCCACCAGCCACAATGCACCATCATTTTCAACTCAACTTGGCCACAGTACTAATAAGTGAAACCCTGACACCAGGTGGTATCTGGACTGGAATGTCACTGATTTCATTTCCCACACCTTAATTTCCTCATGGAAAATTTTGGAGCACTCTTTTTAGAATTTCGTCATGTATCACCAATGTGCCAAGCTCAATAATGCTGATTGTGATCTCTATTCTATTATGTCACAAAGTATCAGAAGATCTCGGAAAAATTGGTTCTATTATATATGTCATAAGTTTATATTTTTCTTCCGCGGGACCTTTTGTTGTCCCTTCAAGAACTTACGATGAGACCTTCCTATTATGTTACCGGGTCCTATATATGACTTCTAGAGTTTCAAATGCGCTCTTGATTAGCTACAAGCACCGTCCGAGGTAAATACAAGACTCCGGAAACTAACATCCAACCAAACCTTCTAGGTTCGCTCGGTATTCTAATACTTCCTTATGGACGGGGGCAATAGATCCTCCATTCTAAAAAGCTTTTGGAAGCGACCTTACCTTTTGAAATAAAGTTATTTGCGTAACTGGTTTAGGATAACAAAATCATCATGCTCAACAACCTTGCAAAGTGAAACTAGAATGGAGATTGATCCACATGTTTCCTCTGCAATGCTGAGGATGAATTAGTGACCCAGCTTCTACTGTGTTGCCTCACAGCAAGTAGAATTTGGGATCATTTTTACAACCTCTTTAAAGCTATGGACAAGCCCTAAACAATGCAGTTCCTTTGGTGCGCCGCATGTCCTAACCTAGTGAACAAGCCTTGAAGGATGGATTAGACTTGGTTGTTTTCCCAATTCTCTGGAATCTCTGGGTCGAGCGCAATAGAAGACGTTTCGATAATAAACAACATATTTATACTAAACTAATTTTGGACATAACCCATACATCAATGAAGCTCATGCAAATAGTCCTTGGTCAAATGAAACCTTGCTTTTACTCGAGAGGAGTTGATGATGTAGGATTATTAGGTGTTCAAAACACGCAGCGGAAGGCGAAATAATCCAATGGAAGATCTATTTGCATTTAAAATTTATTTAACATGTTAAAGATCGGATCTAAAACATACCTTGGAAGCGAGTTCCTTTTTCCTCTCAAACCTCTTCGATAATGCGAAGACTCTATGCGTATCCACACCGAGACCAACCTTTGCTATCAACCCTTTGACAAATGGAATCGATGAACAAATTGAAACAAATGGTTTTGACTCTCAAAACTCACTTGATGGATTGTATCTCTTCTCCCCTTTTTTTTTGTGTGTTAACCCATATGCAAACCCACATATATATAGACATTTCCACGAGGCTTTTGGGCTTCCCCAAACCTTTTGGGTTTCCAAAACCAATAAGTGCATGTGGCTTTTGGTTTTCCCAAAACCCTTTGATTTTCCCAAAGCCATTAACTGCATGTGGCTTTTGGTTTTCCCAAAACCCTTTGGTCTTCCAAAGACCTTTTGGTTTCCAAAAACCAACACATCAAATCATTATTCATTTTGTTCATTAATATTAATTATATTCTCTATGCTAGAAAAGAATATAATAATATTCCATTTGGACTAATTTATTTTATTTATTTGATAAATTAAATAATCTAATTTAACCATCAAATAATAAAACAATTAATCCTATAGCAAAGATTAGAACACTCGTTAGTGTGTGACCCCATAGGTTCAGTACTAAGCCGGTAGTAAATTAGTCATACTACTTTACTAATCAAGGTTGGCGTCTAGCAACACTCCTTAACGACCGGATAGCATGAAGTATACAATTACTCTCAAGAACCCGTTGAAGAATAATGTAATATTTTCCTTCTGTCTATAAAGCTCCGGGTCAACCCTAGGATATGGTTGAACTGTCAAATCCCAATAGGTTGCCAACTATGTTTCATGTCAATTATAATCGACCAACGAATGACTTAAGAAACTCTTTTCTTCTTCATTCGTTTGCCCTGGCCAAGGTCTTAATTTAGTCGTTATAAATAATGACAACATAGAGCTCAAACTCATTACCAAGAGTTGACAGATTCCATCTTGATCAATCATTAATTCTACAAGTATTTAATCATACCCAATATCCTTTCAACTATCATCCTAGGGCAATAGGTATCTGGAATCAAAGTATAATAAATAACTTGTTAATTACTATGATGATTTTAAGTTATAGGAAACTATTACATCACATTCTTTAAGAGAATATCATATTGATAGTTTAATGGTAATTTTAACCATTAGGAATTCTCAATTTAGTCGGTTCACTGATCATTTTTCTATATGCATCATCTATATATGTGATTTAGTTAATGACATCAACTAATCGTTATCTTATAGAGACTATCACGCATATATTGATCTAATAGGATTACTAATATCCTATTCTTAATGATCATGTGATCAAGAACAATTTAGATTAAATTGTTTAAGACTTGACTCTCATTATTATGATCTCTATCATAATAACAAGTCTCTAAATTTAATCAAGGACTTCATCATATTAAGCACTTAATATGATGACAAAAGAAAGACAATGCCATATGTTAATCAAACTAAATTGTTTGAAATGTGTTCAAATCATTATACAAGAGATTGGGTCTAGGGCATATCAACTATATCCCTAACAATCTCCCACTTGCACTAGAGCCAATCGGTCATGTACTTCATTCCCAATTTCCACTTGTGCTTGTCAAACTCCTTTGCACCAAGAGCCTTGGTGAATGGATCTGCTGCATTTTCCTTTCCATCAACCTTTTGAATTTTGACGTCTCCACGCTCAATTATTTCTCTAATCAAGTGATACCTTCGCAGAATATGCTTGGATTTTTGATGTGATCTCGGCTCTTTTGCTTGAGCGATGGCTCCAGTATTGTCACACAATAGTGGAACAACACCTTCTATTGAAGGAACCACACCAAGTTCAGTTAAGAACTTCTTTATCCAAACTGCTTCCTTAGCAGCTTCACTAGCTGCTATATATTCTGCCCATCACGCATCGTAGCTTGCTTGGAACTCTTCCAACTCACCGCACCACCATTTAAGGTGAAAACATAACCGTAAATAGATTTTGCTATCATCTTTATCCTAGCGAAACTTGCATCAAGATAACCTTCTAGTTTCAACTCAGATTCTCCATAGATGAGGAATTGGTCTTTAGTTCTTCTTAAGTACTTAAGAATGGTCTTAACCACTTTCCAATGCTCCTCACCAGGATTCGCCTGATATCGACTAGCCACTCCAAGTGCATAAGCCACATCAGGACGTGTACATGTCATGGTATACATGATAGCTCCCACTGCGCTAGCATATGGGATTCTACTCATGCGTTCTCTCTCTTCAGAAGTTTTAGGACAATCCTCTCTTCTGAGAGTAATTCCAGTGCCTATCGGTAGATAGCCCCTTTTGGAATTTTCCATGTTATACCTCTTTAAGATGGTATCAATGTACATAGATTGGGAAAGCCCAAGCAACTTCTTAGATCTATCTCGATAGATCTTTATTCCTAATATATAAGCTGCTTCTCCCAAGTCTTTCATGGAGAACTGTTCGGATAACCAAATCTTGGTATTTTGCAATGCTGGTATGTCATTCACAATGAATAATATATCATCAACATATAATACTAAGAAAATAACTATGCTCCCACTAACCTTTTTGTACACACAAGGTTCTTCTTCGCATCTAACAAAATTGAACTTTTCAATTGTCTTGTTAAAGCGAATGTTCCAACTTCGAGAAGCTTGCTTTAGTCCATAAATTGACCTTTAAAGCTTGCAAACTTTATTATGATCAGACGGGGATGTGAAACCTTCAGGTTGTGTCATGTACACATCCTCTTCCAGCTCACCATTGAGGAAAGCCGTTTTCACATCCATTTGCCATATTTCATAATCATAGTATGCGCTATAGCAAGGTAATCCTAATTGATTTGAGCATTGCTACGGGAGAGAAAGTTTCGTCATAGTCTATTTCTTCTTTTTGACGGTATCCCTTAGCAACAAGACGGGCTTTATAGGTCTCTACCTTTCCGTCTCCTCCAATCTTTTTCTTGAAAACCCATTTACAACCAATAGGTTTTATATCCTGTGAAGCTTCAACCAAAGTCCATACTTTGTTGACCTTCATGGATTCAATTTCGGATTCCATGGCCTTTTGCCATTTCTCATAGTCTGAACTTTGTATAGCCTCTTCATAGGTCTTAGGGTCATCATCATTATGATCAACCTCATTTGATTCATCATCTTGTACCATAAGATTCAATCTATTTGGTACATGACGTTGACGAGTAGACCTTCTAAGAGGTTCATGTACAACATGTTCACCTTGCACTAGATCCGGTTGTTGTTCAACTTGTTCTTGAACCGGTTCAATAACCTGTTCTTGATCTACAATAGTTTCTTGAACTTCAACCGTTGAAGATGGCAACTTCTTTGACATCTTCAAAATATCTAGTAAAGGTTGCTCAACTTGTATCTCATGTTCCTGAGTTGATTCATTGGTTTCCTGAACTTCATCAAGTTCTATTTCTGCACCATGATTCTCTTCCAAAAGGAATTCCCTTTCTAAAAAGGTTGCACTTCTAGCCACAAACACTTTATGGTCAGAAGAATGATAGAAATAATATCCCATTGTTTCTTTGGGATAGCCAATGAATCTACATTTATCAGATCTTGAGTCGAGTTTGTCTGAATGCAATCTCTTAACATAAGCCGGACAACCCCAAACTTTAACATGCTTAAGGCTTGGTTTACGCCCTTTCCATATCTCATATGGTGTTGTAGAGACTGACTTAGTGGGTACTTTATTTAGTAAGTATGTTGCTGCTTCCAAAGCATATCCCCATAAGTTTATTGGAAGATCAGTGAACCCCATCATGGATCTCACCATATCTAATAAGGTTCGATTCCTTCTTTCAGACACACCATTGTGTTGTGGTGTTCCTGGTGGTGTCCATTGTGAGAGAATCCCATTCTCTATGAGATAACTAGTAAAGTCATCACTCAGATATTCTCCTCCTCTATCAGACCTTAGTACTTTAATACTTTTACCAGTCTGTTTCTCAACTTCACTACGGAATCTTTTGAACACTTCAAAGACTTCAGTTGTGTTTCATAAGATACACAAATCCATATCTAGACATATCATCGATTGAAGGTGATAAAATAAGAATATTCTCCTCCGGCTTGAATCTTCATGGGCCCACAAACATCCTGTATGAATTAGTCCCAATAATTGAGGCTCTCTCTCCACTTAGGTAAATGGAGATTTGGTCATCTTTCCTTTGAGACAAGATTCACAAGTTGAATATGATTCATAATCATACTTGTCAAGGTAACCTTCCTTGTACAACTTGTTAATTCTTTTCTCTCCAATATGACCAAGCCTACAATGCCAAAGATATGTTTGATTCACTTGATCATCTCTTTTCCTCTTAAGAATAGAAACATGCATAATCGAATTAATATTCATATTAGGTAAGACATAAATACCATGTTGGAGATAACCATGCACATATAAATCATCATCATGATAAATAGAGCAAATGTTATCATAAAAAATAATTCGAAAGCCACGCTTGTTCAACATAGAAATTGAGATTATGTTCGAAACAAATTTAGGAACATAATAACAATCATCCAATATGAGTATTTTGCCCGTAGGCATCATAAGAGAAATTGAACCTATAGCTAGGGCTGCAACTTTTGCACCATTCCCAACTTGAAGATTCAATTCTCCTTTCTTTAACCTCCTACTTATCTGTAGTCCCTGCAACATATTGCAGATGTTAAAACTACTGCCAGTATCTAATACCCATAGTGAAGAATCAGTAGTAGTTAAAGAAACCATGAAAACATTTTTCATTAAAGTCTCACCTTGTTTCTTATCCTTTAGAGATGCAAGATACTCCTTGCAATTCCTCTTCCAATTTCCTTTCTTCTTACAGAAGAAACATTCAGCATCAGATTGATCAGCTTTGCCCTCTTTGCCTTTGGGTTTGGTCACACCGCCCTTAGGCGCAATAGGCTTCTTTTTGGGTTTTCTCTTACCCTTACCCTTCTTATTAGAAGAGTTGCCAACCAACATGACAGTTCCTTTCTTCTTCTCAGATGCTATTTGATTCTCAAAATCAATCAACATATTGAGCATCTCATGAAGATCACAATCCATTTTATGCATATTAAAATTAATAACGAATTGTGAAAAGGACTCAGGTAGTGACTGCAAGATTAAATCTTGAGAAAGCTCCTTTCCAAGTGTGCAACCTGACTTCTCAAGTTCTTCAATAAGATCAATCATTTTGAGAACATGAGGCCCAACTGGAGAGTTCACAGTCAACTTGGATCCAAATAAAGCCTTAGATAGCTGGTATCTGGCTGTTCTGCTTTGCGCACCAAACATCTTCTTAAGATGTTCGATTATTGCAGTGGATCCATACCCTGATGTTTCCTCTGGAGTTCCAAACTCATAGAAGCAAGAATGATGCATTCGGCAGTAAGACGATTCTCCAAGAATTTCTGATAATCCTTGGTAGCTTCAGCATCATCCTCAGATGGGATTTCTTTAGCAGGCTTATCGATCACATCAATAAGTTTTTCATGCATGAGAACAATTCTCAAATTTCGGTACCAGTCATCAAAATTTGGTCCAACCAACTTGTTGGCATCAAGTATGCCGCGCAGCGATATAATAGACATGTTGAGAAATCTAAAATTAAGAAAGAAAATACAACAATATAAGAACACATTTATAGATATCATAAAGACATGGACTTTTATCTAAATGATATTTCCACTAATTAACTATGTACCCTCATTATAGTTTTAGAAATCTCTATTTCTATTTAGTGGAGTAAAGGAATCCTCAAACAATATGAATGAACCCCTTGGTAGTCAAGTCGTTTCTCACACATATTTTCAAGGTAGGTACACTTACCAATTGTATCTCTATACAACTTCCTTAAATAGCTCCATGCCCAATAGTCCCCTGGTTGTCAGGTCGTTCCTATTGGCATAGTTGAGTTTAACCATCATAATGGCAAAGAATTTATTGATTTTCATACTCCTCGGGTAGTCCAGGCATATAGTATAAAATAAATAATGCTTTCCATTATATGTGCATCATATGCAATAAATATTTTTTAATTTATTCTTGAACTACAAGTCTCCTGGTTGTCAGGCCGCTCCTTATAAACAAGAGATAAATAAAAGAAAATTTATTTGATGGAAAACTATATAATAAAATATCTTATATCTTATTATTTAAGAACTCAATATTAGTGGGAGGGAATTTGTTATTAAAACAACCTTTGTGATCTAATCACCCATGCAATTAGTTCTAAATTAATTTACACCTATATGTAACATATAATTAAAGAACAAGCATGTAACAAAATTTCATATGCTTCAAACAATATTTTTAATATCAAGGTGATCTAATCACTTATATATAGCATATGAATTAAATTCAAGTTGTCTACATGCAGTTAGTCCTAAATTAATTTACATCTATATGTAACATATAATTAAAAAATTATATCAAGGACATGCATGTAGTAAATAAAATATCATATGTTAAAACAATCATTTAACAACATAGTGATCTAATCACTTATAGCATATAAATTAATTTCATGTGGTCTACATGCAATTAATCCTAAATTGATTTACATCATATGTAACATATAATTCAAAAATTATATAAAGGATATGCATGTAGTAAATAAACAAAAATTTCATATGCTTAGAGTGCATTCTATATATATTCATCACATGTATCAAAAATTAGAAGCAAGAATAAACCAATATATCACATATAAAAGAAATTCTTTCAAAATAAATAAATTTAGCAATAAATTTTAAACACAAAGACCCATGCCTTTGGTATCACTGTAGGATTATTCGGTGTTCAAAACACGCAGCGGAAGGCGAAATAATCCAATGGAAGATCTATTTGCATTTAAAATTTATTTAACATGTTAAAGATCGGATCTAAAACATACCTTGGAAGCGAGTTCCTTTTTCCTCTCGAACCTCTTCGATAATGCGAAGACTCTATGCGTATCCACACCGAGACCAACCTTTGCTATCAACCCTTTGACAAATGGAATCGATGAACAAATTGAAACAAATGGTTTTGACTCTCAAAACTCACTTGATGGATTGTATCTCTTCTCCCCTTTTTTTTTTGTGTGTTAACCCATATGCAAACCCACATATATATAGGCATTTCCACGAGGCTTTTGGGCTTCCCCAAACCTTTTGGGTTTCCAAAACCAATAAGTGCATGTGGCTTTTGGTTTTCCCAAAACCCTTTGATTTTCCCAAAGCCATTAAGTGCATGTGGCTTTTGGTTTTCCCAAAACCCTTTGGTCTTCCAAAGACCTTTTGGTTTCCAAAAACCAACACATCAAATCATTATTCATTTTGTTCATTAATATTAATTATATTCTCTATGCTAGAAAAGAATATAATAATATTCCATTTGGACTAATTTATTTTATTTATTTGATAAATTAAATAATCTAATTTAACCATCAAATAATAAAACAATTAATCCTATAGCAAAGATTAGATCACTCGTTAGTGTGTGACCCCATAGGTTCAGTACTAAGCCGGTAGTAAATTAGTCATACTACTTTACTAATCAAGGTTGGCGTCTAGCAACACTCCTTAACGACCGGATAGCATGAAGTATACAATTACTCTCAAGAACCCGTTGAAGAATAATGTAATATTTTCCTTCTGTCTATAAAGCTCCGGGTCAACCCTAGGATATGGTTGAACTGTCAAATCCCAATAGGTTGCCAACTATGTTTCATGTCAATTATAATCGACCAATGAATGACTTAAGAAACTCTTTTCTTCTTCATTCGTTTGCCCTGGCCAAGGTCTTAATTTAGTCGTTATAAACAATGACAACATAGAGCTCAAACTCATTACCAAGAGTTGACAGATTCCATCTTGATCAATCATTAATTCTACAAGTATTTAATCATACCCAATATCCTTTCAACTATCATCCTAGGGCAATAGGTGTCCAGAATCAAAATATGATAAATAGCTTGTTAATTACTATGATGATCTCATGTCAAAGGAACTATTATATCTCATTCTTCAAGAGAATATCCTATTGACAGTTTATGGTAATATTAACCATTAGGAATTCTCAATTGAGTCAGTTCAATGATCATATCTCCATATGCATCATCTATATATGTGATTTAGTTAATGAGATCAACTAATCTTTATCTTATAGAGACTATCACACATATATTGATCTAACCGGATCACTAATGTCCTAAGCTTAATGATCCTGTGATCAAGAACAATTTAGATTAAATTGTTTAAGACTTGACTCTCATTATTATGATCTCTATCATAATAACAAGTCTCTAAATTTAATTAAGGACTTCATCATATTAAGCACTTAATATGATGACAAAAGAAAGACAATGCCATATGTTAATCAAACTAAATTGTTTGAAATGTGTTCAAATCATTATACAAGAGATTGGGTCTAGGGCATATCAACTATATCCCTAACAGATGAGACCCCAAAGTGAAGATATGAAGCTTGATTTGGCATAGTATTTGCCCATGTTCATTTTCTTTCTTTTCTTCCTGCCTTCTTTAGGGCCACTCCTGCAACCTGATTAGGTACCCTTCTTGTTTGACATATTTAAACCGCTTATTTTAATGAATATGATTTATTTATTTTTATTTTTTATATATATAGATTTTCTCCAAAAAATAAAATCCATCACTCTCAAATTATTGGATCAATGTCTTAGTCAAGGGAGCAAGAATATTAGTTATCTATTTCATTATTGGGAAAAATATTATCAGCAGAGTACTCCTATCTCAATAATAAGAGGGATGAATGTATAGTTTATTTCAATGAGAAAAAAAGAAACTTTGTTAGCTGAGATAGCTAGATAGACAGGACATGGCACCAAATGGTTGAATTAATATAGGAAGGTTGAAACATCATCCCCATAATTAGAATGGGCCATCATCTAGATTCTAGCCTAGGAACAAATTAGATGGTATTCTATTAATGTTCAATGTGAATGTTAGCTTTTCATAGCCACAAACAAGACAAGACAATACTAGCCAAGCCAAGCAAGCTAGAGATGATGATCATGGGGCTTGCTAGCTAAACTGGCTACTAGTAAATGAGGGTTCTTCCCTTCAGATGCCTTTGTACATTGTTTTCTCAGAAAGTAGAAGAGATGGACAGGAATCTCCAACCAGTACCCACACTATATATTGAATGCATCTCTTCTAATTTAAAGACCTACACTAATTTTAGTGTTTTCTTTGCATATCCATATTATTATTATTATTAGTATTATTAGTATTGTTAGTATATCATCACCAGAAACAACCAACTGACCAAGACATGGTCAAAATCTAAAATCATGATATTGAGAAGTATGATCAAGGATGTTGTGAAGTATTATGAAGAAAAAAAATGATATAAAACATTCTTAATAATAAAAAATCAAACCCAAGCTCATACCATACTTCATGGCATGAACTCTTGAAATGGTGCATACCATCAAACAGGGCTAATATCATTTTAGGTTAAAAAAGAAAGTAAATCTCAAACAGTTCTTTGACAAACCTTAAATCAGTATATTCTATAAAGTTGATATCAAAATCTACTACTAATTAAATGGAATGGTCAGCCATAGTAAAAGAACTTGCACAGAATGAAAAGGGTTCTACAATATTTTTTTTTTTTGGACGTGAAGAGCCTCGGGCCAAGTGACCAGAGGGCATGCACAGTCCTCGCTATAAGACAGTATCGGCCGGGTGAGATCCATACATAATTGACAATAAATCCCCACTCACAGCCACTGTTCATAATTTCAGAAAAATGCCCTCACCCGTGAATTGAAACCTTGATCTCTTTGTCATTGAAATTCTCACAGGGATCGAGATACCAACAGACCACTTAGTCGTTGGCAAAAAAGTTCTACAATATTGCCCACAAAAAGTTAGCAAGGCAGACTTGGAAACCCTCATTCATGGTCCTGAAAAAGTGGAGATCAACAAATTCTTTCTATGACAAACAATACAAGAAAATAATTCATACTAAAAAGGAGTTTCATTATCCTTCTCATCATAAACACTACATAGTTCTAGAGTGAATTAGCATGGGAAAATAGATAACAAGTTTAAGCCTCGAAGTTTCATCCATCTCTACATCAGTGTGACTACATAGCCTGCCTGATCCATCAGCCAAAGATACAAAAAGAGAACTACATGAACGGAGAAGTGAATAAACATATACTTAAATATCTTTGTATAGTGTGTGTGTATATTATATATATATATATATATATATATATATATATATATGTAAAGATGCTGTCAACTGCTCGTCTCAGAATGAGACCTGCAAAATTCAATGCATAGGAGGACGAGTTGCACGGAGGCGCACTGAAGTCTTCATGGGGTTTGGGCGCACAGGAGTCTTCGAGGGGCTTACCCTGCAAAATACAAGAACAGACTGTTCAGTAAAGATAGAAGATAGCTAACCAAGCCAAATGGAGCAGTGTTGTGTTAGACCTTATCGGCAAAGATCCCAAGACAACACCACTGCAGTTGAGGGCAGCTGTTGCACTATCAGCCTGCAAGAGGAGAATCCTATTTTACACATCTCTCAAGCTAAATTTGGATTATAGGTAGAACTGATCTCTAGGATCTTTTAGCAATATGACAACCAAAAGAAGACAAGCAGAAGAAAGTTGGCATTCTTATACTAGATCAGTATGTTGCTTCAAAGGCCAAGGTTATCTTCACCAACCTTCCTACCATTAGCAACATGATAATAACATATGGGTTTATATTTGGAGATGAAGTATATATTTTGGCCATGTCAGATGCTTTCTTGGTGCTAGGCATACTTCTGTGATCTGAACAAGGAAAAAAATGTCACAGATAGTGTATATTATGACCTAAGTTTCCTAATTACAAACTGCAGAAACACTAACTTGCAAAATTATTTATTCCTCTCTTAGAGCTATTATATTCTTCATAATTAAATTACAAATGAATCACCAGAATGTAAGGGAGACCCTACTCCTATTGTTGTTTGGAGAAGAAGCAGCTGTGGTATGCAGGGCTCCATCAAGCCATGGTTATCTCTAGCAAGATTCAAAATTCCAAGTGTATCCGAGCCAAAACAGGAGAGGTGCTGAGGTGGATGACCAGTCACAACCCATAAGACAGGTGTTTGGCTCGGAGGAGATAGCAAACTCAAAGAAGTTGCTGGATGAGAAGAATGCATCTCATGAAACAGAGATAGCTCAAGACAGATTAGACAGACAGGACAAATCTAAAAGGCAGCCAGATGCAAAGGAGGAGATCATGACAATGTGGGTCTTCTCAGGTTGTAATATATAATATGGTAGCACTCACCATTAGATATGGGTTTTCAGAGGCTAGGGTCTTTGACATGTGAATCACCAATTGAAATTCACTGACTGAAATTTAATATTTCTTGCAACAAACTATGTAATATGAACTCAAAGAAGCTATTCTGATAAAATAGCAAGACAAAATTCAACTTGGGCATAATTTCAAATTCAAATTAACCGATAAAAGTCCAGCTTCTTTATTAAATGGTCAAGCTGAGGTTGCGCTACAAGCAAGCAAAACTCAATCATTTGGCAATTGACATAAACATCTCCAACCACCATAACCCTTTCTTCAACTCATCTTTTCTTGTTTGCCAACAGTGCTGGTGATGCAGAATATGGAATGACACAATTATTTGATACAATTTAGATTTATAAAACGTCTAAGAGCTAAAATTATGAGTCCATGAATTTAAGTGTTAGGGTTTGTCCGGTAATTTCAAATTTTGGTCTACAAAACTGTACCAAATTTATTGGTTTTGTTTTGAATTCTATTTTAAATTGAGTTTATCAATAAGTTTGCAAGTTTATTTAAAGTTAAAGTTTATGGAACTTTTCTAAAAAATGATTATTTTTTTTAATTTTTTTTTACATTAAAGCTACCCTAAAGTGAGAGTCATCATTCATTTTGCCCCTAAAATGAAAAATGTTCATTTTGGCCCCAAAAGTTTAGTCATTTAAACCTTCCATTGTTGATATAGCTAGGTTTGTTGACATGACATCTAATGTGCCTGATTGGCTTAATTTTTTTTTTTTTTAAGCTTTATGTTATTTTGTGAGTGATCGTCTATTTTCTATTTCTTTTTCTTTTATAACTTTTTTTACTTAGATTCTCTTATGTGTAATTGCCTAAAAGCCCTGGATGCAATTTCCTAGGTCATCTTGCATAAGTTTAATAACAAAACCAGTCTTGCCCATATCAAAGAAGGTACCTAATCTTCAATGAGACAAGATCTCCTTGAAATTAGTTGAACAAATGGACAATATCAATGCTCAGGTTGAATATGTAAACTTAAAGCCAAAATTGTAACCAATGCTCATCTTAAATATTCAAAAGCAAAAGCAAGCCAAAATAAGACCAGCTCTACAGCCAAGCTTGTTGAGGAATCAAGTGGAGTTGATAATGATGGTGTAACAATATTGAACTAGTAGAACTTACTGGTCGGCAATCACACTCTTTACTAAGCAAGAAACCAACACTAATACAACATATCAAGTACACCTAGTAGTTCCTTTAAAAGATTGGACCAAGTTCCTTAAATAGATTGGACTAAAGTGGTTGCAGAAAAAGGCCATCATGGGCCCTTTGGGATATTGTTAAAAATTAAAAAAAAAAAAAGTGAATACAGACATGTTGAATCCAATAAAAGATTTGAAACATACTAGTATGTGAAAGAAGATACTCAAACAGTACACCCTTTAGTAATGCCTAAAAATGCATTCAAATTGTTTATAAACTTCACTGAAGATGTTCTTGATTTGCCAAAAAAATTAAAGATTTGGTTCTTTTATCATAGCAACTTAAAAAAAATAGTTGGCAAGATGGAAGAAGAAGCTATGGTTGTATTGGACTTGGATTGTTACATGAAGTTGCAACAATTGATCTCTTTCAGAAAAAACTTCTTTTAAGCTGTCAGAGTAAAATTTCTTGAGTTGACTATTATTTGACATGTTTTAAGTTTAGTAGTTTTGCAAGAGTCAATTATTTTATTAGTGAATTTAAGTGTTAGGGTAGTCCAAAAAGAAAAAAATAAGGGCAATGCAAGTGAAATTATGTCTTCCTCTTGTCATTAATGGATTTAGAACTGTCCAACATGTTAAACTAGACCAATTACTATAGCATTAAGCACCTTCTAATTAAGCAAAGGATGTTAACTGATATCAAAGTAATGCTTCCAGAAAATGAAATAAGGGTAATTAGAAAGAAGACAAATCAAAATTGACAAAAAGGAGGAGACAACATAACATGGTAATGCAAATTCAAGAAAAAAAAACCACCAAATTTTTATCCTTCAACCATTCTAGAGGCAGGTTAAAAAGGTCTCCACGTAACAAAGACATTACATCAAAAAGTACCTATTAACAGAAATAGTTTAATACTAGGGAAAAAAAGCTCATAAGATACAACAGTGGACTATAGCTGAATTTTCCAAGTAAATGCCTAACAAAGAAGAATTTGATCAAAACCCATAAAGATCCAACAATCGGTCAGAATATTTCAGAAAGCTTAATATACTAATAAAGTAAAAAATCCAATATTGGAGAAATTTTAGGGATTTCAATCTTGCAAACCATATATTGGACTTCAGATACTTGTCTGTAGGCTATACTACCAGAAACTTCAAAATACATCTCCAAAAAGAACTTGCACCTAATTTAATGACTAAATCATGATGTTATAAATGTAAGCAAAAAAGTTGCATGTGCATCAAGCAAACTGCCACGTGACAAGAAAACATTCTTTGCCTTCAAGAAGAGGCCTATAAAACCCATAATTATGGATGATCTTGTGATGAAGACAACCGAAGAAATAGAGTTAATGTAGCATCTTTATGTGGAAATTCATTTTCCCGCGAAAACAAACAGTTATTGAAATTTAAAGTATATACATATATCAAGTAAATATCAAAATAAAAGCATAGAGTAGAGATACTAACATGAACGAACTCCACAAAAGCAATGCGAGTGGGATGATGATAATCTCCGAGTAGTCTAAGGCGATAGACCTGCACACCATGACATTTGTAACATAAACTTATCAAGTAAATCATCTTAGAACTATCAAGATTGCAGTTTTTAGATTAACAAAATTAACAAATTTGTTTACAGAGACAGCAAACCTCTCCACATATAGTCTCAAAAAAGAGTTTGACATCAGCTTGAGAAACCTGTACAAAAGGAATGGCAAAATATTTAAGTTAGAAAAACCCATATTGCACATGACTTTGAATGGTATGAAATATGAAGTCTACCTTCCTATCAATGTTTGTACAGTATATAGTCCTTGCACACATCTCACGTTCATCATCAGACTACAGGACAAATTAATAGTCAGGCTAAACATTGAAAAGCTAAATAAAGCATTATTAGGATAAAAACTATTTAGCATATAGACAATATGAATATGTAGTAAATCATTAACCTGCACTATAAAAAGTATGTGTTTGCTGTGAAGAAACAGAGTTAACACTACATCTCTTACCTTTGGTAAAAACTTGGGGTCAACAGGTGCAATTGCAGTTTTTGAAGGGATCACCTTTAGTGGGTAGTACCCGAGCATGGTTCCTGAGAGACTTAAGGCAGACCTTGCACCTTCTGAAGTCACATCGCCAATTACATAAATTAGCAACGATTTGTAGTTTAGCACAGCCAAGGATTTGAAAAACAACATTGGGTCTGAAGTTTACCCTCATCTGTAAATTCTACAAAAGCAAATCGAAGCACAGAATTGGGGTCACCACATACACGACAGTCAACAACCTTTGGCAAAGAAAAAAATTGTGTTCAGGAGACCAAGAATTCACAAACAGGATCCACTGGGATGTGTTGGATGTTCACATAGAGCATACCTGTCCACAATTAATGAACAGAGCTGCCAGCTGTTCTTCAGTGACCTTAAAGAAAGAAACCATTGTACAACACTTCAACATAAAATGGACAGAGCTTTGATTGCAACTCAAGGAAACATACTAACTGGGTGAAACAATAAAATAAACATACGATGCAAGAGAGAGAATACAAATAAACAAGCAATTTACTGCTAGTAAAACGTCTTCCAAATCAAATTGCTCTAGGGATATCAACACAAGCTGGTTATCACATAATTGAGAATCAACCACATTAGACTCTTCAAAAAAGAGTTGTCACACATTTGGTTTATAAGATATACATAATCAGTTTCATGAAGCAGCAATCACTCTGAAGATTCTTTACAAATATCTACAGCTTATCAATTGTACACAAATACTTATGGGCCAGACAGAGCAAATACTCTTTCTCCTTTTCTTCCCTTTCTTTCGTCTTGCTTGACTCTAGTAAATACTCATGACATCAAATGATGCAAACCATGTGTACAATGAAGTATAGTCACCTGGATATAAGGTACTACTAGATTCCAATATTTATGAATAATAAACAAATGTATCTTATTTTTGCTTTGTTAGCATATCAAACACAACAAATCATCTGACGTTGAGAAGGATGCTTGAAAACATTCATTGGCTGAATTACTGGAACCAGAAATTAAAGAGCATTTAGTTGCATTATCTAGTAGAAAAAATCACATGAGTGCCAGTTTTAAGATTAAGAGTCAGAGAGGGATCATAAATGCAACTGTCATAACATGAAATAACCAGATACACGAGTAGGCAGATTGAAAAGATCACAACAACATGAATTTACCAAGTACTATTATGCCATTAGTCCAAATGGATACTGCACTTAATAACTCTAAAGCATGAATAAAACTGAAAGCACCAAAGATCACAACAACAAGAGGTCTAAAACACATCTTCATTAGCTAATCTAAACCTGATTCCAACAAAGGTTTCAACTCATTTTCTTGATTAAACATTTAATTGCATGTCTATCATTATAAGCTAACAATTTCACTTCAAATATAACTGAATCATTTCTTCACCCCCTAAACCCCCTCTAGAGATCCTTGAAAACACAGATGTGGACTCTTCCAATAAAAATCAGCAGCACATGCACGGCTATTAGAACAACAGCTAACAATAAAATTCTCCAAAAGAATGCCATCAGAATACATTCGAAAAATCTAATAGAGGAAAGAATTAAAAACCAAGTACCAAAAACTAAACAAATACATATACCTGGTGATCAATGTCTGAAACATAAACAGTCTTTCGAATCGCAGACTCCTTCTGAGCTTTTGTCGTCCGATTGTTCACCCGCGGCCTTCCCTGGACAAAACCAATCTTCCTCTAAAAGAAACAGCAAGATCAGATTCAAAACCGAAGAAAACCTAATCCCAGCAAGCAAATCTAACCTTCGAAACAGACTACTCACCCTTCGACCCCCACTCTCGTTGGCGATTCCACCATCAAAAGGAGATCCATCATCCGCGGCACCGGATTTCCCCATCATCGACGGCGGAACGAACTCCTCCGCCATTGGATTGAGCTTCGACATCAACTCCTGCAGCTCCCTCACATCGCGCTCATCCCGGCCATGGGACGATCCAACATTCAACCCAAGATCGGAGGCGCCGCCGGGGTTCTCGACTACGGCCATGGCGACACCTTTGGGATTAGGAATTCACGGCAGCGTTAAAGAACGGAAGAGATATGGTCCTATGGTGTATGCTCAGGGATTGGAGGAGAGGGAGGAGGCCATCGGAGAGTCCGTTTCTCCTCTCTCTCTTTCTCTTCGTTCTCCGATGGAACCAAAATCTCAAACCCCAACTATAAAGGCATAGCCCCATGCCATGGTGCGCATGAGCGTATGCATACGTGCCATTTCCTTATTGGATGATATGTACGGTATGCCAATGCGCATCATGGTGATGGAATGGGCTTTGTATCCTTGTGCCACATCAATCTCCTGCGTTTTTTTTTCAGTAGTGATTTTTGCAATTACACCCCCCCTTTTTGCGAATATAAATTGAATTTTTTTTATTTATTTTCCTTGGTTTTTATTATTTCAAAGTTGTCGTTATCGCAGGGACAGAAAACGGCAGGCGGCGATCTGATCTTATGATGATCTTCATGGGTAAGAGTGACACGAGAATAGCGAACAGTAGTTACACTAACTCCAGGTTCATTAAAGTTAGAGTTAGATTAATTTAAGTGAGATTGTATAGATGAGTTTAATAAGTTTCAATTCAAGTGGTTTCAATGAGGCTTGTGAGAGTTGATGGACATTATTAACTTAGAATTAAAGAAAAGGTAGTATAGGGCCTGTTTGGATTGGCTTTAAAAAAAAAACGCTTAACTTATAAAAAAACGCTTTTTTTCAAAATTGCTTCTATCAAACTACTTTTTCGTAAGCACTCATGTGGCTTCTAAAAAAGTGATTTGAGCTTTTTATCAGCTTCGCTTTTTAAAAAGCTAATCCAAACAAATTTTTAGCGCTTAACTTATAAAAAAGCGCTTCTTGCCTAAAAAAAAAACCAATCCAAACAAGCCCATAGTGTCCATGTTCACTTTTTTATTTATTATTTTTTTTATTTTACTACAAAAGTGACAAGCCCCCTATGTGGAAGTCAGAGATGGGCAGTGCGACTTCCTGCACGTGCGCCCTCATCTTGTGATTGTGAAGGTTTGATATTAGGTTATTTCCAATCATCTACGCCATACACAAAAGACTCGGTATCAATAGGTCAAAAGACCCGGAACCAATAGGACAAGTGTCCATGTTCACTTCTTATATGCAGGAAACCATGCTTACAAGTGGCTGTTGTGTTGCACAGAGAAAAAGAGGTAGTAACTGCTATGCCAAAAATGAGCAAACATTCAAGGGACAAGAAAAAAAGTTTATTTGGACAGCATCACACAATGTTTGAGTGGTAATCAAGTCTCACATATATATTGCATACTAGTATCAGCCTAAGGAAGTCACACCACCAATTGGCAGGAAAGTTAGGAATTCTAGTAGAACTCATATTACATGCCAATGCATGTCAAAATCATTATTTAAAAATAAGACTTAGATCCATAACGGTTTGCTGAAGAACAGTGTCCATTGATACATCCTATTGAACCGATTAGTGCTTCGACAAGAGATTTGAGGAAATCCGGAACTGCAAAAATTTCATTGTTACCAAAACACAATCAGGCAAGCCATTAAAGAGCATGCAGGAAATAAAGGAAATAATGAACAGGTATCAGCAAAATAGAATCCAGAAAAAAAAAAAGAATTAAACCATCTTGAACATGATAACAACCAATAAAAAAAAAAGAGTAAAAGCTTCCCAAGTCAACAAGATTTGGTTCATAAAGAGAATAGAATATGAGCTTTTGGACATCTAATTGAAACTTAGAAAGGTGACTTTCTTTTTTGTTCATATTATCCTATGATTTCAGTGAATTAGCCCTTTTGGTGCGGTGGAAAAGGGTATCATATCCTTCTTTTTTTTTCATGATTCTATGGAGCCAGATGGCAGCCACCCATAATACACAGAGGGGATGCACAAGAGGACAAGTAAAATGAAAGCCTATAAATATCGCATATCATGACAAAAGAGAACGCAAAATTTAAAAGATCCGATCAAATTGTAAGCAATGGCAGAGTAATATCCAAAGTTATTGGGCAAATTCAACAAGCACAATAGAGTGGATCACTGTTCATTTTGAAGAAGAATTTCATCCGGAATAGGATTACCCTCTTTCTATAAGTAGGGATTGTTTGCTCATGTTAAGTTTGAAACCAACACAGTGTGCCATCAACAGGCTTATGCGAATGTGGTCCCAAAAGCTTATGCATTGGGGAACAAGACAAACAATGTATCAGCCAGGTAATGGGGCATATCATCCATAGATATTTGAACACCTCAAGGAATTAACTAAACCATGCATGAGTATACATGCCATAAGGACAAATAGACCAATAATCATACAGTAAGAAAGGATATAGAAATATAAAAACTACTGCTATGCGAACATGCACTATATGCAAAACTTCCTGAAGAATAATAAAAGCAAAACTATTGTCTTGTGCCTTCTAAACAACTCACTTCTTTCAATAAGCTTTTCAAGAAGAAATGAGTTGATTTCCAAGTATTGTCTCAATCAAAGCTAAAAACACAATTGATTTAGTTATGAATGTTCTAATTCATCAGTTAGTCAAGTCTATCTGTGTAGATGTTGTCTTCATCGCCAATATGGGTAGATAACCCCGATATTGATTGTAAGTGCTATACTTCAAGATGCATGTGGGTTGAATGGTGTCAATCATATGAAGTACTACAAGTAGATATACTCGTCCTCATTTTTCCACTATCAAACAGGTAAAGATATCTCACACAAAATGGGAGGTCATCCTTCCATTCTTGTATATCACTACAAGAGAATTGTAGTTTAGAAACAACATTTTCCATTTCTAATCCGTTGCTAATTCAGTTTAGAAACGGAAAATTTATAACCCTAAAAAGCTCGTTGCTAATTTATTAGCATTAGCAACGGAAGAAGCAGTCTTTCGAATTGTAGAAACGGATTTGCAATGGAATAAAATCCGTTTCTAAATTTTAAAAACAGATACAACAAATATTTCATTTCAAATCCGTTTCTAAATTCTAAAACGGATAAAGTCTATTTCAAGTCCATTTCTAAATTAGATTTGCAATGGAAAGTATCTATTTCTGAATTTAAAAACAGATTTGAAACACAAAATATTTTGCTTTAAATTTATCTTTAGTATTAGAAACAGAAAAATTCAGTTCAAATCCATTCCTAAAGTTAAAATATTTATAAAAAAATATATATATTTTAAAACAGATTAATCTATTTCTAATCTGTAACCAATATATATATAATTTATTTTGATAATTCATAGAAATAATACTTGTTAAAACAAATTTGTTCAACCAACAATGCTGACAATCGATAATTTTATTAATTCATATAGATAATAGATGTTCAAATAAGTCGGTTTAACGAAAAAATTACTAACAAACAACAGATAAACTATAAGTCATCTAGGTGATCGATATCATGATCATCGCTAGCTGGCTGAGAGTCTTGAGTGGTGAACTGTGAGCGCTGAAATATCCTGGCCTCGAACTGCATCATTATATCCTGCACCTGACACATCATCTGATCACGATATTGATCTCTTTCCTTCCTCATCTCGTGCAGATTCTGTTGAAGCTTTTTATTATTATTTTGTAGCTCATCAACAGTCTCACATGATTGTGTAATCTTAGATTGTAGCTCTTTAGATGATGTACCTGCAATGAACTCTGAGATGACTGGGGATAAAAAATAGATGCATGAGAGCCCACTCCATAAACCCGACGTTTCTTTTTCCCTTCCATAGCTTGATAAAATAGATCTGCTTTGTCCACAATAGGAGGCTCATCATCCCTTTCTTGTGTTTGAGATGCCTGATCCTCAAGCTAGAAATAACGATCCTGCATCGATCAATTTGTAGAAGTCAAAAATTATAGTTAACATAATTGAATAAAATCTCATGTAATGTAAACAAAGTCTATAATTTAAATACATATAAATAGATTACTCATCTGCAACTCAAATACACATAATTAGATTACTTATTTATTTACCTTAATGGCTTGAGCTCTTACATCAACGAGGTCACAGGTACCCTTCTTTGTATGAGTCACTTTGAAAAACTCATATGGAAGAGGGTCACGATCAAGCCTTAATCGCTAGAATAATGTAACAACTTGTATTAAGTTAAAATTAACATTAGATTAAATATAATTCAGAGATACATTTATATAAATATAAAGAGTTACCAGTCTCTCTGTATGGCATATGTGAGAAATGGAGCCTCATGTATATTGGGATATACCAGATCCAGGTCCTTCAGCCTCAGTAAGAAGCTTTGTTGTAAATTTCAAGCTTTGAGCTTTAAATTATGGGGAATTCCATGCTTCATTCAATATTTGCCACGTAACGAAATCACATACATAGTCTTATCTTTCCCTTTTTCTAAAAGTACACATCAGTGCTCTATAACATTCTGCAACCTTACACTATCATGCCATCTTGATAATAGATGATGACTCATCCCAGATGAAGTGTTTCTATAGATTTTACATTATTACCTTTTCAAAATGATTTATAAGCCTTTAAAATAAATGTAGAAGAATGAAAGTTGTCAAAAACATGCGAATAACATATGTAAAATAACATTAAAATGAAAATACCATCATGTTTGTGAAGCCTTACATATATTAATCTAATCTAATAAAAGCAAAAGAAACAAAATTAATACATGACAACATAATATATGGTTTACAAATGTCATCATTACTATATGAGACTTTAGTTATTTAAATAAACAACAAATACATAACATCAATTTTTCATTTTTGTGGTTATTTAAATATCTGAAATTCATTCTGGTAGAAGTTTTTTGTCTCCTTAGAAACATTCTTCCAACAGTATCCGTTCTTATCCATTCTTTTCTTAATGATAGATGTGATGCGACAAGCACAAACATCAGAAGGGTACAAATTATAAATAAACAAAGACAATAACAATCAAATATAAAAGTTAACACCAATAAAGAAAATAAATTACTTACAACAAACAATTCACATAAAAACTAATAATTTTAATACTTACACTCTATTCACCAGTTGTATGTGCAATCTACCTAACCCTGTAGCAATGGCTGAGCCATCTATTGCGATGTCGAAATTCCACTAGCAGGCATAGTAGGGCCTGCATCAGGACTAGCGCCTCCACTAGTACAAGGTGTAGAAACAGAAGATGAGGAGGATAGATGACCAACAGGTGACGATAGCTGACGGGGTAATGCAATAAGTGAAGAAGTAACACGTGTTGGAGTATGCCGTGTTGTTGAAGGTGAACCGTCATCACGATTGTCATGTGTGGAGTGAGTCCCTTAATCTGTGGGTGAACAACTATGCCTCAATTGATCGAGTGAGCCTTTACAACTGGAACTTCCTCTATGGCCCATATCTCTCATCTTGCCTGCACAATCACTATCTTGATGAAAAATGTAAGGATGGAATCAAAATTAAGTGTCCTTGTAATCATCGCAAATGCTGATAATATAATACCAAGTAACTTTTACAGCACAAAAAAGTTTAGGCTTAGGTCTACCGGTTGAGAAGATTCCGACAATTGCGATGATCACAAGGACACTTAATTTTGATTCCATCCATATAATTTTCATCAAGATAGTGATTGTGCAGGCAAAATGAGAGGTATGGGCCGCAGAGGAAGTTCCAGTAACAGGGGCTCACTTGATCAGTTGATGCATAGTAGTTCATCCACAGATCAAGGGATTCACTCCACGCATGACAAGCGTGACGACAGTTTACCTTCTACAACACGGCATATTCCAGCACATGTTACTTCTTCACCTATTACAGTATCCCGTCAGCTACCGTCACCTATTTGTCATCTATTTGGTGGCTCTTCATCATCTTCTGTTTCTACACCTTGTGCTAATGGAGGCGCTAGTCCTGATGGCGACTCTACCACGACTGCTAGTGGAAATCCAACATCTGCGATGGATGGCTTGGCTATTACTACAGGGATGGGAAAATTGCACATACAACTGGTGAATAGAGTGTAAGTATTAAAATTATTAGGTTTTATGTGAATTGTTTGTTGTAAGTAATTTATTTTCTTTATTGGTGTTAACTTTTATATTTAATTGTTATTGTCTTTGTTTATTTATAATTTGTACCCTTCTGATGTTTGTGCTTGTCGTATCACATCTATCATTAAGAAAAGAATGGATGAGAACGGATACTGTTGGAAGAATGTTTCTAAGGAGACAAAAGACTTCTACCAGAATGAATTTTAAATATTTAAATAACCACAAAAATGAAAAATTGATGTTATGTATTTGTTGTTTATTTAAGTAACTAAAATCTTATACAGTAATGTTGACATTTGTAAACCATATATTATGTTGCCATGTATTAATTTTGTTTCTTTTGCTTTTATTAGATTAGATTAATATATGTAAGGCTTCACAAACATGATGGTATTTTCATTTTAATGTTATTTTACATATGTTATTCGCATGTTTTTGACAACTTTCATTCTTCTACATTTATTTTAAAGGCTTATAAATCATTTTGAAAAGGTAATAATGTAAAATCTATAGAAACACTTCATCTGGGATGAGTCATCATCTATTATCAAGATGGCATGATAGTGTAAGGTTGCATAATGTTATAGAGCACTGATGTGTACTTTAAGAAAAAGGGAAAGATAAGACCATGTATGTGATTTCGTTGCGTGGCAAATATTGAATGAAGCATGGAATTCCCCATAATTTAAAGCTCAAAGCTTGAAATTTACAACAAAGCTTCTTACTGAGGCTGAAGGACCTGGATCTGGTATATCCCAACATACATGAGGCTCCATTTCTCACATATGCCATACAGAGAGACTGGTAACTCCTTTATATTTATATAAATGTATCTCTGAATTATATTTAATCTAATGTTAATTTTAACTTAATACAAGTTGTTACATTATTCTAGCGATTAAGGCTTGATCGTGACCCTCTTCCATATGAGTTTTTCAAAGTGACTCATACAAAGAAGGGTACCTGTGACCTCATTGATGTAAGAGCTCAAGCCATTAAGGTAAATAAATAAGTAATCTAATTATGTGTATTTGAGTTGCAAATGAGTAATCTATTTATATGTATTTAAATTATAGACTTTGTTTACATTACATGAGATTTTATTCAATTATGTTAACTATAATTTTTGACTTCTACAAATTGATCGATGCAAGATCGTTATTTCTAGCTTGAGGATCAGGCATCTCAAACACAAGAAAGGGATGATGAGCCTCTTATTGTGGACAAAGCAGATCTATTTTATCAAGTTATGGAAGGGAAAAAGAAACGTCGGGTTTATGGAGTGGGCTCTTATGCATCTATTTTTTATCTCCAGTCATCTCAGAGTTCATTGCAGGTACATCATCTAAAGAGCTACAATCTAAGATTACACAATCATGTGAGGCTGTTGATGAGCTACAAAATAATAATAAAAAGCTTCAACAGAATCTACACGAGATGAGGAAGGAGAGAGGTCAATATCGTGATCAAATGATGTGTCAGGTGCAGGATATAATGATGCAGTTCGAGGCCAGGATATTTCAGCGCTCACAGTTCACCACTCAAGACTCTCAGCTAGCTAGCGATGATCATGATATCGATCACCTAGATGACTTATAGTTTATATGTTGTTTGTTAATAATTTTTTTGTTAAACCGACTTATTTGAACATCTATTATCTATATGAATTAATAAAATTATCGATTGTCAGCATTGTTGATTGAACAAATTTGTTTTAACAAGAATTATTTCTATAAATTATCAAAATAAAAATATTGTTTTTTTTTAGCCTTAGGGATTTAGAAACGGATTAGAAACAAATTAATATGTTCTAAAATATAATTTTTTTTTTAATTTTTTTTAGCTTTAGAAACGGATTTGAAATAGAATCATTTATGTTTCTAATACTAAAAACAAATTTAAAACCGAATATTTTCTATTTCAAATCTAATTCTAAATTCAGAAACAAATACTTTCCATTACAAATCTGTTTCTAAATTTAGAAATGGATTTGAAACAGACTTATATCCGTTTTAGATATTAGAAACGGATTTGAAACGACAAATATTATTTTCAAAATTTAGAAACGGATTTTATTCCAATGCAAATTTGTTTCTCGTGATTCAAATGATCACTACTCATTAGCGGACCTCGAGGGGTCGTGGGCCTACCACCCCCTACCCCCCTACCCTACCCCCCACGGCCCCACCAACCCTACCCCACACACACATGACACAACTACACAAATCTCATTCCCATTTCCCAACCCCTTCCCCCTTAGGCCCCTACACACACAACTATATACGCAAGTCTCATTAGTCAGATGGCTGATGGCTGATGGGGTGTTTGACAAATGACAATCCATTATCATTTATCCATGTGAAGCTTCTCTTCTCACTCTCTCTCTCTCACTCTCTTTTTAAATAAACCTCTCTCAATCTCCCAACTTTCACAGAAGAAATAAGAGGTTTAGTGAAAATCTCAAGCTCAACTGCTCAAGGTACTTAGCTCATTGTTAATTAATCTTGTTATTAGTTTTCTTCTTTGTTTTGAATGAACTTTGTTTGGAGATTTTCTTTTGATGCTTATCTAGTCTAGTTATCTTCTCATCGATGCTTATCTTTTCTAATTAGCAATTTTAAAAAGTAATTAATTAGTAATTAACAATTTTAATTAGCAATTAATTAGTTATGTCAAGTATTTAACTGTTGGATGATCAATTTCTCCAGTCTCTAATGTGCATCACCAATTTTAATTAGTACCCCAAATACTTGATTATATCAATTTTTTCCAGTAAAGTTCTGAAACCTTTAACAGAATCTAACATTTCTTTCTCCCAAGAAAATATCTTGCACATTGTAGAAATATGAATATTCATAGATATTTTAAACGAAAATCTACCGAATCAAGTTCAACACCGTCCATTGATGAGAATGATTTGTCTTCTGATCTACCGAATCAAGTTCAACAATCTTGTGTAGAATTCAATGAGAATGATTTGCTTTCTGATCCCGCATTGCGACAACCAATTGAGAAATTCGATGTTAATGTTAGAGATCATGTTCGAAGAACCTATATAAACCGAGGTCCATGTCAACCAATTGGTCATAACTATCCTCCAAGAGAATTTGTTGATGGGAATAGATACTTTAAGGATAATTGGTATAAGGACTTTGAGTGGTTAGATTACAGTGTATCAGTGGATAAAGTGTTCTATCATTATTGTTATCTTTTTAAGGATATGAATAAAGGTGTAGGAAAATCAGGAGACGATACTTTTACTACTAGTGGATTTTGCAATTGGAAGAAAGGAAAAGAAAAATTTGACAAACATACTGGTAAGAGTAATAGCACACATAATGATGCTCGAGTTATGTACCAAAATTTCAAAAATCAAAGGCAAAGCGTGTCACAAGCTATGAGAACATACGGGACTCAATCAAAAATTGCATATGAGGTCCGTTTGAAGGCAGCTTTAGATGTGACACGATATCTCTTGAATCAAGGCTTGCCTTTTCGTGGACACCATGAGTCTTCAGATTCTATGAAGAGGGGTAATTTTTTGGAGCTTCTTAACCTGATAAGTAGAAGGTGTGAAGAAGTGGCTAAGGCATCTAATGAAAATGCCCCAGCGAACAGTCAAACTACTTCCTCTCAAGTTCAAAAAGAGCTCACAAATGCTTGTGCTTCAAAAGTTACAAGCATCATTATCAATGACTTAGGGGATAAATTCTTTTCCTTATTGGTGGATGAATGTCGAGATGTCTCAGTTAAGGAGCAAATGACAGTTGTCTTGAGATATGTTAACAGTCATGGAAATGTGGTTGAACGATTTCTTGGATTAGTTCATGTGACTGACACTTCTTCTGCTTCTTTGAAGACAACTATTGATGAATTATTTGCAAAGCATAAACTTTTATTTTCAAGATTGAGGGGGCAGGGATATGATGGGGCATCAAATATGCGAGGTGAGTTTAATGGGTTGAAGGCTTTGATATTGCGAGAAAATCCGCAGGCTTATTACATCCATTGTTTTGCTCACCAGCTCCAGTTGGTGGTTGTTTCTGTTGCCAAGACCACAGATGTTGTAACCGATATGTTTGGTTATGTCAATATGATTGTTAATATTATCGGTAGGTCATGTAAAAGAAGAGACAAACTGAGGCAACGTGAAATTGATAGAATTGTCAATGAATTAGAGACTGGAGAAATATCAAGTAGCAGGGGTCAAAATCAAGAGACTAGCTTACGACGAGCAGGGGATACTCGTTGGGGGTCACATCATACATCACTAATCCGTCTAATACATATGTGGCCTTCGGTACAAGACATACTTGAAAATGTTTCTATTGATGGTCCCGCTGAAGAAACTCCTGTTAGTGCTCGAGGTTTGATATTGAAAATGGAAAGTTATGAATTCGTATTCGTATTGCACTTAATGAAGGTTGTATTAGGAATTACAAATGGCTTGGCACAAGCAATGAACAAAAAGATCAAGATATTCTCAATGCAGTCAATTTGATTGAATGTACGAAGAGTAACTTACAAGATTTGAGGAATGTCGGATGGGATAACTTCTTGAAGGATGTTCACTCATTTTGTGAGAAAAATATGATCTCCATTGTTAATATGGAAGACACTGTCAAATCCCATAGTCGATCCAAGCGGCGTGGAGATCCCACCACTACATATTATCATTTTTTCCGTGTTGAAGTTTTTTGTCAGGTATTATTTCTATCAATACTGTTTCATTGTTCATGCCATTACCAAAGAACTTATTGTCTCTTATTTCCTTGAAAACTAATTTTTCAGGTCCTTGACTCGATCATGTATGAGATGAACACTCGTTTTCCTGAAACAAGCCTGAGTTGCTTTCACCAGTATAACATGTTTTGATCCAGCTCATTCTTTTTCTAAATTCAACGTGGCTAAGCTTCTCCGTCTTGCTGAACTCTATCCAGATGATTTTTCACAAGCTAGCATCTTATCTCTTCGAGAAGATCTCTTGACTTTCATAAGTGATATGCAGCATGATGAAAGATTTTCTGATGTTACAACTTTGGGAGGTCTTGCTCAAAAGCTGGTAGAGATGAAATTGAATAGAGTTATTCCAAATGTGTATCGTTTGGTTGAGTTAGCATTAATCTTACCTGTTGCCACCGCAAGTGTTGAAAGGGCTTTTTTTGCGATGAAGATTGTAAAGACTGCCTTACGTAATTCAATGGGAGACGAGTGGATGAATAATAGTCTTGTAGTCTACATCGAGAAGGATATTTTCAAAACTGTTGAAGATGAGCGAATTTTAAAACGTTATCAAGCAATGAGAACTCGTGTGATGCAATTACCTCAAAGTTCTCGTCTCAAGTAGTCCAAATTATATTTTATGTATTTTTTGTAAAACACTCGATGATTTAATAGTATTTTCTAAGCTTATTAAGCTTCTATGTTCAGACACCCCAAATTTTTGGAGCCGTGTCCGCCATTGCTGCTACTTCCGTTGCTAATAAATTAGCAACGAGCTTTTTAGAAACAAAAATTTTCCGTTTCTAATCTGCTTTTTAGAAAATGTTTAAAAATGTAATCATCAAACAAACAAAAGCCTCAGCATGATATCTTTTTCAATAAACATTCAGTCTCTAAGGTTACCTGAAGTATTTAACCAGATCTTGAACTGGACCTTGACCTGTGAACCCAAAAAAGAAAGAAAATAAACCAATGGACATCATAAATCCCTTGAAATTGATATAGGAGCATAACATACTAAATTTAGATATCTAATTGAAGGTTTGATAAGAAACCAATCTGAAAATTAAGTAACGTGATATTTTAGCTGGTGATGCGGGTCGAGATCTAGAAGAAATAGATGCTGATTGAGAGACTGGTTTTTCAATTGATGCACTACAGAAAGTAAACAGGATAGACACTAGAAAATAGAAAAAAGCTCCTATGCAGAAACTAGTGCTGGACTTGTTGTGATAGTGAAAACACAAACCTCCAATTCCTTCTGGGACTTCTGCTTATACTACGACTTCTGCTTGGGCTTTGACTCCTGGACACACTTCCCTCGTGGATTTTGACCTGATAAGCAAACATGTGCTTAGTTAATTGGTTACATAGAATTAGCTTAAAATGTTTATTTTTTCCAAAAAAAAAAAAAAATCCTGCCAAAGAGTAAACAACATCATGTTATGTGTACATATAAACATTACATAGCCATTTCTCAAATCAATAGTCACATCTTTGAACAAATTTTCAATGGCTGGCAGCATTATATTCTTTATGCAGAGAATTATTGTAAGACTTTCATGACAATTTGACAAGCACACTGTGATGCACCCACCCACCCAACCATTACATGAAAATAATTGAATTTTCTACAAGCAATTTGGTGAATTAAAGATTTCAATTACTCAAGAATGACACAAATAACCAAAGTATTTGTCGAGTTATTATTTCATCCATGATTTCTGAAAGTTGAAAATAACTAAAACTTGTTAAATCATGATCCTTCCCTATTTCTATTCTTATATCCATAATCCTCTCAAACCTTTTGAACATTGGCCACATTTTTCCAGAACAATTTTTTCACGACCAAGTTTACACCAGAAACACTGACCTTTTGAATATGTTAACTGATACTACATTAACAACCTTTGTGAAAGGCAACACAAGATTACTGGTCATCTGTGCTAGTGGATCATTACAATACTTACATGAATATAAGACCTTGCCCATGGATTTTTGAACTCAGTGTCATCAAGCTTACGAATCTGATGAAGACAAAACATAAGGTATCATGTGGCAAACACTGATACAAAAAGAAATACTCAAAGACACTTACTGCATATTTCATGTCCTCGTAATTAGTGTAGTCAACCAAACCGACAGTCCCTAAAATTTAAATAGTGAGTAAGAAGAACGTCTAAAACATAAAAGACTATGAAGGGACTTGTATACAGTGTGAAAAAGACTATGGAAGCATCTGAAGTGGGGATATTTAGAAACCAAAAGCAGCAGCAAGAAAAAAAGGAAAGGATAGAAACGGAATTAAAGAAGACTAAAAAACCACTCGGAAAAGAATTTATATAAGACTAGAAAGTCAATCTATTATCAGTAGTTCGCAAAAATGAAGGCTGTGTTTTATAGAAGTAAAGAAGCTATGATCCTTTCCACTAAGGTTGATGGTATGTTGATGACATCAACCTTACATGAACTCAACCAAATAAAACATAAGTCATCTCAATTCATGTCTGTGAAAGGATGTTTGCCTTTATTAGCTATTAATGAAATAAATCACTCACAATAGAAAAGGTCAACATATGAGATTATGTACTTTCCCAAAGTTTATCCAACTTGGGAAAAGTTTCATTTTCGTAGTAATTATACAGTACCTACCATCATGATCCCGAAAAACTTGGGCAAAGCACACATCCCCAGCTTTCCTCATGTGATCCTATACAATGCAAAAAGTTAGAAACAGTAAACGTGTTGTGTGTGTGTGTGTGTGTAGCAAATCCATAGATCAAGTAGGCAAACTCAAACCTTTAAATCCTGCCATGAAGCAGATGATGGCAATCCATGAACAATCACTACATAAAATTTGAAAACAGGAAAGAAATTATAAGCAGAAAATAATTTCAAAATCTCATTTTTTTGTTTTTATTATCATAAAATATTTTTTCCATTTTTTCTTTTTGTTTGGACAAATTACAACCATTTTAAAGAACAAATTTTAGAAATGAAAATGGAAAAACGCATTTGCAACAAAGCAATTGATGAAGAGATGTTATTCAAAGAATATTACAACAATCAAACCATAAAAATTTGATTATCAGTCAAGTGCAATTCCTTAAGAAACAAATAATTTACATCCTATGGCTGATATTTGCTTATAGACACAATTAATGATGGCATGTGGGGGAATATAAGTGAACACGGTTTTTATGTGCATACATATGCAATTATCTACTTTTATAGGTACACATATGTGAATTTCTTTTATATCTTTATTATTTTTTAATATATGAAATGCCATCATATACATGAATAAAGCAAAGGGTGGTGAAAAAATATAGCAAAGTGAAATATTCCACAGGCTTATGGATGGTTGAAAGTTCAAAAAAAAAAAAATGTTAAGATTTGTCTAACATAAACAACACATAATATTTAAATATCTTTGTCATAAGGATAGACTTTTTGCCCTAATAGATATAGAATTTAAACATAAAATCTTAATTAAGATAAGACTCTAAAAATAAAGATTTATTATTTTGGAACATAATAAAGAAAATAACATATAATATGAAGTATTTTCCCATACCACATTAAACAACTCCCACTAATTTGAACACCTATAAAACTAGAGTTCCCAAACTTTTGAAGAAAGTGAGAATATTTCCTAAAAACAAAACACAGGGGAAAATAAGACACTTTTGTTGAAACTATTCTTAAAATAGGTTCCCAATAAGTTTTGGAAATCTTTTAATTTTAAATGTAAAAGAAAACAGAAAGCAGGTGCTGACAAACAGGCTCTAAAATTCTTCTGAATGATAGATAACAATAACGAATAAGGAAAATAGGACTAAATGATGTAAAAAATCAATAGAACTAATCCACCTCGAAATTCAGAGCGGTGTGAAACTCCATATTTTCTGCTGCCACCACTGCCATAACCGCTGCTTCTTCCTATTGAAGATGACTGTCCTCTACCACCATGGGCAAGTTCAACCTGTGGACAAAACAAAAGTTATAAAAGAATAGTCTATTGATGGCCATCATGAGCTGAAAAAATGGAAAATAGGACCTACTTTCAAGCGATAGCCATCAAAAAGGTGGCCATCACGACCTCTGATTGCATCATCAGCATCTCGAGAACTTTCAAACTGGAAAATGATAAACAACTCAAGAAGCAAGAAAGAAATACAAGCAAGCACATAAATGTATATATATATATATATATATATATATATATATATGAACGACCTAAGATAGAGGATATACCTCCACAAAACAATAACCAGGAGGACGAGGTGGATTCTTCAATTCAATTTCCACTATACGACCATACTGTAATCAGTATAAAGGAAGATGTAAATAGCTACTACACCATGAGTCGAAACTAACATGTGAAATAAAAATATGTAACTCTGTTTAAATGTAACTAAACACTTTATCATGTAATTTAAACAAAGACATCTTCACTTACATATAAGTCATCTTACACATTAAACTAAACCTACTGTAATCAGTATAAAGGAAGATGCAAATAGCTACTACACCATGAGTCTAAACCAACATATGAAATAAAAATATGTAACTCTGTTTAAATCTAACTAAACACTTTATCATGTAATTTAAACAAAGTCATCTTCACTTACATATAGGTCATCTCACACATTAAACTAAACCTACACACAAACAAATGCACCCCAAATATCTGACAGTCAAAACTTTTGGGGAATGACAGAAAAATTAGAAGCTATAGGACTTGCATGCTCTGCCTAAGGAATAATGCAGGCCAAGGGATGCCTTTGAACTGTTATATTTAAAATGCTTCTTAGGGTTGCTATAATGTGAATTTAAAAGTGAAAAAGTGTGGTACTAAAAATGCACGCATTCAATAATCTAATATAACTGATAGTCCAAACTTCACCCAAAAGGATTAAAAGTACCAAAGGATATGGGATTATGACCGCCATGAAAAAGGAATTGGTGTAGTTAAGGAAAAGTTGTTGGAGAGTATAATATATCAACCGGAGATTCTTCATAGTTGCATCTAATTGTTTAATAATAGAAACAACAGGAATTAGGAATATATAGACCACCTAAGGAAAAATATGGCAACATAAAGCCTCTATAAATTGCCTTCTAGCATGCTTCATAGGGTGGTTGTGGTTCTTATAAAATAAGAATAATTAAAAGCTTGAAGAACTAAAAAAGAATGAAGACGGCATAAAGCAAGATAGGAAACATAAGGAACAGGCTCAAAAGCAATCTGATTGACCTTTGCAATTCTTGCTTCATGTAGTCCTACTCCAACCAATACAAAGTTATAAGCAATACTTCAATAATAAGAGAGAATTTCAGTTCCTCTGTTGATTTGTAGAAGTCCACAAGTATGGCAGGTAAACGAAAGGGCTATTTGCAAGCAGTCCGAGCTCAACTTGAAATTAAATATAAACAAGGAGAGCTCGAGCAACCCAGCTGAGCTTGAAATTAATATCAAGTAGAGCTCAAACAGAAGCCGGGTCAATTGAGCTTGGCTCATTAGTCTGATAAACATAATTATGTGAATGATGTAGCTTGATCAAGCTCAGCTCATTAACAGCCCTATTCACGGGACATGACGGAAAAACACTTCAATTTGAAGAAAATATACCTTGTAAAATAAATCTTCAACTTCAGATTCCCGAATATCTAAAGGAAGGTTGCCTACATAGATAGTACGACTCAATCTGCCACTCATGATTGGGCCAAATATTGGATATCCTGCAAATGAAAGAAAAAAAAAGGCATGAAAGCAATGCACAAAACAAAAGCCAAAACTAAAATATCAATTATCAAACCAGCAATTGTCATGTTCAGAAAATAAGCCATGCCTATTAAGAGCCATTCAAAAAATAAACCCATAAAGCAAACCAAGAGACCACTCCTTGATCTGAATGGTGCTCCACAAGCTTCATGGCTTATATCCTTCCATAAGCTTCATTGCTATAAATAATTGAGAAATTATGTCCAACAATTCATCAACTTTAACAATTTGAAGGTTAGGCTCCACTCAGAATGTGATAACATCCTCTACCAAAATAACTAAAAGTCCAGACTGACTTCTCCCACTCCTCTACAGCCCTATCAACAGCAGCAAGGCTTCTATTTGTTCCAGCCCCTTTCATCTATCATAAAGAAATTGGGTTTTGTTATGAGTCTCGAGACAAATTGCAAAATATTTATCTGTTTACCTCAGGTAAGCTTCTTCCCAACAACACTAAACAAAAAACACCTGAAAAAAATAGTAAGCACAAAAATTAGTCCACTTTGGCATTACTATGCCAATGAGAAATAAAACAAATGTAATTATGATCAAAAGGTGCTAAGAGAAACCTCCAATGGATGCCTCGCCAACAAAAGAAAATCAATAGAACCCTGAAATGCAGGAATATGAAGATAACCTGAAAAGAAAAGGTGAGAGATGACTAAAATAGGTGGCAGTCAACTGTAGTAACTTTGAGAATTAACACATCAGCATTTTTCTAAATTATTCTCCCAAACTATGGAATAAGGGTTAAAACAGAAAGGAAATTAAATGAAAAATAAAATTAAAGCAGATAAGTTTGGCTTTCTTTTCCTTCCATCAGGATTTAAAAATAAAAAATAAAAATAAGTGGAAATTAGGGAAGTAAAGAAATTCAAGCGATGTGAATAAATTTTCATCCATCCTAATGTATCTTTTAATTTTCTTTCGTATTCCTCTATTTTTCCTTCAATCCAATCAAATCCTAAACAATAGAAACGAATTCCATCACAAAACAACAACTAACAATGAAGAAACATCATCTTCGATATGAGAATTGAGAATCCAAACTTCAGATCAAATTTTTCATCATCACATCAATGGCAACCATAGATTCAAATAAAAAACATAATATATATATATATATCAGCTCACAAATCAAAAGAAGCAGCTCTTAGACAAAAAAAAAAAGGGAAAAACAAGAGAATGATCGAAGCATCGGAGAAAGGGATATACCAAGAGGGCAGAGAGATCAGGAGGAGCGGAAAAACCAGGGTTTCAGCCTTCGCTCCGAGGGTTCTATTCTCTCTCTATTATGGGAGTGGGATGCATGCGTGCCCGGACCCAACCCACTCACGTTGGGTCTGACCCGAACTTCACTTGGTTATCTGTAAGTTGACGCCGTTGAAAGAGTTTAAATTTATTTATTTATTTATTTATTTATTTATAAAACACTTAAATTCATAATTTTTAAATAATTAAACAGTCCACACACAAAACCCTAGCGTTCCTAGTATACGAACCCCTCCTATAAAACCCCTGTCATCGCCGCCGAAGCCGAAGCCGAAGCCGACCTCCATTCCCAACCTTCTCGCAGATCGCTCGATCTTTTCTAAGATGTTGGAGGACGTCGCCTGCACCTACGCTGCTCTCATCCTCCATCACGACAATATCGCCATCACGGTCCTTTCTCTTCTTCCTCCTCACTAGGGTTTGATCATTTCATCATTTGCCTTTGTCGATGAGATTAGGGTTTTGATCTGATTCCCTTTTCATGGTTTTATCGCAGTCCGACAAGATCTCCGCCTTGTTGAAGGCTGCGAACGTGAGCGCCGAGTCTTACTGGCCTGCTCTCTTCGCCAAACTTCTCGAGAAGCGCAGCGTCGACGATCTTATCAGTAGCGTCGGATCCGGTTCTTATTAATCTCATTTCCCTTTGAAATCATGACAATAAATATGTGGATATGGTTGTGTGCCTAATTTTTTATTACTTGTATGTATGATTGCATTTTGGGATTTGTTTTCAGGCGGAGGAGGTGCCCCAGCGGCTGTTGCTGCAGCCCCTGCCGGTGGCTCATCTGGTGGTGCTACTGCAGCTGCTGCCCCCGTCGAGGAGAAAAAGGTGATTTTTTTTCTCATTTCCTTGTGAGAGAACCAAGATTTACTTTTTTATTGGTATTCACTGATCTTGTTTATTGACACTGCAGGAAGAACCCAAGGAAGAGAGCGACGATGATATGGGATTCAGTTTGTTTGACTAGGCGTTTTTCCTTCATGTTAGAGATTAGGTATTTCATTTTCTCTTCAAAGTACTACTTTTTCTAAATGTCACTTTGGGTCAGATTATCTGATGGAAGCACAACATGTTTCCTGGTGATTTTGTCAGGATGTTGAGATTGAATGGGTTTGACAATGGATGTGTTTGTTTCCTTAGTTATATTTCTGTCTTAGTTTTGTTTTTTGAGATCATACCTGCTGGTTGTTTATTCATTGGTGTTATTCTTATAGTCATTATTGCTAGCCTCCATTTATAAAAAGATTACCATGCCATGTGGTTTATCCAAACACAGAGATGTCAAGTTGATACTCTGGTTGATGAGTGAGTGATATTGAATTGTTGTGTGGCCTTTACAATGCTGTTCCTCGGTTTAAATCTGCAATGTTGAAACCTTTACCCATGGCTGATGTTGGTTGTGAGCCATATGATGGTAGGATCTGAATCCAAGTTTTCACATTTTGGGGATTTTGATTCAGATTCCATTGACCAATTCTCAATTATTTTAGCAAGAAAGTCATATTTTGGTTGTGGATATGTTTTTATCTAGTGAATGAGATTGTAGTGTTCATATGTTTGTTTAATGCAATGCCTTCTTTTTGTGAGCATTGCATGGTGCTTGTATGTATGGTGGTACTTGTACGTTAGATGACAAGCCAGCTGATGCTTCATCATGAATCGAGATGAAGCTAATATTATCTAGTCCTAATCAAACAATTGGTGCTATTCTGCCATTAGATGATGAACCATGCCACTGAAATAATTTGATGTTATAGTACTTTTGAAAATGTTGGTGATCTATTGCTGCAAGTATTTCAGGTGTCTGACTTGTTAAATTTCAATATGGTTCTTGTGCCTTCCATTTGCTCTATAAATTCATTTGAGTCTGGGGTCTATTAATTCTTGTGATTCATTATATTTTTTTAGGTGTCTGTATCAGTTCAATGCTATTTGAATTAATTAGTTTCATCAAACTAATGGTGGAGCTGCTGATCATATGAGTTTTTAAGAGGAGCTGATCATTGAAAAAGCAGCTGTAGGCTGTTTGTTATCAGAGTTTCTTGTGCATTCAATTGTTTGTTTCCAGAATGCTTGGTGATGAAATCTTTGTGGTTCTTAAAATTAATTGGATTTAGGCGTGCTCTGAAGAGTTCTTAAGTTATTTCATATCATGGTTGAGATAAGAAAATTCTGCAAAAATTGCCCTGCGAAACAGGCTTTTGATCTTTAAGTTTGTTAATTGTTAAAAGAAGGCGGCAAGGCCATTCCTAACCTCACACTCGCATCTATGGCTGTAAACGTGTTGAGTGAGTTTGATTGAGCTTGCCTGAAAATTGCTTATTTTGAGCTTGAGTTTAAAATTAGTTTAAATAAGTTTGTTTGAATTTGGTTTGATTTTAATTTAGAAAGTTTGATCTCGGTTCAATTTAACTTGAAATTAAGAGTTTAATTATAATTTTGAAAGCATAAACTCTACTTGATTTAGTATGAAATTAAAATTTTATTTATGTATTAATATTTATATTATATATTAATATATTAATGTTAAATTTTGAGTTTTCGAATCGTGCTCACTTCATAATTCCGAGTATTCTGAGTGGAGCTTGAGTTTTTACAAAGAGCTTGATCTACTATGATCTTAATAGTCAAGAAATTATATATTCTAATGTAAAATATAAATAATACATACGAATTAAACTCTTTAAAAAGTAAATTTTAGTATAATGTAAATATCATTTGTTTATTTTATTTTTAAGATTAAAAAATATGAATTTTTATATGTTAAAATAGTATTAGTAGTGTGATTTATCATATGTTTGTCACGCCCCGAACCTAGCTGGGATGTCGACAGACTAACTGTATACATGTGAGGATGGACCCCATTGTGTATATAAGACCTCAAGACCTGTGTAGAGTTGCTACAATACTTGAATAACACATTTTCTATTGCTAATAATAATAAAACTCTAAATTCAACTTCCATAAATCACATAGCATACAAGAAAAGTCTATAAAAATAAATCAGGACAATCTAACACATTCAAAACACCAATAAAGTCCACAGGACGCTAATGATTAGGTCAGGCTTTGGATACCCCCATCTACCCATTATGTATTAGTGAACCATGCAGAGTTTTAATATTACGATTAAAATTGAAAACAATGTAAGGTAAAAACAGTAAAAAAAATCATAATTATATTTATCATAGAAATTGTTTTAAATCAAGCCAATTAGTTTGAAAGAATTATATTTATAGAAGACAAAATAATATAATCAGAGTGTTTGTATTATACTCAAAATACTAAAGTCTCCCAAATATGCTATGGCCACTATTAACCCCGGTGGTACAGGTTAGAGACTCAGAATTCCATTTATTTTACCTCGGTGGTCCGAGTCAGAAACAGAAAGCTATAATTATCACTGACAGCACAGTATATCAGAAGGCTGCTATTATGACCGACAACATGGTATAATCAGAATACTGCTATTATGACAGACAACATGGCTTGAACTAATTCACAACAGAAGCGTGTCGACACATGCTCAATGTTTAACCTCTATTGACAAAGGTTAGAACACAGACAGTTTGGAAATGTATACAAAAATCACAATAAATCTCATGAAATTATATAGCATACGAAACAAAATAACTACATCCAAAAAGCATTTCAAACAAACAGGCGACAATAGCTCCAAAACCAAATATACATGCATGGTCCAATTTGCATAGAAAATAGATGTCTAGCTTAAAGTTCTTTTGAAATATAAAATAGAATCAATACACAAGTCATTTATAATGAAAATAACTTCTGTAAATTGTATAAAATATTTTGCTTAATTTATATGTGGAATACTTACCATGGATTCCAATAGCAAACAATTTATTTCCCTTCGAAAAACTTCCAAAATCAGCCTATAATAACAATATTATAGGGTTTTATCATTCAATGATCTAAACTATTCGAAGTCTTATAATTTATACACTTTACACAATTTATAAAATCTAGATAATCTATAGAGTTTTAATATTGAGTCAACTCATTAATCTATATTTCCAAGTGAATTCCAAATCAAGGTTGTTAAAATTAACATATTCCCCTAAATGGAAATGGGGCTCTCACCGTTAAATTATTGTACTCTTTCAAAGTGGATGGAGGACTTAGATGCCCACTTGGGAATGACTTCTGGAAGACTCCATGTCCGACAAAGATCAAATGTTTTGCCCGGTTAGCCTGGGATGACAGAATCCTCACTTTACAAAACCTCGCAAAGAAAAATAGAAAAGGGAGAGAACCGAATGCTTCCTCTGCGACCATGAAGATGAAACAACAGAGCATCTATTGATAACATGCCCCTATACAACCAAAATATTGGAGCACTTCTTTCAACTTGTTGGGAGGCCAGAAACCCCCCCGACAAATTGGGGATATCTTGGGCAAAGACTCCTTCTCCAAACTAATGGAGAAGGAAGTTAGACCTAGTTGGAGACTGCTTCTAATAGCAATCACTTAGATTATATGGATGAAACGAAACATAAGATGCTTCAAAGACAAACAACTTGTTTTCGAGAAACTCATTCGCGTCATCAATTTCCTAGTACTCTCTTGGGTGGATGCAACACACAACTCCAAGAGGCAAAAACTTATACCGGTTGAACAAATAGCAAAACAAAGTCTGAAAATCACACAAGAAGCTGATGAGGAGCAGCAACAACCACCAGACGCAGACTTCGAAGAAGAAGAAGGCACGACCTCAACAAAACCCTAAGGCATAGGAGGCCACCAAAGACAACATGTGCCTGGATATTACACCACTTTAACAATGCTCACATCTATGTGAAATTATACAACTCTGTAATATCTTAAGCAGTATCAATGAATGTGGTTTATCCACTTTTTCAAAATAAAAATAAAAATAATAACATACTCAAAATTTCAATAGATCAAAGAATTTTAGATTTCCCTTTCACCAATTTATAGATTGTCAAATTTTCACAACTTATCGAAATTCGGATTACAGAATTTCACAGATTTCCCTACCCTCCAAGATTGATTCATAACTTCTATTCTACTAATCGGTTTTTGATGAAATAAAATTCATTAGATTTTTAGAGAAGACAAGAATCTAAATATAAATTTTTAAAGAATTAAATCAAAGAAATAATCATTCAATTCTACATAAACTTCAGATATGCAGGTTTCTGCGAGGTTTTAGTAGATCAGTTGTATCTTTTAATCCAGAAATCGGATGGGATTAAAACAAAGTTCAATGGATTCTTAATAGTAAGACGAATTTGGATAAATTTATTCAAATATGATCAGGAGACAAAAAAAGGTTCTAAACGTGTCAAAGTTTCATGTTTTTGGTTCTATATGTCAATGAAATCATCTCTATTTAATCTAAGCTTCTAATCTCAAAAATATTTAGGAGGCATTTGGTTTATTTTCTGTTTTATGTTTTCTAAAAAGATGGAAAACATAGAAAAGGAAAAGGATTTTCTGTTGGGTTTACAGAAACTGAAAAATAGAAAAACTGTTTTGTTTGGTTTATTAGAAATTGTTTTCAGAAACAGAAAATGAAACTGTTTGCAGAAAAAAATGACAAATATGATATTTTTATAAAGTTCAAAATATAAAAATTAACAAACATGATATTTTTATATATTTTTATAATAACAAAAGTTCAATAAAATATATTTTAAGAAGTAAAAAAAGACAAACATGATATTTTTTAAGTTCAAAATATAAAAAAAATAACAACATGATATTTTTATAATAACAAAAGTTCAAGAAAATATATTTTAAAAAATAAAAAATGACAAACATATATTTTTATAAAGTTTAAAATATAAAAAAAATAATATTTTATATATTTTTATAATCACAAAAGTTCAAAAAAATGTATTTTAAGAAATAAAAAAAATGAAAAACATGATATTTTATATATTTTTATAATTTCTTTTGGAGTTCGGTTTATTTACAATTATGCCACCGCGTTTCTAGCAACAGAAAACGGCTTTTTGGCGTTTTTCGTTTTCCATTTTTCAACCTCATTTCATTTTCTAAATGTCCCAACTAAACATGTTCTCTGTGTTTTCTGGTAAATAGAAAACACAGAAAAGACGGAAAATGCAAAAAACAAGCAAACCAAACAAAATAAAACCCAAGAATCCTATATCCATGTCTAAAATAATCCATATCTACAATAAAATAAAATTAATTAGTATATGTAAATTTAAACCTAGATCTACTTAGAGACTTAAATATAATGAAAACTGTTGCGGGGATATAAAAGATGTCCCCCTTTTTTCCCCTCTTTTCTCTTTTGACCTCGGCTGCCGATGAATAGATACAAAAAAAGAACAGAGGGTACTAGGGTTTAAATTCTATTTAAATAATATTATAATAGTCAATTTGTATAAAACCTCATATAGAACACATAATTATATTAGGCTCTAAGTAGGGTTTTTTTTCCCGAAATTTGAGGGTATTACAATGTCACTATTGCATGTCCAACTAGCAGTGTCAGATGATTTGAAGCCACACAAGTACACAACAGGTTCTTGGCCCTATCCCCCAGTGGGTTGGCTGGACATGTCTGAATTATTTTGACCAGTGATCACCCATGAACCTTATTGCTTGCTACATTGTGATGTGGACATATCCGTGCAATTATTGATTGGTTCTCATTGAAAGATCTACAACACTAATACAAGATTAAATTTAAATGTTCAAGCCAAGGATGTGAGAGATAGCGAAAATGTCTTATGTTTTACAATTTTTTTTTTTCAAAATTTTCATTCATATCAATATACATAAATAAATAATAATAATAATAATTTTTTAAAAAATAACATTTGAGTGTTGGACCTCCAATTATATATATTAGATGTTGAGTCGGAGCCAGATCAATCTAAAATGGGATTAAAGCTTTGTTGTTGTTGTTGTACTCTTTGTAAATTTTTGTTTAAAAAGTTTGCTAATTACTCATTAAAGAAAACAAAACAAACGCAAGAGCCAACAAGCAAATCTTAGATTTTCATTTCAATTGGATACCAAGCGAAACAAACGACATTCACAATCTCACTGAAAGCGGACCCACCATTTCCACGTGTCAATACATCAAGCGTCCATCTCCACGTCCTCGAGATGGGCCTGAACCTTTGAAATAATCTAACGTCCACGTGGCGTTGTTTCACGGGTCCTCATTTTCGGTTCACTTATCATTTCCAGCATATTCTAATTCCACCACCCTACGCGGGCCCCATCCCCTCGTGACCCGAGCCCTTTCTACGGTGCTGATCGATCAACCGCTATTCCTTCGCCACGTGTACTGTGGGCCCATATCACGAGGCAGCTGTTACAAATAACGACGCATAGAACAAGCTCATTTCATTTCATTTCACAGGAAGCGAGCAGCTCCGCTTGCTCGCCACCATCCTTTGCTCCCTCTCTCTCCATCCATTCCTCTGGCTTTCAACCCTAAGATCAAAGGAAAACAAGGTATATCTTGCTTAGATTCACTGCCATTCTTGATGCTCTCTCTCTATAAATATATATATTTGCACAATTTCTAGTTATAATTATCTTGTTTTGCTCTAATAGGTTTGTGTTCTGCTTTCATTGATTTCTTGATTTCTTTCTGTTCTCATTGGGTTGCTTCAGAGCTTAGTTTGTGATCTCAAAAATGCTTGGATTTAATGCCAGAAGTATGTTTATTGTTGGAAAGGCTGATCACTTTTTCAGTTAATGCACAGTTTGCTTTGTGATGATTTTGTTTTTTTATACAAATTTTTTATGGATCCTATCCTAGTAATTTCTCATTGTATCATATACTAAAGCATGATTCAT